>JAFBJR010000121.1:4379210-4806661 GCA_016785285.1 Brachirus orientalis
CATAAAACTAGAACTGCAAATGTTACTTCTAATTCAGGGTAAGTATGGATCTTTTCTAGTGTTCCTCTTGTGGTTAGTGTGTTAGGACTTTTAAATGTTTGCAGTAAAGACTGGGATTTCTACAAAGATTCACACTATAGCTTCTGAAAATGGCACAGAATTCCTCTGCCCAACAAGTCCTCCAACTCAAACAACCATACACCCTGAGTGCTCTAAAGGACTGTGTTCATGTTCATGAAGTTTCAAAGACTGTGACTCTGTTATTGGTGGGTAAAAACAGTCAGTGTGACAAAGACAGAAACCAGGACTTGGCCTGTGGCTCAGTAGAAATGTTTTAATTGACTTAGACATTGTTTAATTGAGTCCTTGGGCTAGTGGGAGAACAAATGGGCACTCTGTGCTCTGGTCTGGCTGCCAGCTCCAGGCTGTAGTTGATATGAATGTGGTCAACCCCCATGACATAACGGTTTAGGAGTCCTGCTTTGGAAAAAGGTACCAAAGACAGTCATCTTCAATCCCCTCCTCTTGACTATACTTCCATGTCATTATTCTGTGGACATATATCATTGGAATCATTGTAAACCAATGTTGTTTGAACCCAGGAACTGAAAGTTAATTTTGAGCCCTGGGTTTCATTATTTCCTCCATCCAAACACATGGGAGAACATTTTTCTATTACAGATGGTGATGTATTACAGTGCAGCAAAGAAATATGTAATGTATTTATTATAATCATGCTCAGGTGCCTTGCTTGCTACTATAAAAGCACTCTGAGAAACAAGGCTTGAAGAGAGGCTGAAAAATATTTTCTCACAGTTGTCTGAAGAAAAATACTCATGGGTGTCCTTATTGGTGTTTTAATCAACTCTAACATTTTATTGATTCAGCAAGAGGTATTTCATAAGGCCAGAGCAGGTTGGCAGTGTGTACCTCTAGCTAAACATGCAGCAAGCATTTCTTTATAGGAACTATGAGACATGGTCCAACCTCATAAAAGTACACCACTGCTTCTCTCCCCAGAGTTTGTCTTCTGCTACAAAGTCGCTTTGGCAATATATTTTGTCTGAGGCTGAGTGCATATTTCATCCTTGTAATTAAATGTAATCAAATTATGGCCAAAAGGTTCAAGTCTGCCTGTGGCAAGCCTGTCAGCTCAGTAGCGATTCTGTTCCTGCTTGTCTCATTAGATTGATGACAATTTCCATTGCATTACTCGGTTTATATTAACATCTCCATCTCTAACTTGAAAAATAATCAGAATCATGCCTCATAGGCTTCGTTCTCCTGTATCTTGGACTGGAGACTCACATTTCGGCTTTGCAATAAGCAGCAAAGATGGATTACTGTGCACCATATTGTCTTGCATTAATTACACTGATAAACTGAAACCACTAATGATATTGCAGAGATATATTCCAGTTACAAATGTCCTTACCATAATAGTGCTAACCTGACATAATGGTTGGCGACCTGGCGTGTATGGTCATGCCTTTCAAGCTGACTCACAGCTCTTTTCACAGCATTTCCATATTCATTCATCTTACCACCGTTATTGGCCAATGCAGAAATAGCACAAAATGCTTTCTAAAGATTAAAATCTGCCAAACAATGCTGCTACACAGAGATTAATTTGTTGGTGTTATTACGCTGATAGCAGGATTTATAAAAAACATACTGGAAAGGAAGGATTAAGCCCTTATTAAAAGTAATCATTACTCATCTTTAGCAGCTGTTTCTGTAGTGTTAGTTAGAAACATAATGGGATGTTATGAAAGTCTATTATCTATTTTCATTTACTAAATGGAGCCGCCACCTTGTGGGGTGGAGGGTGGAGGAGTTATCTTCTCCCGATTCTAGGAGCTCAGTTGTCGGGGGATTTATGCCCCTGCTAGGGTTACCCAAGGCAAACAGGTCCTAGGTGTCCCTACACAAAGACCTTCTATGTTGGATCTAGATGACGAGCGCCTGGTAACTGGGCCTGCAACCATGGGGCTCAGCAGGGCACAGCCCAAAGAGGCAACGTGGGTCCCCCTTCCCATGGGATCACCACTTGTGGGAGGGGCCAAAGAGGTCAGGTGCTGTGTGAGTCGGGTGGTGGCCGAAGGTGGGTACCTTGGCGGTCTGACCCTCGGCTGCCAAAGCTGGCTCTAGGAACGTGGAACGTTACCTCTCTGTCGGGGAAGGAGCCTGAACTGGTGCATAAGGTCGGGAAGTAGCCTCCCTCCACCTTCGGGTTGGGGGACGGGTCCTGACTGTTGTTTGTGCCTATGCGCCGAACAGCAGTTCAGAGTACCCACCCTTTTTGGAGTCCCTGGAGGGAGTGCTAGGAAGTGCTCCCACTGGGGGTTCCCTCATTCGGCTGGGGGACTTAAATCCTCACATGGGCAATGACAGTGAGAACCCCCCCCCCCACCCCCCCCGGATATGAACCCGAGCAGCGCTTTGTTGTTGGACTTGTGCTTGTCATGGATTGTCCACAGCGAACACCACGATCAAGCATAAGGGTGTCCATATGTGCACTTGGCACTGGAATACCTTTGGCTGTGAGTCGATAAACGAATTTGTAGTTGTATCGTCGGATCTACGGCCACACGTCTTGGACACTCAGGTGAAGAGGGGGGCGGAGCTGGTGGTGTGTTGGCTCCATTAGTGGAGAAGAGGATGCTGGTCAGGCCCGGCAGATCCAAACATATTGTGTGGGTCTGCTGGGAATATCTGGCGGAGTTCCCTGTCAGAAAGAGCTTCAACTCCCACCTCCGGCAGAGCTTCAACCACATCCCGAGGGAGGCGGGAGACATATTGAGTCTGAATAGGCCACGTTGCTAAAATGCTGTCCTATTTTAGTTTGGTCAAATGTGAATCCAAGAATGTTCCACTTTTGTACATGTGTGATTCCTGAACCACTTTACTGTGCACTGCATTGCTAACATCTACTAAAGAAGCTGCCCATAAATTATAGTACGAACAGCTATAGGACTTCTTAACTGTACACTAGCCACTTCAATGCTTTTGGCAAACAGCTGGTCTCATTTTAATGATTCACCTTGCTCTGCTATACTTTGATAGTGGTTTCAGTTAGTTATTATCTAACCTGGTTGGTATAAATACGTTTTAAAGTGGATGAGACAATTTACTGCTGCAAAATTATCATGACACATGCACACTTTTACCACAGGATTTATCTGAGATTAAAGAATCGACTATTTTTATCCCTCCTCCCCAGAGCCAACCTTACCTGTACTTGATGCAGATTTGGGGTGAATAATGTTCTTCATTATAATGAAATGGTGGCTCTTTGAAGTTTTTACTTGGCTGTTTTGATTAAATTAATTGCACACTATCTCCAACACAGTTCAAGAAAGTCACTCCCTTGTTTTGTATTTCTAGCGACTGAACTGCTTAAGGTACTGGACCCTCTAAACTGCCCGTAGGTGTGAGTGTGAGAGCGAATGGTTGTTTGTCTCTGTGTAGCCCTGTGTTGGACTGGTGGACTGCCCAGGGTATAACATGCCATTCGCCTGTGTCAGCTGGGATTGGCGCCGGTGGCCCTGCAACCCTCATGTGGAGGATAAAGTGGTAGAAGATGAAAGAGTGAGTGCATGAATGGACTGCTGAAGGAGGGAGGTTTTAGACGCATTTTAATGCCCTAACACCACACAGACCCTATCTCACTGTAGCAAATCCAGCTGAAAGTCCCAAAGCCTAAATTATTCACAATTTGCCTTAATGCTGAATTTCAACATTCCATGAGTATATTGTTTACACATATAACTGCAGTTGTATGCATGAAAGCTACTAAGACATAACAATTAAGTCTGTAATCTTCTCTTTTGCATCACTTGTATGTGTGTGATACGTGATAATATGTGAAACTTTGTGCAAATTGTCCTGTTTAAATTGTATCTCATATTTTGTTATTATTGAATCATAACCTGATTGATATGCACACATTACAGTAATTGCTGTAAACAAATTAGTTACGGATT
This sequence comes from Brachirus orientalis, assembly GCA_016785285.1. NCBI lineage: Eukaryota > Metazoa > Chordata > Actinopteri > Pleuronectiformes > Soleidae > Brachirus > Brachirus orientalis. The sequence goes on from JAFBJR010000121.1 coordinate 4,383,197, forward strand.
ACTAGTTTCTATAATTGGTGTCAAAAACCTGGGTGGCATTTTACGGTGACAGGCCCTCAGGGTATGTTGAGTAAAAATCATCTGACTTGTTTAAAAATGTAAAAGAAAATTTTTAAGTGACATAAAGCAGGAAAATGGGGAAGCTTATCCTCTCTTAAGATGAGCCTCAGTTGAACAAATTTGACAGGGTAAAAAGTTGACAATCACATCACTCTGTGTACTGTTGCAGTACATTTATTTGAAAAGTCACAGTTTATATGATGTGGATGACAACAACAAAGCACTGAATCATTATATTCATGTTAACCTTTTTCAGGTATTTATTTAAAGATATGACAATCAGAGAAAAAAAATATATCATCACACACTTTAACAAATGAAACCATGAAACAGTCAAACCATTTTTAATATATTGCTCTAGGTTAGGGAAGCAATATGGCAGCTCATTAAACTAGTTAAACTTTCATCTTTTTTGCCACTGTTTTCAAATATTTATGTTCTGAGTTGGAGTGACTGTAATGAAATCACATGTGGGAAAGTATTTCTGATTTCTGATTATTATTTCTGATGTCTTTGAAAATTGCTGATTTCTCACTGGTGCACAGGAGCAACATTATTTAGGGGTAGGTAGGCATGGGATAATATGAAAATGTCATCCTTGCTGCATACCCTGGCTTCTTCCCACAGTCCAAAAACATGCCAATTTGGTTAATTGGACTCTCTAATTTGACAGTAGGTGTGAATGTGGATGAGTCAATGGTTGTTTGTGACTTTGCCCGAGATGAGCTGGTCTCTCCTGACCTGTCCTCTGTGTACCCCACCTTTTGTCCTATTTCTGTGGAGATTGGCTCTAGCCCCCATTTCCCTCAAGTGGAGGATCAATGAATAAATACTTAAATGAGTTTAACCTAAATTGCTCTAGTGATATCACATTACCTTGCATTTTTGTAAGAAAAAAACTTTTTTTTAGCTTCACGGTGAAAAGGGGGATCCTAAATAAAATGATAATAAATGCATATATATATATAAAGGAGTTCATTCAAAAAAAATGGATGTTACAAATTGAAGCAAATTTTCTTTTCAATGTGAGCAGCAGGAAGTAAAATAAAATACTTAGTAAAATACTTCAAGACACACACACATTCACTCGCAGTTAAATGTAGCTGTAGTGCTGGGCCGTTTTGTTTTTAGTCTTGTCAGAAAAGCATAGAGCAAACATCGTTGTCTTTTATGGTATAGATTTATAGGAGAACTGCAACTGGCAGGTTGACCAACCCATGCAAGCCAATACTTCTTTTTCCTGATAAATTATTCCCTAATGGAAATTGAGATCCATTGAGATCACATTCAAAGGTCACTTAGCTATTATCCCCCAGGCAGAAGGTGAACTTACAACTTAACTTACAAAGGGAAGTGGGGGATAAAATATTGACAGTACTCCCCTGTAATTAAAATTCATGGCATTCTATCTGTGTGGAAATGACAGGATATTGCATGTAATGGTCATGGACATTCCACAGGACACTAATAAAAGACAAGGACACACACATCCGCAGCAGGTACGGGGATGAAGCATATTTTAGATCTGATGCTTAAAAATAGATGTTCTAGAACCATATTTAAATGTTTATATATTTCTAGTACAAAAGCATTGCCCATGGGTTTGCTGCAGTAGCTGATTGATGCTCCCATTTGGTTGGAGAGAATTTAAACAACAAGAAAACTATTGGTAATGCAAAACCCACCCCACCGTAAATCCTGTCCAGCAAGAGGCCTATGATGTTTAAAATGTGCATTTTCCACCTGTGATGAAAACTGCTGGATTGAGTGAATATGTATATCAACTCTATTGCTGTGTGCATTCAGGCAGTTTCAGAGTTTCAGTTGTAGCGGGAATGGACCGGTGGAGCATGAGATGCATAGTTACGCTGAGTGACATGTAAAGCATGAAATAGGTTCTGAGCAAACAGATACGTGCACGTCACACACACTCATTTCTCAGCTAAAGGCCAATCATGGGGTTTTGGTTCACCCATAGCAAATGGGGAGGGGGGGGGTTATTTTGACAATACTTTTGCTGATAAATGGTTGTGGTATTGATTTTAACGTATGATATCAATAAACAGTTAAAGAGACGACAGTATAATAGAACTTTGAAAATGAACGCTGATATTCATGTTATTTGTTACAAACAAACAAACAATTCTGTTATGGGTCTATGAATGAATAAAACCTTGAATGAGACTTTCTGCTGAATCATTGCTGCTCTGCATCAGCAAGTAAAAGAGAGAAGGCGGATCAATCTTGATGAATCAGGAAGAGATTTTTTTTATTATTTTCATTTTAACCATTTTCAGCAGTGATCTCTCACTTGCACACATACAGTACGTAAATCTAGTGTCATGTTTGAAATGTTCATCCATCCACTTGTTGATTATGTGTTTTTATTTATTATTAAAACAATATTTCATAAACTGCAAATAGTACAATGAATAGTACAAAAAAAAAGGATGTAAAATTGAGGGCAGGGAAAACATGCTTTCTGAAAGCTCTGATATTTGAAGGATATTTAAAGAAAGCTGTCACTGACATTACTCAGAATCCACAGAGATATTTGTCAAAAATAATGGAATAGAACAAGAAAAGGTAATGTCAGGTATTTGCAGCTTCTCCTGGGTATGACAGATGATGACTAGACTTTGTGACTTACTTGCTGCTGATTGGTTGCTGCATCTCTTGCAGAGACTGACTGGTTCTGCTCTGCGTGGTCCTAATGTCAATCTGCAGAGCTTCCCTCACACTCAGTCAGTAGCTACTAGTGATGCTAATTAGGCAACCCTCTTGAGAAGCCGAGTCCTCCCAGTGGCATCTGTGCCAAACAGAATTATTAAGGGAGGGAGGAGGAAGTGCACCTCCTCTGCGGAGGAACAAATACCCCAGTTCTATTTAGCATTCGCTCCATTGCCCTCTGGCCAAGATTGTCATCAATATTAACATCAAGCAACATCCGTCACTGTAACGCATATTTTTTTTACCCTGACCTAATAAAAATTTCATGTGTATCACATAATTATGCAATACCTTATTCAAATGAGTATGGTCTAAGGACCTGGAGGTTTTATTTATTTTATTTTATTTTTTTTTTGTGGCACGGTGGCTGAATAACACATAAGCTTGTCCTGTGTGTGTGTGTGTCACAGTTTTATTCAACGTAACGGTCTTTGTTTAATTACCTTTAATTGCCTTTGTGTGCATGAATTAGTGTGTGTCTGCTGGTTGGTGGTGTAGTATACAGTATTTCCTTTCAGTCCTGGACGCTGAGCTGCCCAGTTCATAAATAGATACATTTTCCAATGTTTTAATTCAATAATCATTGGCCCTCATCTTCATGGCACTTGGCCGACCCTCACCTCCTGTCTTTTGGCATTCCATCAGCTTTGATGGCTTATTTTTTGATTTGTTTATATATTTATTCATTCATTTACCCCACCCCAATCCAATTTTAGCTGACATTTCTTGTTGAGATGCGAAGAATGACCTTTGAAAACAGAACATTTCCTGCCTAAGACAGTCTCGCTCTGTGCTTAGAAAACACACCTCTCCTCTCCTCTCCTCTCCTCTCCTCTCCTTAACATTGGTCATTTAAATAACAGATAAAAGCAAACCTGCTTTTATCTGTTTTATGTGTAAATTTGATATTTTGTCCAAAAAGTATACACGATTGTTTGATTTAGAATAAAATCACCACATAATGGCCTTTTTGTTTGTTTAAGTATAGATTTTAGTAAGCTGAAGTAAATAACCTGTGGTCTGGTGTCTATTTGAATGTCTGAGTCCTGCGTTTTGACTGTATGTATATATTTGGAGCTCTTTGGTCTGAAGAGTGTCTATTTTAAGGTATGTCATTCATCATGTGTCTATTTAGAGAGCAATGGTCTAAATGTGGATCTATTTTGGGGTGTGTGATTTGACTTAAATGTTCATCTGCCCTGCATTACAACACTTAATGAGCTGTTTGCTCACTTATCGTCTCTCCCTTCTCTCTCTCTCTTCCCGTTCTCCTGCGGTGTTTGATACAGGCCCCGAGGGACCACAGGTTTTCTCTCTGAGTTTCAATTTTGTGCAGTTTCTTACATACACACGCAGTATTCAAAGCATTGCTTTCATACTAGCACACATTTCGTGCTGACGGCACTTAACCAGTGTGTATGAGTGACTTTATCCAAACACTCTCTCTCTCTTTTTGTTGGTCTCTCACACTTTTCTATATATGTGTGTGTGTGTGTGTGTGTGTGAGAGAGAGAGAGAGAGAAATCACTGGAAATGAGAGAGTCCTACATCATCCTTAGCTCCAAGTTGCTATAGCAACACTCCTGGTTACATGGGCATCTGATAGTCCTTGGTCTACCATACAAATTAACCTATGAAGAATATGTGTGTGTGTGTATACTTTTCTTACCTCTATAGGACCTTTTCTGGCACAAACACTGAACTTGTCAGGACCAGTAGTTGTCATGGAGACCAAAACCTAGTTATAATGAGGCAGAAGCTCATTTTTGAACCACTGAGTTCAGGGCTAAGGTTTGAATTAAAGTTTGGTTAAGCTTAGGTTTAGGCATTAACTGGTGTTATGGTTAGGATCGGGCTAATGCTTTTGGCTAGGCTGCATGAATCTGTTTGTGCATGTACTCGCTCAGTTACAAGGAAATAACCTGTCATTTCGATTTAGTACAATTATTTTTGTTTTATTTCAAACTTTACATTTAACGCATCCTGACATCTTAAAATCATAATTTATATGCCATATGGTATATATGTTGACCCAGAGTCTCATTGCAAGTACCCAAGTATCCTATATCCTTTTTTTGCATCAAAAGAAACATCAGATCAGATTAAATGTCATTCTTTCATTCATCTTTCTTGATGTCATGCAGTGCATCAATGGTCTATAGACTGATAATAGGATTTGATACTTCTTGAAAAACTGCTGTGTTGCATAGATGCTTTTCTTCATAACTGTATGGACACATGCCTGATGTTGTTTGTATTTAAACTGGTTAAAAGGCCTGGTCAAATCACTTATATGTCTCTGGCTATTTACTATTGAATTTAGTGGCTTCCTGAGCTAGAGGGGTTCCTTAAGTTAATTGAATTATTTGACTAGAAAGAGGTCATCTTTCTTTTATTGAGTTGGCTGAGCCCTGAAGCCCCACACAGCCAGACCTGTGTCCCTTTCCTTGTCAATAGTACTTTGCTTTATTTTTTTTAATGATTATCAGCCACTATATCTATTTTGCAATTTCCTTGTTTTGTTAAATTATGCCTAGTTTTTGCTTATTACTTTATGTGGGGGTTCAGACACAAGAGACAAAATAATATTACCTCACAAATCAAAATAACTCCAAGAAACAAACAATTTGTAACTTTTTTTTCTGAAGTCGAAGTACAAGCTCAAAGTGAAGAATGATGTTGCATTTAACTTTCTCTCCTTTTTTTTTGTTTGTTTGTTTTGTTCCTCTGCAGAAACTTGTCAAAGAATCCTCTCACCACTCTGTCATGGCAACTCTTCCAGCACCTTCAACTCTCCGAGCTGTAAGTCCTCTTCCCTCCTCGGACCTTTTTTTGTATTTTATTAGAGCAATGTGTCTTTGCTCGCCGCACACTTTGTGCCTATTATGAATTTTCATCACAGCAGGCCATTGTAATTCCTGCCTTTGTTGTAAAGAACCTCTAAGTTTTCTGAGAAAAAGTAAACGACAGAACCTATAGACAGTGTAGTGGCATTATGATCTTATAAGTCATTTGTTGACTTAATTAACACACACAAAGGAAGCCTAATGGCCTGGCAGAACGGGGGAGTCCAACCCTGTTTCCTTGTTTGTTATGAATATTTTAGCGATCATTGTGTATATGAAATGAGTTTGCTCTTTCACCACCAGGGAGAACATTGCAATTTCGACCTGCTTGTAATTTACACATCATTACCCATGTCAGCACTGTCCATCATTTGAACCTTAGCTGTGTGCTGAACACTGCACTGGTGTGGCTTCCTGTGCCTCCTGGCATATAGAGCTGAGGTATGGAGGGAAGTGATACCAGATTATTTCAAACATATGCTATTTTTAGAGGAAGAAGCAGGGCAGGTCCTCTGAGAGAACACAGCACAGTGCAGATTTGGAGTAGTCCTGCTGCGACACACTTCATTCGCAGAGTACTGGGAAAGCCCTGCTTATAGTGACACAATGGTTTTACATGTTTTTGCATTTAAGTTACCCTTCCTGAATAAAAAAGTATCTCCCACACTTGCAGGATTCAGTGATATTACAGAGCATTCTCTCCTAACTGTTCTGCGCAGGAGACAGTTCACACCAGACCCCATACATGTGAGACACAAGTGTCATCGCACCATGGGCCCTAGTTTGGTTGTGAATTTTATCCTTCATTGGATTTTAGCTCTGCACTTTTGTTGCTTTACCAGCTGCTCAGTTTAGCTCATGTGTCTCTGGACACATTTATTATCAACTCTGTATTGAAAATAATGGATTTTTAGGTGAAATGCCAACATCAAATTATTTGTTTTACATCAGATGTGTGAGCTTGAAGCAGGCCTCTTGTTGTTTGTAAATTACCAGAATAATGTATATATACACCAGAATGTGAATTTCAGTCATTATTTGTTTCAACTGACTTATATTGATAAAAATTGTACTATAAATTTTGTCTCTTTGTTTTCCTATTTGGAATCATTTTGTTTTTCCTTCATTGTCGGTATTTATTTGATACATGTATAGCATTTTGCTCATGAATTGAATTGATAAAAGTTGAAAACATCTCTATGAAAAGTGATCCAAATTATTATTGTTAGAAATAGTAATGATAAAATAATCAGAAGGAAAAATGTGATATTACAATAAGAATATTATAAGAGCACATACATACACACACACACACAAATATACATATTTACTGCAGGATATACTGATCATTAACGTATGCAACATTTTAAATATGGGCCTGCTCAGTTTTTTGTTGTATGAAAATGCTTTGAATGACTTCCACCTGAGATAAAATATATATATATAAATATATAAGTTCTCTCATAAAAGGAAATTTATAGTAGCATGAAATACAAGTACTAAAGTAAAGTAAAATGGTAGTACAGTAGTAAATAATAGTAATAAATAGTTTCATACTTTGGTAAAAAAGAAAATAGTTGACCAGGACTATTTTAAATACAAAAACTCTGAAGTGGTATCTGAAGTGGTACTGTATTTAGGTTAATTAGACCGACAATCTAGAAATGAACCAATCCTACAGGTACAAATAAAATTACTTTAGACTTCATCCCTTGTACAGCAAACTAAAATAACAAGTACATATATTTCCATAAGCAGCTCACGCTCACATCTTCCAGAGCAGGATTTGCTCTGATGTACGATCCTATTTCTTCTTAAGCAACTGTTTTGGATGCAAACAAATGGTGTCTTTATTGCTTAACATGAAAAGCAGGGCAGGGTGATGCCGGCGCTTCCTGCTGAATGCTGATGAGGAGTGAGGTCTTGTGTCTATTTCATTTGGTGTGTTTAGTTAAGAGGTGTCAGTTGGAGTGGCATGGCGGCACAGACGTGGGCCAAGGCGTTATGCAAGAAGGAAGCCATGTGGAATCAGGCCTCGCTAATAGGAAATTAGTCACTCTATCATAGGCAGAGTCTCAGACACGGTCCTGACATCATTACTGTCTTTTCTGTGTGTATGAGCTCACACAACCCATTTAACTATATGCCAAATGAAGCGTGCTCACTGGTGTCTATTGCGCTTTATTTATTAGAACAGTACACAATGCAGTATCAGTGACAAGCCCACCTGTGCTGAACCACACTGATATGGTGAGAGCAGAAGAAGATCCAATCAGTCGGAATAATTTCCTTTTCATTTGTCAAAAACGGAGCATGGCCCTTTGCCATGACGCTTTTGCAACGCCATGTTGTCTCAGTCACCTTAGGCATCGTTATTGTAATTTCTTTTCCTTCACCAATGTAGGAGTATAATATCAAAGTGACAACATAATGGTGACAGTAACCTGCAATCTAAATAAAATGTACAAAGGATTTGTAAACCTGCGGTTACACTGTAGATTCTTCTATCCCGTTCCAAGAGCATCATATACTGCCGCTGTGTCGCGTCATGACAGAGAGGCTCTCAGGATGGGAACAGGTTGATCCTTCACAACAGTCATGGCAGGCAATCACAGCTGTTCGCTCAGGTTGCTTCCATTAGTTTAAAATAAATGAAATAAGAATAAGAGGGGTTGGAGTCTTAGGTAATGCAGTAAAGTGGTAAAATACCAATGCTTCACAGAAATCCTCATTAAACATCATGCAGTGCAATCACAGCATTGTAATGAAACAAGTTTGGAATTAAATGCTACATTTGCTTGTAAGTACCCCTGCACACATAATTAATTAGGTGTAAAACAAGTTAAAGTAGATGAATAAATGAGTCGGCTAACAGGAAGTCAGAATCCTCTGTTAATCTCGAACAAGCACTACATGTGGAGTTCAGGGCTGACTCATTGTGTGGTGTCTGATGTGATTTTCTTTGGTTTACAGGAGCTAATTCTTGCACCCGAGTCCACTGTTAAAATGTGACTTGGAAGCAAAAGTCAACTTATAGTCCCTTATCGGACCATCCTCATCAAGTGCAAATGCAAAACAGATGATTTGTTTTTCAGGTTGATTGCACAGGTATTTCTTAATATCTTAATATCATTCACAAAGGCAACACTATGAGTGATATCTCAATAATCTCAAGTCTTTTGTGGCTGCTATGAAAAGGCCCCAACATCACATTCAAGCTGTACAATAGACATCTGGTGTATTCTGCCTCTGGATGAGACACAGATAATCAGCGCTGTCTCTTTGTCTGTGTGCCCTTTAGCCAAAGGACTAGAGCTGCAGTGTGCTGCACAGTCCAGTCAATCTCTGGCCTGAGAACAGCAGCAGGGTGAAGGGAGCAGCTAAATGCTAAATCTGCCACTGTGACTTCCAGTGATATTAGATTATTTGGAATGGTCCACCGTCTGGACCACAAAAAAAAAAAAAAAAAAAAAAAAAAAAAAAGAAAAAGAGGAGAATGTTCTAACTCTGTAGCAGCTGAAGTGATCCGCCTAAGGCAATGCACATCCCGAATCCCTTTATTCTGTTAGCGCTTCTTTAATCCCAGCTTTCCGAGAAGCAGCATCTGACGCAAAGTCAAACATTTCCGTGTCTCACAGCAAAATGGATTTTCATGTGGATGAAATATGAATAGATAAATCCTGTAATCATTTGATATAAACGCCAGTGGATTGGAATGAATTAAACTTTACGTTTCCAAGGGCTCTATGAACAGGTAAATTACTTGATTTTAACCTTCAATTCATTAGGTTCCAATTGAACTCAGGGCAAACTCTTACTCAAGTGTAAGACATTTACACGGAGTCTTAAAAAAAAAAAAACAAAAAAAAAAACATCAAAGACTGACTTGCAATGGGAAAAGGCAGTTCGAACATTTCTAATGGGTAAATGAAAAGTCTATGACCAGCAGTGCACTGAACTGCCAGGCAGAATACACGTGTGGAAAATGTTTTTTTTTGCAGCCATAAAAACAAATGCAGTGAGAAGAGTTGGTTGCTTGTCAAATAAGAGCAGAGGTCGCATATTGTGGCATGGTTTCAGCATAGTTTCCTGTGGCTATGTCTCTTATGCAGTGTCAAAGAGCAAATGTGCCCTGTAACACCAGGTGAGCATCAACTTTACAGTCTGTAGCCCGACTCTAGCACCTTATTTAAGATCATACAGGAAGTCGCTCATTTATCGTCGTAAAGCTTTAAATCCAGACTAGACATTTTTATTTCATTTGCAAAGAAACTGGATTATGAATGTGCAGTGCTTTTAGTCTTGAAAATAGTTCTATGAGTGCATGAAATGACAGCTCATCATCACACCCACTTAACAGAAATTATATAAATATCCACAGAAAATGGCATTTGAGGTAAATGTGCAGGGTTTTAGATATGCACAGTACACTGTCATCTAAAGTCGCAGAATATTCTCTTTGCATTTGTGATAAGACGTTGCCTCTGAAGGCAAAAAAAAAAAAAAAAATAGACATAGCTTGAATGGAGGAATAAAAAAACTGATAATAAAATGTCACTTTGCTAGCAGAGCTATATAAATACACAGCCTCTAATGCAACACTCTACACTTGACTGATGCAAAGAAATTATCAAACAGTCAACTCGCCTGTGTATGTGCATGCGTGTGTCCGTAGAGCTCAGTATGAAGGTCTCTAGGAATAAGACATTTGGCCCACAATTAAAATATGAGTAAAGCCAGACGACTGCAGTTGCACTGGTCAGCTAAGTGTCAACATGGTTTTGCTCAGTCAAAGGCCTTTGTAAAATTAACGTGAAAGTGACAAAGGCAGACAAAAATGTCTGTACTTTCCACATGCATTAAATCCATTATAGAACCAGAGAGAACACTGAGAGAAAAATGTCAGATTTCACCATTTATGGACACATGCTATAGGCGTGGAGCATCAATTAGGACTCCTGTTTCAGTTGAAATGACAGAAAGAATTTTTATTTTCATTTCTAAACAATGCTCATCAGCTCTTTAGTGACTGTATATCACCTCTGGACTGATGACATATGTCTTTGTTCACCTTTTTTTTGAAAACACCTGCCTTTGGTATTTAGAAATGCGGATAATAACATTAAATCAAGTCACTTTTTGTCTGCCTGACCTGACACTTTATAATTTAGGTGTGGATTTTCCTTTAATACGAACAGATACAGATGCCTTGAACCACTTTGAAAATGTTACATGTTGTAAAACCAATGAATTGTAACCTAATTTATTTTCGTCTTTTGACCTCACACAGACAGCTGTAATCGGTTCCGTTCAGACTCACAAGGCATCATCTTTCCTATCTCTGCTTGCCTACTGTACACGTTTTTATTTTTAGTATTCATGCATTTATGAATATAAAGACCCATATCGCTACGTGCTCATTCCTGAGTATAAGCCGTGAATACCTAAAGCACCTCGCAAAGCAGAAAAAATTCCCACCAACAGTATCTGAAGAGTCTTTGCTACCATCTTAGGCTCTGATGGGAAAAAAATGGCCTTAAGCTGCTCTTCACTTTGTCCGTTTTTTGCTACCTGGAGCCTTCCCTGACATGACTCTGTTGCCCCTGCCCTTCCACATGATTGAAGTGCAGGTGGTGTTGTCGATAAGCCAAAGTTCGGTGTGGCTCTTCAGACAAATTATGCCATAGTAGTTTAAAAAGACGAAGGGAAAAAGAACACCCAGCCAGTAAAAGAGTCACCAACTGGCCAAGTGGATGCAGCCTTTCAGAAAAGCTACCATGGCGCAAACAGTGATTTATTTATTCACAGTGTGATACAGCATGACAATGATGGCAGCAGTGTAGCAGTGGCCCGGAGTGTGGTGATGCAATGATTCACACATTTTTATGGTGCGGCAAATTTAGCAGGATCAGGGAAAACTATTTCAATATGTTGTGAAAGCGCCTGCGAACGAAAAACAAATTTGACACTGTTACATTTCTCTGTACTTTTTTAAAACAAAAAACTCTTCAGTCCTGCTGTACAATGAAAACATGATCGTCTTACAGCACCAATGCAGCAGCGATGCGCCAGTGTAAAATGAGACCATTTCACGGCTTTGTCTCTTTATTTAGCCCATTGGTTATGAGTAGAAATGTGACTGCCAATCTGTTGTTCGAGAGGCCAATCTACTAGGATGACAGCTGGATTATTATACACTATGATAATAACATGATAGTTGACCACACTGTTGTGTTGGGGTCATATAAACAACAACTGCAGTCTTTAGAGGTTTTGGTTGCTGAGACAGTAGCAGAATGAAGTGTTTTGCTGTGGTCATGTCTGGAAAAGCATCGATCACCTTCTCCTGGTCTGCAAAAAGAGAAAGAATGACCCGATCTTGGTTAATTCATGATCTAAGGTGGTCAAAGTAACTGCTATTTGTAGCACCATCACGAACTGTATGTCTAGTATGAACATTATTTCATAAGGTTTCAAGACTAGAGGTTTATTATCATATCTAATATTATATTTGGCTAAAACAGCTGAAACAGAACTCTGTGTGGATTCTGCTTTAGTCAAGTTGTCCGCTATCATCAGACTGGTGTCAATTTAAATTTAAGCAGGTGAGCAGACTTTTAGTTTCGATCCTCTTGGTCCTTTTAGTCGACTTCAGTTTTAAACACTTGTAGTATAAAAAACTGTTTGTGTTGACTTGCTTAATGTAGAACCCAATACAGAACCCATAGGCAGTTCTGAAAATAGCTTCATGAAGCATTAGTATTTATCTGATGCCCCCAAATCACCAAATTGAAGTGAAATGTAAACAAATCAATTCTATTGCTTGCAAAGTATGAAAATAATCATAAAATCAATGCTGGCATCAAGATGTAGAAATAAAGGGGCAGCAGTGTTGTTGTACTGTTGTTAAGCGCTGGAATGGTTTGAAAACATAGTGTAAACAAACATGCTTAGCAAGACTGTTTGATGTGTGTCGTTTTTTTTTAGATTTGTGTTGAGGAATTACAGTTAATACTGGAATTTAAAAGGATCCAAACCAGAAATAGAGCCAGGTGGTGACTATTGTACTGAAGCACAAAACTGTGGATTTGTGAATCGACTGTGAAAACGCTAAAACCGAACTTGGTAAGATGTTGGATGTGCTGAAATTTGCAGCTTTATGTAACAGGTAATAAATGCACTCTTTAATGCCTTCCACCCGAACGCTGTGTTCTGACTCTGTGACATGAAAATATGTCTTCACATGATATGCTTAAATTTCCATACTGCGCTGTGTGTTGGGGTTTAGAAAGCAGTCAGCCGACAAATGTCTTTTTAGATATGCATTTAATTCATGAATGCATTGTATTATTAATATGTATTAACATCTGGATGACCTGGATTGCTGTGGAAGTGATGTGCCAAGCAGAGCAACTGAAGAAAATAACCCCATATTTCTGCTGAATTGGGCAATTTATTAAGCATACAGGATTTGAAAAGGTAAACTAATTCCCCACGACAGCACAAGGAGAGGCAGCAATGCGTTCAAGCTGAAATCAAAGCAGGTGAGCAACAATGCAGTATATAGCCTATCATTGCTTTTGATCCGCGTATCCACATCCAAAGCACCTGTGTGTACATTTCTCAGAAACACAGCCTTCGGTGGTGATCATTACCTCTCCTCTGGAGTAGAGGGGTGGATCGTTAGCCAGCTTCAAGGAAAAATCATGCTGTTAGCTCGCTCCATCTGGGGTTATGCTGCTGTTTGTTTTTGTTCTTTTCTGAGTCTAATCCGCTCTCCTCCAGACATTCATCAACTTCCAACTGTCGGCCTTTTTCCCTTTTGTTGTCTTATGGCTTGTTTAAATGGAACTTCAAAATCACAACCACTTTACAGTAATGTTCACAGCACAGGTTCGAAACACAACAGTCGCAGCTTTCTTATTTAGCTGCCACTTTTTTTCCCCTACTGTTTATCAGCATGTTGAGCTCTGCCCAGGGGAACCGTGGATAACTTGTGTAGGCTGTGGTTCCTAGTAACAATTACCATAATTGTGGTACAAATGAATGAAAAAGCCTGGGCTGGCCTGCTCTGACGAGCTCTGATCCCCTATGCTTTGACTTCCTTAATGTTAAATGAAAACCTTAAACAGTAAAATTCCTCTCACAGGCATGTAAGGAGCTTTGTGTCTGTATTGTATTTGTTCTTAATTGTAGTGTGCCTTCTTTTATAATGAGAATTTAGACACATAAGAGTCTTATATACTGACTTTGCATTGTAGTAAATTAGGATGAGTTTAGTCTTATTATTTTCAGTTATGCTATTATTCCCATTCATGTTTGGCAATAAAATTGTTTTCTTTTCAGGCTTTTCAAAAATAATGAGAGTTTCCTAAAAATAAATCTGTACTGTGCTTTTAATTATTGGGAAAAGAGAAACATTTTTCTGAAAGAAATGCTCCGTTTACATAAAGAGTGCACAATACAATGCAACGGCCTTTCAAACTCATTATATTTTCATCAGAAAAGGATAATTATGACACACAATATTCCAGGCATACCATTATCCTGAAAAATAAGAGTACACTTTCAAAGATGAACTGATTCAAGATCGCAGTCAAGAGTACATGTGTTTGTGAACTTAAAGTATTTAGAATACCTGTTGGAAATGTCATTACATTTGGCTTAAATGCTCACTGAGGAACTGATTAGAAATCAGTGCCTCGCAGATGCATCATCTTATGAATGCCTTGAGAAAATCCTTTCAAATTTGGCACAAAGGTCTGCTAGGGTAAGTGTGATGGAAATTTCATCACCTGTCCATTTCTGTGAAGGTCTGCGTGGACCCTATATGAACAACCACGAGTGCACCTCCAGTTTGATTCCACCGACTGTGCACGCTCCCTGTTGTTCTACACTTTGCAGTCCAGTCGGTGGCACTCTATTGTTTTGGACATAAGAGACAAAGAAGAGGACAGTAACCATGGGAACTTGCTTGAGGTTATATGAGGAAGTCCACTGGTACTCACAAATGTACAGTGCCTTGAGATAATGTATGCTGGGATTTGGCATTATACAAATAAAACTGAATTGAAATGTATAACTCAGCGGTCAAAGAATACAAAGAAGAATAAAAGAGGTGAACGGAATGTGAGAGTGACTACGCATTCATGGAACGCTAGACTGATGCAGGCCCTTGTTTCAATGACGTGAAAAGGGTTTTTTAAGTTGATAATATATCTCATTTTATAAAATAAATAAGCGTGGTGTGTAGCAGCGTGAGTTAGCTAAACCAGTAAGTTGTCAAAGGCTCTGCTCTAACTACAGCATCAGAACCAAGAAGCACCTGATCGTGAAGATAGTGAGGTAAAATTCACCTGTGGGAATCTATTCTCATTACTTTATACTGCAGTGTGAAAGTACACCCATACATTATTTATGCTTCCTGCAATATCTTACTGACCTCTGCCAAGGACATTTGGACAGACATTCATCTTGAAAAAAATTGGTCACTCACAGCCTCCAAATTGGACGTATGCAAACCAGAGTTGGCGTACCATGTTGAATAATGTGAGTTTGTTATGCACACTACTGTGAGAGCAAAATGAAAGCCGAGAGGAGCCCAGTGTGGTGTGCGTGCTAATGTAGCCATAGACTGATAGCCTGAACACTGCGTTGACCTTTGACCTCTTCACATTTGAATGCTTTGGTGTAGACATTAATCCCCCCCCCCCTTCTGTCTGCTCCCTTGAGTATAATGAATATTAAAAAAAATAATAAATAAAAATAAATACACATTTCTGTCGAGTATCTTTTTATATTGACAGTTTTTTTTATTGATACAGTGAAGATTTAGTTTATTACATTGTTGGGGGGGTTAGGTTTAGGGTTAGGGTTACATGTTGTCAGTTATGTTTCCTTAAGTTTGAACATTTTGTTTATTTTAACATAAAATGTTGATATTTTTACTCTGGTTCACTTTTCGTCAAGGCGAATCACCTGTTGCATGTATTATAATTATATATATTGTTATTATTATTATTATAAAAATTGATATTGAATCTTCTGTGTTGGCAACACTGACTGAATGGCATCACCTAAACTGTTTTAATCACATGTTCGTAATAGTCCATATAGTTCATAACCTGATACAAGGTTTAAAAAAAAACAAAAAAAAAACAGACACATTGTAATAAAACAATTTGTTTTTACAGTTTTGGATTGTAAAGGTTCAAACCATTTGGAAGCTACTGGAAGCTAACACTAACCCTGATTTACAATGAGATAAAGTATTCTGAAGAGCTACTGGGTCGTCATACTGTAACCAAACTCTCACCCTGGCTGCTGTTGTAGAGTGGAAGCTCACCAACGGGCCGACTTTGGTGCTGTGCTCCAAAATGTTGGTTTCTCAATGTTTATTTATTTATTTTTTTACTCCTTCCCACACATGCCACCACGTGAACCTCATCACCTTCACAAAGCGCTCAAACCACGCCTATACTTAAATCAAGCCAGATGATAAAAATGTATCCGGGTTGTGTTAACCTTGTGTCATGGTCCAGGCCTATTGATAGACGGCTACTTGTTGACTCTGCTGTCTCTTCCCTCTTTCAAGGCGCCTTGATGGTGTGGTTTTCGACTGTGGTTGCGATATCCGCTGGATCCAGCTGTTTCAGCAGAGAGGAGAGGCCGGGCTCCACACGCAGCAGCTGTACTGCAGGAACGGAGCCTCCAAGATACGACTGCACAACATGTACATTAACAACTGTGGTAAGGAAATGAGGAAAGGGGTTGATCTGTGTTTAAAGGGGAAGACACAACACAACAAGGGAGGAGAGGGAAGAGGGCAAAAGGTAAAGGAGAGATGGAGGGGGAAGTAGAGGGAATAGAAGAGCAGGTGGAAATAGGAAGAGCTGAAATAGGAAGAGGACGATGTGTGGCAGAGTTCAGAGGGGCATCTGATTTGAGAAGCTGTGTGTTCATTCTGACAGACACTGTAGACCATGTAATATCTCCTGTTGGTGACTCATCCGTGTGACATTTAATCTTTGTGTGTGTGACTGCCTCCTTTATGCTAATTTAATTATACTGATGAAAAAAGTGGATTCATTTATTGTATGTAGACACAATGTGACTGGCGTGTATTAGCTTCGACATACGCTGTGTGTGGTTGCAGACTTACCAGAGATCAGTGTGAGCCACAGCAGTGTGTTGGTGATGGAGGGTGACAATGTGACAGTGAGCTGCAACGGATCTGGATCACCACTGCCAGAAGTGGACTGGACCGTCAGTGGCCTGCACTCCATCAACACACACCTGGTAAGACGCACACACACGTTTGCCCAGCATCCAAAGTGAGGACACTCATAGACATACTGCATCCCCTAGCCCTTACCCTAATCTTAACTGTCACAACTAACCCTAAAACCAGGTCTAACCCCTGAAAAAGCCCTTTAAAGATATAAGGGCCAGCAAAAATTTCTCAAAATTACCTCACTACCTATGGTTTTTAATGATTGTTGGTTCTCACAAAGCCACAATCACACACACACACACATCCCAATGAATGTTTTATCTGTTGTGATTCAACTTTTGACTTTTTTGAGTAGTAAAGCAATGTAAAGCCTTGTCTTTGTATTTATATGGAACATAGTAATCACATGCAATCATGATGATTTACATTCCTATGACAATGTCAAAGTAAACACACAGTTTTTTCTGGGCCATTGGTCAGCACTTTGTCTGATTTTTGCAAATGTTTACAACTTAAAGCTAAAACACAAGTTACCATGGTCATCCTCGTCCAAAATAAGCCAGTGCTGTGAGAGTGAGAAGAGAGGACTGAACCCACGGTGAGCCAGCAAACCCACTAATCTCGCTCCCCGAGTCCGGCCCCAAGGATGTCACAGCAATAACAACAACAGAGATAAACTGCAAGAAGAGGAGAACAACAGTTTGTTAAATTGCCATATGGCTGTATTTGTCATCTGCGTAATGTGTGCAGTGACTATAGAGATGAAAGTTACCTCATGCCTCAGGCTTGATATTTAAAGGTAGACAGATATTATAGCTCTGAGGGGTGAGTGACGAGTTTGGGAACATGACCAGCTTAGGACGTAGATGGAAACATAAACATTGTGTTTGGTTTCCCAAGGGTAAGGGTAAAGTAGTGAATTTGTTATGTCTAATTAGTGACCAAATTAATCAAATATTACTCTTCAACTTCTGGCTGCATTTCTTGCCCATTAGTAGTGAAACCAGACTAAATCAATGTAGTAATTAATTCAAAGTGGAATGTGTATACTCCCTCACTTAACTTTTGTTTCTTTCCACAGGAATTTAACCAATTAATAATTAACTTAAAGTTAAATTAAGTAATTAAAGATTTAAACCCTGCAATTGAATTGTGTGTGCTACACCGTATATTCTTTTACACAGCCACACATCTCTCTGTCTGTCTGTTCTCCGCCCATAGTCCAACGTGTACTGGCCCAATATCCACTCCATCAACCTGACTCTTTTCAACATCAGCCGAGATGACAACAACTTCCAGCTGACCTGCATTGCTGAGAACGTGGTGGGGATGACCAACTCTTCCATCCAGCTCAACGTACAGTGTGAGTTGGATTTCTTGTTGAGATTTAATCATCTCATTGAGGAGGTGAGGGGGGAGGCTGGGTGGGCGATATATCGAATATGCTCGATAAATTGCTCCATAGGCCACGTGAGATGTGAGATGACACGTGAGATGATTATTTGTTAAAGAGGACATTCACTGGAAAATCAAATTTCTGATGTTTTTTTGGTGTGTCCCCCGTGTCCTTCCCGTATCTAAACATCACTAAAGGGTCACAATAAACACTTCAGCCACTTCTGAGAAACAAAGGATTCTCTGTTTACCTGCGTTTGAGCAAGCGGTTTTGAAAAGAGTTTAGTTACGTAACTAGCTGTGCAAACAACGCTCCCCCAACAGCTACTCCCGGTCGTGGGTATGAACATTCAACCTGAAGAAGAAGAAGAAGAAGAAGAAGAAGAAGAAGAAGAAGCAGCACCACAGAGCAGTCAGCTGGTAGCTGGCCAATCACAAGCGAGTGGGAATGCACTTGGTAGTTGGCCAATCAGGGATGCTGGCTGAGAGCAGCAATAAACTGGGGTTAATCTGAAGAGACTATGAGGTTTTTGACCATAAATATTATTTAATTTATCTAAGTAGACATCAGTAATCTCCATTTTTCGTTCAAAAAGACCTTTCTTTGGGACCTTCAATATCCTGTTCTTTAACTACACTGAACACAGTTATTAAGCCATTTGCATGCAGTTCTCTTTCAAGTCTCACATCTCTCTCTCTCCTCATGCATCGCTCACAGCTCGCTGCTCGCTCCCCGCCCAACTAGAAAACTCTCAGGTACGCAGTGTTGCCAAATTAGCGTCTTTGTCGCTATATTTATCGAGTCTTCAGACCCTCTAGTGCCTCTTTTTTAAAAAAAAAGCGACTAGCGACAAATCTAGCGACTTTTTCTTGTGTTATCGGAGACTTTTGGAGACTCTAAATTGAAAGCATATATCGTTCTAAACCGGATGTGATGTGCTCCCACGTGATGAGCGGAAACAAATAAATTATTAGGATGGGGGATGTTGTTGATGGCACTGATGAGTCAGATGTCAATTTAACATTTATACAGTGATACAGGGTTATGCAGGTGATTTCAATCACCTTTAAGAAAACAGGGACACTAGTATGGGACACTAGCAAATGATTCCAAATGAAATGGCCTGTCCTGCATGTTTTTTTTTTCCTCTCATCTTTCAAGAAACTTACTTACAACTTACAAATAATTAGATTTAATGAAATAGATGGATAATTTGATTAAATAAAATAATAGTTAATCAATAATAATACTGAAAACAATTACCCAGTGTTTGGGTAATTGTTTTCCACAGGCTTTGCCACAGGCTTAAACTGGACATACTGAGAAAGAGAATAAGGGAAAAATAAGTCAAGAACAAAATAAATAATTCACTGGGTGCAGTCTGAAGTCAACACAAAGCCAAGAAAACTTTGAGATTGTCTTTTGCATAAGACGACTGAAATGTATCTTGTATTAATGACTCTTGCAATCTAGAAGAATAATTTACAACAGAAAAAAAAAACCCTTTATCACACAGAACAGCCAAATCATGCAGGTACATTTAGAAAGCAATGAGGTGTTGCAAAGCTACAAACCAAGTGAAATTGATGTTACCAATTAGCAAGAATATATCTGTCAGGCTTCATGAAAGCTAGGCCTTCATATGAACTGGAAAAGGAAATATATATATCCCCAACAATGATGAAGCAATGATCCGACAACTGTCAGAGTGCTCCCCTGAATATCCAGACCATGAATTACATTATGTACTGTACATCACTTTACCCTGTAGTTTGGCCTGGGGCAGATATGGGATACAGTGTAGTCAAAGGCAATATTTTGTGATGATTTTACTCAGGATATGTATGGACCCAAAGGAGGAGCGATATTTATCAAGGGTGACAGACATTATTCTCTTTTTAGGAAGCTTGCCATTGTGAAACACAATCTATTGTGGCGGTTTGCAATGCATCCTGCTACAGGACAGGGAGAGATTTGTCACCAGTTCAGATATGCCCTGCTGGAGCAGAGCTGCTAAGGATCATGGTAGAATGACAGATAGACTATGCAACATCTAACCCTCAGGGCTTCCTCCACCCGAACACTATCGATGTACATCTCCAGGCATTTTTTTTTTCTGTTGACACTCACTGCTGGTGCCGCAAATTGACTTATTAATTTTTCAACACATGCTCTGATGGTAATTACATTTCCTCCCCTGTGCAGCCTATTGTCTCTGGAAATGTCATAAAATAGCTTAAACTGCTGCTCTGATTAGGGAGTAATTTGACTGACAGCAAAAGTGCCAGCCGTCAAGTAACATCCTCTGCATTCAAAGATTCTTTTTCTTTTTTTTTAAAACAAAACTGTAATTAGCCACAATGCATATTGTCCCGACCCATTGTTCTGCTTCTGTGTGGAATAATAGCTGCAGCGTAGATCCATAGGTTTGCATGTGTTTTAACCATTACCCCTATAAGAACTTAACGAACAAATTACACTAACTAGTTCCTGGGCTACCAGCACTGGTTGAGCAGGGCAGTACTTCTAATTATAACTAATTATTGAGAAAATGGCTCCTTTGAGACCCTGGATATAACTTTTGATATATGCAGGTTCGGCTCTAAATCACGAGGTTCAGCCCAAAGGGAATAAGTCCCCCCATGAGATGGATGCTTCTGCTCTCACTGCTTGTTCTACAGTCTCTATGAAACGTGGCATTTAAAATATGCCACCGAACACTGAACAAGTGGCCTTGTACTCTGTGTTCTCACTGATCAAAGTCATGTACTTATCAAAGCTTGTCTGTTGTTAAAGACCAGTATGGAGCACTGAAATGACTTGCATTGTATTGACTGAGACTGTGCTGACAGGCTTTCTGATGGGAAAATGCATCAGTCCCTGTCCATCAACAAGAGAATTTTATTTTCTTCCCTTCTTCTTTTTCTTTTTTCTGCCTTTAGGCTGCACAGCTATAAGCACCCTCACCTCCTCCTCCTCCTCCCTCCTCTCTGTCTTTGCTTTCTTTCAGCGCACACCCCCACACCACCATGTTCCACACTCGCACATACACATGCCTAAGTTCAGATGAATGACTTTATTGTCACTATTGTCTGGCAGGAACAATATCACCAGAGCAATTTATAAAATGACAGCTTTTGAATACTAATAAATGGATAATTCATGTCCTCACTGGATAAGTATTTACTTGGAAAATATTAACATTAGTTGGTACTGAAATAATGGCAAACGTAATGACCAAATATGTGACCGATAGTTACATGACTTTTTTTTCTTTTTTCTGACAATTGATTTAAATTAATCACCGTCTATTACAGTGAAGCAGATGATAACATGTAATCAGGTATATAAAATCACTTATAGTAAATCATTCTTTTTAATGGAAGATCCAAACAGCCACACAGGGTGACAACAAAATATGACAGCTCTATACTGTATAGTATACAGCTATAATCTCCTGGATTAGTGCATTAATCCACTCTTGTGTGTTTTAATGAAGAGAAAATGTGTAAAGAATGAAAAAGAACCTGGAGACTTCTCACTTTAACAGAGCTGACCATGGCAATGTTGGTGTACAGACAGGAAAGACTACCATCTTGATCCAAATTATATTATAATCTACACTTACTGAATTGATTGCCACTTAACTTTATACAGACAATAATGGCCCTTAATGTCTTTATTCCTAATCACTTAAGTGATTCCCCCCAACTTTCCTCTCATGCCACCAGCAGGTCATTTCACTTCCAACAGCTAGCAAATGAGTTGGAGCCAAAAATGCAATCAATACACCTTGATTCCAGTATTTAATATAACAAGGCTACATGCAGGTGGGGACTCAGTGGGACAGCTGCAAGGCCATCTGAATGACGACAAAACCACACACATATATAACCCTATTATCGAGTTAAACATGCGTACAGAAAATATAGGCTTAAGTGAGACCCAGCTAAGGTCTGGACACAGCTGATGAAGGACAGACACAGAGCAAATGATTTCCACTTGATACTGTCCGCCAAACTATTAGACACATCAACTGGATGAATTGTTTATGAAATGTATCTGATGACTTTAAAGTGATAAACTGCGTCTCAGCTCGGCGGTTCCCTGGATTCCGATGTTTGTTGCTGTATGTCAGAAAATGGAAGCCCTGTGTCTAGTCATGCAGAGGAGATTCCTCTGAGTATTTCAAGCAAGAGGAGTCCTTATCTCTTTGATTTCCTCTCCATCCCATATTCTGCTGCACCATGTATTGCACAGTAAAAGGCTCAATGCCACTCCCAGCCAAGGAGCCAAACTCCTAAATGTCATCTCTCCCAGAACAAGTCAAAGCAGCTATGTTTAGTCGGCTGCTGCCTTTTTGTGAGGTTTGTCAAAAGGATCAGCATAGGTTTTCATCAGCCCAAGGCCTGTGTAACTTTCCTGACAAAAAAGTATTTAAGTTTATGTTTAACACAAAACAAATGACAAACTAAAGGTTTTACCGAGGGAGAAGGAAGGAAGGCACGCAACTGATTCCTGCATGCCCTGCTTGCCTTTATTAATATTTCTGTGTCTTTTTAATGACATTGATTCTCCCCTTCTTTTTTGCAGTTCCTCCAGTCATCTTGAGGCTGGCTGAGCCCGAGCAACGCCTCCATACCTGCATTGAGTTCACGGTTCGAGGCTACCCCCACCCCAAGCTACGTTGGTTCTACAAGCAAAAGGAGATTATCGAGAATGACTACATCCGGACTGAGATGGACTTCTACCAGGACTATCTGGAGGGCTGCCTGATCTTGCAGAACCCAACACACATCAACAATGGCAACTACACTCTGGAGGCCAGCAACTCCCTGGGAAAAGTCACCAAGTCGGTGTATGGCCACTTCCTCATGGAACCAGGCATCAATGATGAAGGTGCTTCATTTTTATTCCTCATCATCCACTCTTTGATGATGCACAGTTGGCAGAATGTATGCACCCATTATCACACTTGACATGTTCACCGACATATGTTTACAACCAAAATTTAGCATGGGTCGACTCTTTGGAGCTATTATCATGTTTAAGCCAAAGCTTCACCCATTTTAAACTATTATTTGAACACAGATACATGAATACAGGTGATTCAGGTTTTGTTCCAGGTGAAATAACAACTGGGGGATTTTAGTTATTATTAAAATGTGGCTTCACAGGCCAGGTGAACCCTGCTGGTTGGGTACCAGCCAGGGTTAATTAACAGTTCAGTCTGCTAGATTGTTCTCCAGCAGTTAAGCACAAGTTCACAGGGAGTGGGAAGAAAATCACAAAGACTCACAAATTTCTCCCCGTGGTCAATATTCCAAGTTAAATACATTGTGAATTTATTTACATAATGTGACTTTCCTCTCTTTTACAAACCCAGAACTAGACGAGTGGTCCTGTTTTCAACTTTAAATCATTTTTTTTTGTAACAACGTGTTTGGAGTTCATGCTGACTAAAACATTCAGTCACTTTATATTAGTGTATCGTTATAGGCTCAAATGGGGCTCTTAAATGTTTTATTTGATTAAAAGTAGTTTGCACCTGCAAATCGATTTGTGAAGTGCTAAAAAGAAAAAAAAATCTGCATTAGATCCATAGATCCACATTAAATCCAATAATAGTAATAATAAGATAAACAGACTGAATGAACGTATTAGCAAATGTTATGAGGTTACATGAAGCCTCTGTGGAAGAAGTGCTTTCAAGATTGTGTTGAGTGGAAGTTAAGTTTGATCAGTGACTCCAAAGTTGCTCTGGATCTGGACAAAGATATTATATGAATTCAGTAAACATTGTTTAGATCACTTGCAAAGGCTGATTTACAACTACAAACTTTAACTTTTGTATGATATACACATAACAGCCAAACCTTTCCTCCCCCCCCCCTCCCCCCCCCACCCATATTTAAGCCCATTATTTTAAATATTTACACTCTGGTGTTATGTTATTGACAAGCCCAGCTTTAAAGAGGCAGAAGCCTTTTCGTATTTTGGTTTGGGAGATCCAGTTCTTTACAAAGCTCTAAGAATAAAACTGTCCCTGGTTCGATTACAGCTCTCATGTGCTATGCTACTTAACATCCAGCTATAAGGCCAGCCATTCGGATTCTTATGTCAGCCACACAGTGGGCACACATAGCTGATAATGTGTGAATGTTTGTAAAGTTGTATTATATTGTGGAGAAAATGCTTTGGCTTGCTGTCACAATTATCATAAATCTCTGGGTGTGATTCGTTGTTTGGCCTAAGGCTGTTGTGGAAGCTTTGCACTTGACGGCTTATAAAAAGTGGGCTGGCCTGATCTCTGACCTCCTTCATAGTCTTCTCTCGTCTCCATATCAGGCAATTCTTTTTCTCATCAGCCATGGATTAAAAAGCTGCGGCGAGGCCAGGGATTGAGATGGTGTATAGAGTTGCTTCAGGCAGGCAATGACTGTTGCAGTATGTTGCCACACACACAGGATCGCACAGTTGATGAGAGCAAGGCAGGTGAGAGAGAGGTGTTCAGGTGATGTGTAGTGTGAAACATTACAGCAGTGTGTGATGGAGTCCAGCAAAGTTAGACCAGCGTCCTGATTGATGCTAATGCTGCTGAGAAGAGAGGAGGGCAGAGGGAGGAGAGGAAAGAGGGGTGGAGGCTTGGGAGGAGGGACGGAGAAATGGTAGTCAGGGCACACACACACACACACACACTCACGCAGTGCAATGCACTTAAGTGTACTGTGTGCATCACAGCCAGTGGCAGCCAGTCTACCATGTGCTCATTAATTTGCCCATAATTAGTCTCTGATGTCCTGACTGGAGGCCTCAGAGTGGAGTTTTCCCCCTCACACCAGCTCATTTTGTTTCATGGCTCTGCCTCTGTCCTCTTCTCCTTCCACTCAATCTTTCACCCTTTGCCAAATCCCCTTGTTTGCAGAGGGGCGTGACATGCATTTTAACATTAACAAATGAGTTGGACTGGATTCTTAGATATTAACATGACCACTGGTGACTGATAGACTTCTTTATGAAAATTGGGGTGAGATTTTCTAGATAACAATGTCAAGTTTGATTTAGTTCTGTGCATTTTTTCCGCTGACTTCATTTTATCTAATTTAGTATTTGCTGCTTGGGGCTATATGAGCTCCTTTTCTCCTTCTCTGCTTGTATAATTGTGTTTTGCTCTAAAACAGCTTGTTTTTATTTTTTTTTAATGTTTATGTGTGCAAGCATGAGCATGTATTTGTGCAACAAAGGGGAAATTTACCACAATTTGTTTCCTTTTACATATATTTGAATGAGTCTGGTTAAAATGCTGGATAGGAAATTTCAGTCCTTGGTAGGATCCTTGAGACAGATGTCAGACTTGTGCATTCAAGGTTGTGTCAACTTTTATAAGCCTCATAAAATGCATTGTTCATCGATAGTGTCTCAAGCTGTTACGGTGCAGCTGTTTAAGTGAATCCACATCTTTAATAGACCAATAGCAACAAGACCTACCTCAAACTATAATAAAACTCCTCATCTCTGTGAAGATATTTAAATGATGCTTTCTGTCTTGTACACTAGACTAGAGAGCACATCATCTTATTCTTGCATTTTTATCTGTGCATAAACCTGTGTCAGTGTTGTAATTACCTAATGTGATAATGGGTGCATAAGCAGATTCACGAAGATAGGTGAAATGCTTATTCTAGTGTATCCACTGTGTACGTTGGTATCTTTTATAACGTGCATAACTATTTACTGCAATGAAACCGTAACCATTAAAAATAGTACCAAACATATTTACTGAGGCTGCAGGTGGAAGTACGCCACAGCCTTTAAAGGTTTACTCTTATCCACAGCATATGATGAATGTTTTGTGTTTTTGCTTCACAGCCCCTACACCACCATCAGACTCAGGCCGACCAGATGAAGACACATTTGGGGTGAGTTTTCTCCTTAATGATGCTGATGAAACAGACGCTAAAGATTGTTACCCCTGGACTCAGCAGAGAGCTGCTGTATGTTTCAGCACAAACCAATTCAGCTTTTCATTTGTCAAACGGCCCTCGTAGGGGTTTGTACTGTGTGTTGACATATGCAGTGCTGAGGCACAAGGACTTCAACACACCACGCAATATTAAAGTAATTTGTCACGGTTCTATGTTTGGACACTAATGATGGTGATGATGGTAACACATTCTTGCAGTGATTGATGCTGATTGAAAATGTTGTGTAACATAGAGATACTATAGAGTTTCTAAAGCCAGTGCTGGTGAGTTTAACACAAATGCAAACACTAGTGTGGTGAATGGGCTTTCTAAATGCAGACATGTTGATATTTCAGGGCAAATACAGGTGCAGGGCAACTGATCAGATGTTTCTCAGCAGATATTTTAACATGTTTATGTGCATGTGTGATACCGATAATGTTACCTATGGCTCTGTTAAGTTTGTGTAAATCAGGACACTGAGACAGCATGGACTCTGGAACTGAGGACGCTAAATGGACCTTAGCCATCATTAATTTGATGATTTACCCATGTGCTACTGTGAGCCATCGAAATGACAGCATCAAAAAGGCCTATGGCGGCAGTCATTGCGATTTGTCAGTTTCAGTTGTCTTGTACAGACCTCGATGGGATACCTAAGTGGAACTGAGCCTTGATTAGTGTTATTAATTATAGATGTAAATACACTTATTATAAAAAAAATCAGCCCTACTGAAAATTTAAACACTGACTTAAATACATTTAAAAGTCCAGTGTGTAACAATTCTAATGGTGAGAATGCGGATTGTGGGGGATTTCTCTATTCAACACTCGCTTCCCCAAGCAGAAGGGAGGCCTTCACATACCAGTAGAAAAGCATTGTCAACATACACATTGAGTTATCGATCACCTGATGAAGGCCAGGTGTCATTGATGTTCCTCTCGTCTATACATCATATGCTCTGTGTTCATCTTCTTTTACATAGTAAGCTACCACTCCACCAAACCTGAAAAATCTTGCCATCATTACAACATTACTGCATACAATGTGTAATAGAAAACAGGGGCTGAGAACATGTGAAAAAAAAGAACATGTGTTTAGTAAAGAATTACGGCGATAAAACTGAAAACTGTTTCTCTCCAGTAGTATTTTTTTATGTCTAAAAATACACTACTCACAATAAGTTAGGGATATTGTTATTTACATGAGTGCTTTTTCTATTTGGTCTGAATTTTAATGAAATAAGTAAATGTTCCCTTTGATATTACTAATCATGAATGAGACACACCAAGTTCACGAGCAACATCTGACTGCCTGCCACCGACCCGAAGGCGCGCTATGGCCAGGTGGCGCTGCTCGTCCGTTAAGTGACGTCGTGTGTTCATGGCTGTTTGAATGATGAACTTGGAATGACTTACTGACAATACCAGCTTTTTATACCCACACAATGTTGAAATTGATGCCACATGGAAAAGGGTATGACATCCATGTGAGTATGACGTCTCTCACAATATCCCTAACTTATTGTGAGTAGTGTATGTCTTCATGACACACACAGGAGCCATGAGAGCGTAACTCTTCCTCTAACACGGTGTTGATATAAAAACTCTCAGCGCCTCTATCTGTGGTCTTCCCGTTCACTTGGAGTCACTGCACCTGCTCCTACACTACTGCGTTTGTTTTACTAGCTTCGCTGAGATATCTTTGTCCTACAAATGTGTCTTAAGCTCGCCCCACAAGATAATTTACCAGATTTCAGTTCAGATCTGGCCCGTCCGACAATCATGTGGGCCTTTCTGATTTAAGGCTTATTTGAACAGATTATCTGGCCAAATTATCCTGTACTGTTAGGGGTTATTTTAGATGCAATTTTAATGTCATCCGTCACATTATAGTTTTCCGATTTCATATTCTAAATATTTACATTTGAACAGCGATTGGCATGAGCAGAACCTTGTGTGTGCTCACACATTGACGCATAATGGTTGACATTCAAGTCATTATTGAACTGTGACAGTGTTACGCACTGCCACAGTGAATGCATCCCATTTTAAAGGCTTGGAGCCTGCAGAATTTATAAACGTGTGAGAGGCTGAGGGTTCTTCTCATGAATGTAATAAACACAGCCCCAATGCAGCCATAGTTTCCAAGCCCATGCATCTGTCTGCACCCGTGATGCTGTTTACAAAAATGGTGGCAGATTTATCCACCACTAAGAAATGTCAGTATGTTTGAAACGATTCATCGGGAGTTCAGGCAGAAGTAAACAAAGGTCGACTTATATTTGCATATGCAGTTTCTCAGAAAGCGCCATATCCAGTAGAGTTAACAAAGGCTCTGTTTGATGTTGCACTGCAAGACTGAGCATAAAGCGGCAAAAAAGTCAGCTTTCTCTCCACAGAAATGCACTCTGCATTCTAGAGTAGAGTACATTAGTGTAGTGTATACTAGCGAATAGTAGTAAGTAATACACATACTTCAGCCTACAGTGCATACGACAAATACTCTGCACAGATCACTCATACCTACAGTGCCATCATGAATTGTAATAGGCATAGTTATTTAAAAATAGGTGGCTCAATAACCAAATTAATTAACCACACTATTTATTATTAAACAAAATGCAGAAGTCTCTGCAATCTCTACTGGCGTTTCCTTAGGGAAAAATAAACCTCTACCTTCAAGGAGGCTTCTGCCGCAGGTCCAAAACAATTACATTACAATTTAAAAACTAAATGATGGAGCTACTGCACAGCTGATGTGGTAAATAAGAACTTTTTTTTTAATTAATTCAATATAATCTTGCAAACTAAAAGTAGCCGCGTAATGAAATGCTCTTTAGCTTCAGAAGAGGCCAGTCAAGCATTGCTAATGACTGCAGAAATAAACACACAGAAAACAACACTGCGCTCTAAGAATAAGGCTTCTATTACTGCCTACTGCAATCAATATATATATATATATATATATATATATATATATATATATATATGTTTACACACTGGACCTTTAACTTTCCATCAAGTGTCCCAGTAAGCCATGACAGTAAACATCCATCAACAGTGCCGTGATCTGGAATGGGGACACCTTGAATAGAGCACAGTCAGTTACACCTGTGTCCTTTTTGCCATGATGTCAACATGTCTGCTGTGAAAAGTATTGGTCTCCAGAGCTGCTTTGATTTCATTAGGCAAATGTATTATTAAAAAGTCAAAATACAGTTGTTTGGCACTTTTTTAAACATTTTGGGTAAATGTGACATTGAACGTGAGAACAATTAATTATCTAGGTGACAGTGAAAGGCAAACTGCACTTTGTACTTCAACTGAAAAAAAAAAAAAAAAAAACTAATTGGCATATCATATACATAAGTTTACAGTAACTGCTGCACTTTCCCCCCAAAACTGCATTAATATCGAATTTGGCTTTAAACAAGGGTAGCATTTTATATTCTGTAACTGTAATGCTGTAATACAGTCCATCATTGTAAATACATAGTAATGTATTCAACTGTAATATATAACAGCATTGTTTTTAGAGAAAGAGGGGGAAAGCAGAAGTCTTAGTCTTTGACTGCTGTCTGAGTCTGACATAACATTTTGTTTTTCCCCAGGTTTCCATTGCTGTTGGTTTGGCTGGATTTGCTTGTGTCCTCCTTCTTGTGCTCTTTGTTCTCATCAACAAATATGGTCGGCGCTCCAAGTTTGGTATGAAAGGTAAGACTACACAAAATGTATGACAGGCAAATAGGCAGACAGACAGCTTGTGTCATTGTGTAGAATCCATTCCACTAATCTTTCCAAAACCTTTGTTCATGAGAAAAAATTTAGTTGAATTGAAAACATACATGTGGCTAACCAAGTCGCTGTAATAGCTTCTTTCTTTGTGTATCAAGTCAGTACTGCACCTGAGTCATATTCTCAAGAGGCTTTTCCCCTTTCCCCCCCCTCATGCTGCACGTGGTTGAGTCCTGCCAAAGGGCATGCATTTGGAATTACCCATACACTTGCAGTTACATAGACAGTTAAATCAATACTTGAAGACAGGGTGCATGCAAACGAGGTATAGCTGTACATACACCTCATACATTCTACAAAGCAGACACACTGTAGAATCGGTGGACGTTGGAAGGAAACGGTCTTTATTGTCATTATACAACTGAAGTTGCACAACAAAATAACGGGCTCAGCTGAAGGGCTGATCAGAGCCACTGTGACTAGCTGTCACATAATGGACCTAACCTGACTGAATGTACTAACATTTATACATGGAAACCGGAGAGCTCGTAAGAAAAACATGCAGACACGAGTAGCTCCAGTCCTGAGAATCATATGAAAATCAAATTCTAAACATCTTAACCAAATGACAACTGACAGTGACGTCATCCACAAAACAATCTGAACAACTGTTTTGAAGCCTTTACGATTGGCGACATGACCTGGGTCACATTGTTCAGAGATTTCACCTGCAGCCAGGCACCTATTGGACAATTCCAGTCGTCACACTGGTGTCCACTTATATGTGCTGTGTGTTATTGCTTATTTTTCTCTTAAGATTAACATAATTTACAAAACTGACATAATGAGTCATTGAAGAAGACAAGAAACTACTGACTGAGACCGAGGCATTATCTCCTAGGTGTTACAAGTCAAGTGATGAGTAAGCTTATTTTCACATGAAATTTCATTCAAACTAACTTTTTTTGCAACCAGTCCTAAAAGGTTGTGTATTCAGGTCTCTCTCTATCTCATTCTGTTGTCCACTAAGTCTGCACCCTTGACCTTAAGTGTAAAGTAGCAATAGCTGCTTTATAGGATCACAGACAGTTACTACAGTCATTATAATTTAAGTTGTGCTAACAAAGTGATCTGACACAGGAAACAAGTCACTGGTCCTTAATCATAAAAAAAAAACAAAAAAAAACCACAATAAAATAACAAAGCAAGATAGATGAAACAAGAAATTAAATAGTGTAGAAAAAAATTAAAAGTCAGTGACATGAAGCAGTTAACACTGTGTGTTGCATGTATGTGATTGCATGTAAGAATGAATCAGTGTCAAGAATTAATATTTATAGTATCCACAACACTGAGGTGTTTATTACAGAATACATAGATTGGCCTTGACTCCACAGTGATCATTACCCTCACAGAGGCTATGACAGGCTGCTAGATATAGGAATCTAAGAAATATAGGAATCTGAATCTGATTTAGCTGCTATACTTACTGTATCTGCAGTCCCAGTACAATAGCATTAGAGAGCTTAGTATGCTTTAATGCTCAGAGCGCACAATTACTTAAGGAGTCAACTCTTGGAAAAGGGTGCTTCAAATGAAAGCTTTAGCAGAGAGCCCGAGTGTGCAATTTGTCTTTCTGATGGTAAGGTCCAAAGTTCTCTTGGACAATGTAAGGTGTATTTTGCTAAATGCATTGCACTGCTTTCTAACTGGGAACCATATTGTTATAAAGCTTTTTACTTAATATATTTTTCTTCAGTCACATTTTTTTCTTGAGGTTAAAATTGCGATAAGTTGCTTTGTCCAAGATCAGTAAATTACTGCAATGGCACGGAGAAAAGATACATTACAGATTGAGCAAATCATCAGGCTGAGCTATTTCCACTGCTGATAATTGTATTTCTTTTTTAAGAAGAGCACTGTGTTCTTCTCATTGCTGTGTTCATGCTCAGCTTTACATTACGTCCTCTTGTCATGAGTAACAAATAAGTTAGAACTATTAGTGCTGCCAAGTTTCATCCACTACAGACTGCTGGTCTGTATTAACAGACTGTAGATGCTCGATCCAGATCAGTGGAAATAGAGATGTCACTCTCGTCTCTGCTGTCACGCTGAGTGATTGAAGGAAGAAAAGACCTGCAGAAAGGTGATGTCAGTGTGGACTCTTTGACGACCTCATGCTGTTCCATTCAAACACCTGACATATGTGTGTGTGTGTGTGTGTGTGTGCTTGTATTTTTAGCTTTGTGAGGACTGAAAAAAAACGTATAACCATTCGGACTGAGGACATTTATGGTCCTCATAAGGGGCTCGTCCTCATAAGGGGCTTGAAGACCAGGTTTTAGGGTTAGAATTGGGTTTCGGTTAGGTTTAGGTTAAGGGTTAGGGAATGCATTATATCTATGAGGGTCCTTCCTCTGAATGCTGCACAATTGTGTGTGTGTTCACCTTTCTTGCTTTGGAGAATAAGCCTGAAGAGGTCATGACCTACAGATGGAGCCACAGTGGATTCTCAGTCCTCTAAATCCCTTTTTTCTTTTCTTTTTTTTTATCTGGCCAGTCTATGAGTGTCTGTGTGAGAGAGAGATTGATGATTGAAGTCTTGATTGATGATTGATTGTCTTGTATTTACAACTGATAGTTAGATCTACTGCTGCTTTGGTTGTGTGGTTATAATTTAGGTTTTTATGCAAGACACCTCTACGTATGTGCATACATGAATATGAGTGTGTGCATGGAAAGTGGCTCACACCAACGCACGGAAATACATCTTATTAGTGTCTTATTGTTCTGATCAATGCATTCTGATCAAACACCTTGCATCTTCAACAGCAGGCTCATCTTCCAGGGTGTGTGTTCACACCAGTGGTGTTTTTGCAGTGTTTTTCACAAAGACCTCTGACAGCAGAGAATCACTGATGCTTCTTTAGAAAAAGACAGCATGTCAGTAATAACTCTTATGCTCCCTCATCTTCTTTTCTCGTGTTCTGGTGAAAAATATACCCCACCTGTGCTGCTGTTAGAGCAGCTAATATGCAGCAAAATGTATCACTTTGACACCTCTACTCTCTGTCAAACATCCTCGGAGGAGAGACCCAGGCCAAATGCTTCCATATACGTTAACTGTCAGCAGTTGAAATACCATTTATTTTCCCCACTGGCTGCCGTGCTGACCATTTCTTCACTAATTCTCAACATCCCTGTTGGTTCTCGAGAATCAGTGCCACGTTGTGGATATGTCTGGGTCTCGTCCACAACAGTTATTGGCAGCTGTTGCGTGTTTACACAAGGAGCAGATGATGCCCACACATTAATCAACGTTATTTAAATTAAATGAAACTTTTTGATTTACTTGGTAAGTTATATTTAGTTTATCAGTACATCAGTCCATGCTTTCACATACAATTACTTTGGGTGAGTATTATGTTTCTATAGGATAGGGTAGAATGAAAAGGTTAAACTTTTCAGTGGATCAGAAGTTGCTGCTTCGCCTTTGGTTTGTAAGAAAATATGTTTATAAGGTTGTTTGAGTAAAACAAGCTATTAACTGCAGCTCCTGAGGTACATTATGGCAGCAAACAGCTTAAAAGCTTAAAGTCTGTCACATTAGCTGCTAATGGTATGCAAGAGCTAAAGATTATGCTACTGAGAAAAGTGAAAACACAGTTTGCAGCTTAAATTGGTTCACTCTCTCAATTCTGGGTGAGTTTTAATTTAGCAGCTATGACCATGTATTTTATTTTATCACTTCAAAAAAAAAAAAAAAAAAAGTGATTAGAACTGTTGAACAATGCTGATGTCTCCCTAACTCATAATGTCAATATACTGAAACCAAAATTATTCAATTTACTGTAACAGAGAACCAGGACACTCAAGACAGTAGGCGATTCATTTAGTGATCACTTATTGTCAGCTGCATTAATTGATGGTTTTTCAACAACAAGTTCGCCACATTGGAATTTTGCCTCCCGCAGCATAAATGTGAATATTACATGGTTTCTGAAACAAACAGTATGTTAAAATAAACTGAACTCTACCTGCAGTTGTTTTACTCATCCCTTATTAGATTCTTTATTACTCTTCCTATGAAACACTCTCAGGGTTTTCTATTATACTTGTTGGATAAATAACACACACATCTAAAACAAATGTGGCCCAGAGTCTTAACCCCTATTAATACTATGAGGTTAGAAGCGCTGTGCAAGCAAACACCTGTCCCATAAACGCTGAGGCACCAAGAAGTCAGGGTCATATGAAGCACAGTTCTAGGCATCGGGCAGCGGCCTACCTGAGAGTCAAGGTGAGCACTGGCTCGATTCGTACTAAATCAAATTACCCAACAGGGCACTTAGTGTCACCACTTCTCAGACTGCACGGATTTAGTTTATCAGAAGTGCATGTTGCATGAGAAATGAACCCGTCATATTGGCCACACTACATCTGTTAAAATCTCAAACTTAATCAGCATTTCCACATTTTCAAAGACAAGGGGAGGGGAACATGGCCAGACATATCCACAAACACACAATCTGCAGCATTTAATGCTTCACTGCCTCATTTGGCCTCCAGTGGCCAGAGTGAGCATGTCCGTCTGGAGACAGATAGGACAGATGGACAGATACTCTTGTTCTGTGTTCGTACAAATGTCAAGCAGAGTAGACGCCAAAAAAAAAAAGAATTCTAAATGTGGACTGGCTGTTAAAAAAAAACCATTTAACATATGAAAGAAATGTAATTAAAAGTCACTCTGTGTTCTCATAGAAAGTAAAATACATGAGTTTATTGAGTGCTGTATGTGTGTAGGATATTGTACTTCTTACTAGATTATGTTTGTCAGACTGCAGCGGTAAAGATACTGCTGAAAATACTGTTATGGTAATTCCAAGCAAAATCTAAAAAAACAACAACCATTTGACTGCTTTTATTATGACAACTGGAGGTGTAATACTCGTTGAATCACAGAGGAAAGGAAAGTGGTAACATTTTAACGACTTTTTGATGATAGATGCTTTATGAATTCTCTCTGTTGAACTGAAGTGTGTGAGATTTTGTGCCGCTACATAATTGATGAATATATATATATATATATATATATATATATATATATTTAAGTTGTGCTTTTAAACACATAAAAAAAGTCAATAAACATTTCACATCTTCACTCAGCTTTTATATTTAAAACTGAAACTCATCTTCCCCGACATGAAAACAGGTAGCTGGCTTTTATGTTGTGGCACACTGGTGAATATATGTGTCTTATTTTTAATGAGCACTTTCTGAACCATCATTAATGCGATTTTTGACTTATTTAGATAGAAATTTCTTCTCATTTTGAGCTTGAGTAAATTTACCCAGTCACCAGGATTGTATGTTAAAGATGTATTTGTCAAGATGCAGCTCTCCAATATCTGCATTTTCCCCTTCAAGTAACTTTTTTTCCCTCAAAACATCACATTGAAAAACAATTTCTTAATACATTTTGTTCAAACCGGGTAGATTATATACTATGCAGAAAATGCAATGTGAAGGAGATAGGAGACTGCAAGGTGATGCCAGGGGAGAATGTGGCTAGGCCGTATCACATGGCACTCTGATGGATGACATTGGAAGCCAAGAAGAGGAAGGTAGTGAAGGCAGTGCGAAGGATTAACTGGTGGAGTCTGACAAAAAGGGAAGAATATTATGCAGAGTTCAGAAAAGAGTTGTGACAGGCCTGTAAGGACGTGAGGACTTGCCAGACGGCTGGGAAAGTGCATCTAAAGTAGTGAGGGATACAGTCAAGAAGGTGTTTGGTGTATCCTCCAGACAGTGGAACGAGTATAAGGAAACTATCAGTATGTGAACCTGTGACACTTGAATGATCCTTTACTTCTTCCACTGACCAGTAACTCGTACCATGTGGATCCTAACATGAAAGTTGTCTAGATGGGTCCACTTCCTGTGCAGAGAGCTGCTTTTTTTCCCCTCAATGACTTGCCAAAGCTATGAAGCTACAAAGCCAAATATGCTAATTATTCAACTTTACTGCATTAGATTATTATTCAACGTCGTGCAGACAATCACTTATGTAAACCAGACTTTTCAATGAAATCTAACAGCAGATGGATAACCTTAGTAGATATGAAGTGGACGCTGCAGGTGCGAGCATTTTTAATTATGTCATTCAACACATTCGATGGCATGCAGCCAGTCTACAGTTTAAATTGTCTGTGTCGGTCAATTCGGCTTTTGGCACTGTAGGCTGTGAAGGAGTCTATAGAAATACTTAGGATCTTCGGTGGCCTCATAGGGCTACAGATCGTTAGGCTCTTGTGTTTACCCTTTGCTCAGTTACCACAGTGCCAGCCACAGTAATTGGCTGTAATTTTTTTTCTTTCCGAATGCATTTGACAGATGAGGGCTATGAGGAAATCAGCAACAAGCACCTCAGCAAGTGTTTTATTTATTTTGCGTATGTCTTGCCCACAAAAGATGGCAGCAGGTAGTGAAATGTGTTATCAATCTTCATATAGTGCTGTCTTTCAGGCCATCTCTGTCGCTGATACCACAGAGTGCTTACTGAAAAGGGATTTGGATGCTTTCTGGCACTGCATGAGCTCATGGGCCCATGGTTCTTTTTTGCACCTCATGTAGAAAATGAACACAAAAAAATGGATGTTTACTTATTTACAGTATCTCACTTCAAAGTTGCATGAAACCTTTGCTTAGAAGTTTTGCTGTAGTGCAGTGTGTCCCTGGATGGAGTTAGAGTGCAGGGTGATGCGGTACAAATAGGATTGCTATTTTTGTTAGATTTTACTCTGGACTTCGGACTGTCAGCACTCGACTGCTAATAGCTAAGTGCCTTCTGTCCTCTCTGTGTCTTTCTGCAGAGCAACACACTGCTGTGCTGTGCATTATAAAGTAACATCCAGTAAAAGACCAGTGATCTTGTTGGATGCACTTTAACTGGGTGTTTGGAAGCTTCTTCCCTTTTAAGCCTTTGCTATCAATAGTTCATAAGGTTTGTCCTCACTTCTCTGGGTTTAACAATAGCTTAATATAGCATCTTTAAAATGTCAGGATATGGCAGAATGCAGATGGATGAGTAGGAGAAGTCTGTACCACTGGCTTTTTGAAAGGCTGCTGCTATTTGGCTCCAATCCCAGTGGGAAATGCTGAGGCAATATCATGTTTGCCCCTTTTGACAGCCATGGAAAGTTACAAGAGCCAGCTGTGATGGTAACAGAAGGATTTTGTTTCATAATGAATACAAATGTAGTTACACTGTAAACCACTGAAGACAAAGGACAGACTTTTAGTGCAGCTGAACAATGGGTCCATGAAAATGCATCAGGGACCACTTCTCCGTTTCCATGTTTCAATTAGTATTGATCCGGAAAACTCCTCAACTGCTGCTTCTTCCTTTTATTATGTGCTGTATCTCAAACTGAAAAGAAATGTGCATCCAAACGGTGCATGTCAGTGGTTTGTTCCAATGCTGGTTCAGTCCATTATAACGGGGTTGTTGAAATGATCAGATTGCTACCACACATTAAAAAAAAGACAAAGAAAACATATTATGCCCATATCGTCTTGTTTCCATAGCCTCTCTCAGCCATTTACTGCTGAACTGTTGGAGTAGCTGGGTTTTTACAATAGTGCACTTTGACATTGGACTAACTCTTTGTGAAATGCGAGATAAGCTCTATCATCCAATTTAGACACATTATCTTAACTGTGTAGTTTCCCCTGACTAGTTGAAGACTAGTTTCTGCAAAGTTACTAATCAGCAACGTGTTACAGTAATATATTACTTTTTTGTTTTATTTGTTTTAATTACAAATTATTTTAATTATTAAATTATGCATTAATGTAAAATCACATCACAGCTGCAGTGGTTCAAAAAAACTGAAGAAGCACTGTCCTTGTCTTGGTGGCGCTCATGACTTTGATCACAGATGGAGGCAGAATGTGTTGCTGTCATTAATGTCAATTCATTTTTTTTTTTTTTCGCCAAAAGTACTTCAGTGTCACTAAAGAGAGATTCTTTTAACCCACATCACCACAGTAAACTAGGCTCTGAACATAATCTCATCCCGACCAAGGTGGAGGTATGGATTCTTGGATCAAGGAAAATGTTGTTCATATCATTTGATTAATGATGATAACACTAACCAAATTCCATAAATAAAGCATGAGAACTACTCTGATATTTTCTGCAGTTTAGATGAGGCCCTGAATTAGACTTAAGATGAAGTTGACTAGTTGAAGACTAGTTTCTGCAAAGTTACTAATCAGCAACGTGTTACAGTAATATATTACTTTTTTGTTTTATTTGTTTTAATTACAAATTATTTTAATTATTAAATTATGCATTAATGTAAAATCACATCACAGCTGCAGTGGTTCAAAAAAACTGAAGAAGCACTGTCCTTGTCTTGGTGGCGCTCATGACTTTGATCACAGATGGAGGCAGAATGTGTTGCTGTCATTAATGTCAATTCATTTTTTTTTTTTTTTTTTCGCCAAAAGTACTTCAGTGTCACTAAAGAGAGATTCTTTTAACCCACATCACCACAGTAAACTAGGCTCTGAACATAATCTCATCCCGACCAAGGTGGAGGTATGGATTCTTGGATCAAGGAAAATGTTGTTCATATCATTTGATTAATGATGATAACACTAACCAAATTCCATAAATAAAGCCGACAGTTTTACTCACAAAATCATGTTACCTCTGTGTGTTTCAGTTGATATTAAAATAGCATTTTTACGGACACTGTCATGCAGTGCTGAATATATCACAGCAAACATTAATGATCAGTACAGTATGCAGTATAAACTCTGAGGCTGATGATTTTATGGTCTTGTTTTTCTGCAAATGTCCATTTTTACAGCTGGTTTTGTAGGTTGTGGAATACTGATTCATTCTCAGTCTTCCCTGTATTACAAATAGTCAGAATGTGTCAAGAAAATTTGTTTGACCCAAAAGGTAATGCAAAAGTAACGTAACACGCTACTTTATAAAGTAAGAACGTTATATTGTGATGTAACAAAAGGAACGTCTCTTAGCTCCTCACGTCTTGTAGCAGGACCTGTTGTTGGCTCCGCAGTGTCAGCAGGAAGTGTTTTCTGAATGATACACTCTACATGGCACCAATTTAGATATTCTATTTGTGGAGGTTGATGCTTTGCCCAAACCAAACCAGAGAGCATCCACTCAGAGGTGGAAAGGTCTGTGGTTACATTCCTGCCTATTTATTCATTTATGATGTAAAACAAATGACTAGCACTAAACTAACTAGTCTAATCACTAGTTAATTTTGTGTTGTAGTCACTGGCCTAACAAACTGCTCATATTATGTAACAGTCAAAGGTAGGTTTCTGCAGGCTCTCGCCTACACAGAATGGGATTATGATTCCTTCATACTGACAGACACGCACATGCAAGCTGATGCGTATAAATCGATTTTTCCTCGCTAAGCAAATGACGGGTTCACAGGATGTATAGCAATGATAATAATAACTTGATATACTTGGTTTTATAGAGACATATAGTGTAGTAGCAAATTATACTTAACTATATGTGTATAATTGTGATTTATGGGAAATATATATATTTTTTTAATTCACACGGTTTCATCAAAAATGCATGGCAGTATATCACAGAGTACTTACGTGGATGCATTGAAGTTAGAAGTTACATGATTCTGTTTGATACATAGCAGTTTACAGCATAACAAACAGTTAAAATAATAGTCTATTCTATTCTTAACATATTAACTTGTGAAATATATAATAAATGATGAGGATTAAATAATGAAAAAAAACCCACGGAGTGCAGGTGAAACTGCATTTGTTGGCCAATTTATTATACACCTTCTACTTCAGCATAATGATGTTTATGTTATGGAAAA
The DNA here is from genome assembly GCA_016785285.1 of Brachirus orientalis. NCBI lineage: Eukaryota > Metazoa > Chordata > Actinopteri > Pleuronectiformes > Soleidae > Brachirus > Brachirus orientalis. The sequence continues at coordinate 4,423,063 of JAFBJR010000121.1, forward strand.
AGCACTCAGCAAAAGTCTTAGGGCCCCACCAGCTTTGTTGTTTTAAGGTTTGACAATTTATGTAATCAGTGGCATTTGGAGCGGAATGTTATGACTGAAGGTTGATCTTATACATGAACTCATACAACATGCGTTTGTAATGCTCAAGCATGTCTTGAAAAAAAATTGGTGCCGTAAACCTTTTTACACTAGGTATGTGTTGACACAAATTAGTAGGACAAACACAGATTTTACCATTCATATTAATTAGGGTTCCACTCCAGTTTTACGTTTGCTGAAAAAAAGTGTTATTTACTTTACAACAACTCCATACATGCATAAATATATGGTCATTATAGCATTGCTAAAACAACATATCTAATTGTGGCCTTAGACTTTTGCACAGTACTGCACATAAAATTCATTGTCATGTGCAGTTTTATGTACAGTTGATTAGAATAGCCTGAGGGTTCTGTCAGTTCAGCCAGTATCGTGGCTGTTCCTAGGGCTGCACAGAGCTCTTGTGCCTGGCATCTGTTGGAGCCACTCGCCCAGTTTGGATTGCTTTTGCCTGGGACTGCCACATCTATCACTACTGCTTTACTACTATGTCCCATTGGTTAGCCATCACCAGTTTGTCTGTCTGGATCTGGAAGTCCCATAAGATTTTAGCCCCCAACCTCCTCAACCACCTTTGCAGGTGTCTTCCGTCTTGAGCCTGGGACCTCCAGTCCAAACTTGGCACAGGTGTTCTGTACACTATTCCAGCTACTTGGTTGTACATACACGCGCGTAAATATGAATATATTGAACATAAACATACATGCATATACTGTATGAAATTATACAGTAAGTTACAACATTCTTCAGCACGAAATGCATAGAATTCTAACATGCTCTAAAAGTTCAAACGTATACTGCACTTACTTATCTATACCGCAGCAATAATTAGACTTTCTTAAAAATTATGCTTTATTTGAAAGATTCACTGCCAAAAAGTTTAAGCTGTTAACAGCTGTTCTAAAACACGTGTTATATATTTTTAGCAGTAAAAATCCCATCCAGCAGGCCAGCAAGCCTGAATTCACATGGTCAGGCAACGCTCCTTCTGTTAGATATGGAGTTGTCCTTTCATCAGCCGCACTTTCCATCTCCTCATATTCCCACTGGCCCTTTACATTTCCATTAGCCTCTCTTCAGTTTGCATTAACACACCTCTCGGACCATCAGAGAGCAGTCCCAGTCATATAGATAGAGAACAAATCTCAATATTTCACACAGCCAGGTAAAGATTTAGCAGTAGAAAGTATTTGTTATGTAACCACAAAATTATCCATCAAACACACACTTACTCATATGTTTGTAGGTACAGTATGTATGTATACAGAACATGTATAGAAAGCTATTTTGGAATCTCATATTTCCCTATCGAACCACTCTCCTGGCTTTGCTCTCTGCTCCCACTTGTGTCTCTCTCTTTCTCTGAACTACAGTGGCCCTGAAGTGCAAATCACCACCGCCAATAGGAAAACACAACATTAACTGAACACACAATGAGATTAACTTGCAAAACATGCAGAAAACAAAATGACAAAAACAAAACACAAACACAAAAGCAGAAAACAAAATGACAAAAGCAGGAAAAAATGACAAAAACAGAAAACAAAGCAACAAAATCAGAAAACACAAAAGCAAGAAAACAAAGCAATAAAAGCAGGAAAAAAAATGACAAAAACAGAAAACGAAGCAACAAAAGCAGAAAACAAAATGACAAAAGCAGAAAACAAAGCAACAAAAGCAGAAAACACAAACACAAAAGCAGAAATCAAAATGACAAAAGCAGAAAACAAAGCGACAAAAGCAGAAAACACAAACACAAAAGCAGAAAACACAAACACAAAAGCAGAAAACAAAATGACAAAAGCAGAAAACACAAAAGCAGAAAACAAAATGACAAAAACACAAACACAAAAGCAGAAAACAAAGCGACAAAAGCAGAAAACACAAACACAAAAGCAGAAAACAAAATGACAAAAGCAGAAAACACAAAAGCAGACAGAAAACAAAGCAACAAAATCAGAAAACACAAAAGCAAGAAAACAAAGCAATAAAAGCAGGAAAAAAAATGACAAAAACAGAAAACGAAGCAACAAAAGCAGAAAACAAAATGACAAAAGCAGGAAAAAATGGAAACAAAATGACAAAAACAAAACACAAACACAAAAGCAGAAAACAAAATGACAAAAGCAGAAAACACAAGCAGAAAACAAAATGGCAAAAGCAGAAAACAAAGCGACAAAAGCAGAAAACACAAATACAAAAGCAAGAAAACGAAATGATAAAAGCAGAAAACCAAACAATAAAAGCAAGAAAACAAAACAATAAAAGCAGAAAACAAAATGACAAAAGCAGAAAACAAAACAAAATTAATTCAAAACGGAAAAGGTAGTTAGTGACGATCGTCGCTGATTGGATGGACAGTCTGTCTGTCTTTTAACAGGAAGTAAAGCTCCAGTTTCTAATAGTAGGACGCAGTTTCAATGTAATCATCATTAGTACTGGTGATTCAACTTTGGTGATTATCAAGGATTACTTCGATACAGGACACACTTACTGTATGAAGTCATACTTGATCTGCTGTCAACCTTTTCACAACCTTTTTCAACGGTTTCAGCTTATCGTAACCATCTACGTGCCATGTGTAGTTAGGACCCATAGAGTGGTATGTTCATCTCATAAGCCTCCAATCAAAAAACCAAATTGCACATTTAACATGTAGCTTGTGTGGCCCTGGCCCACGCAGCTCTGTCTGAATGGCACGCCTCACCTCGGCCAGATCTGAATAGTTGCTTCTTCTATACAACCCTGCTTTACCTAAATGTGTCTTCAGAGTGCACATACTCACTGTGATGTTGTGAAAGGTTGACAGCATATCAGATATCACTTCATAAGTGTGCCCTGCATCAAAATAATCCTTGATAACTGCCAATGTTGAATCACCAATCCTGGACATGTTTACCTTGAAACTGTTGTTTCTGTCCTACTGTCCAATTAGAAACCAGCGCTTTACCTCCGGTTAAAAGACTGACACTGTTAAAAGACCGACGATGAGTCCACCCAATCAGTGACGACCACATGTATTTTTCCGTTTTGAGTTCATTTTGTTTTGTTTTCTCCTTTTATTGTTTTGTTTCCTACTTTTGTGTTTGTGTTTTCTAAGTTAATGTTGTCGTGTTTTCAGCTAATCTTGTGTGTTTTCCTATTTATGGTGGTGATGATTGACCTCACATGTCTCTCTATCATCTCATCCACCATTCTCTATCCACACATGGAATTAGTGGGTACTGGAGATGAAACAATTAAAGCAAAATTCATTTGAATGAATTAAAGAGCAGGGGAGTGCAGTGGCTGACACTTCTCAAGCAAGACAAATTATCCTGCTTGGCTGGTTTAGTAGCATTTTACACTGGCTTTGTCCCACCTCATTAACCTGTGCATTAACCCATAAAAACGCATTGTTAGTACACGTTAATACAAAATAGACGGGGCATAAATATGCATGGAAGAACATCCGTCACATCCAGGCATTTTCCAATATTTTCTAGCAGGAAGCAACAGGAGATGCAGGAGATCTGCAGCCTGGCATCTGAAAGACTTCAGAGGTTGTTAAGGAAATGCCAAGGCCATCTGTGCTGCTCTATGATGGTGTGAAATGAACATAGAGAGTGTGTCACACTGCGAGGAGAGGTCATTACTGGCTCCTCAAAGGCAGCAGATTATGTCAATTTTACAGGTCACAGTCCTGCGGGTCACTGCAATTTTTATCCTCTTGGTCTCTTTGACACCTTTACGCTTGGTAATGAGTTCAGAAGTGTCTCGAGTACAAATATGCATTAAAAGCTGTAATGTGCAGGAACAGCAGTGTTGCCGGTGATGATTAGACGCAGCCAGATGGCATCAGGAGGATGCTTCTTGTGCTTAGAATCGCTCCTACAATCACTTTCCCCTCTCACTGACAGATTGTCACTTTGTGTTTTTATGTGCGTGTGGACTCAACACAGCAGTTCCTCCATTTAGGAGTTTATAGGTGACTTGGTTTTAAAGTATGTACGTATGTATAAGTATGTATTTTTTAAGACAGTTACTGCAATCTTTCAAAACACAATTGTGTATAGTTCTTAGCCGCCAAAGGAGCTCTACTTGTCCACATTGTGTTAAGCTGTGTTAATGCTTATACAGTAAATATGCATGTACTGTCCCACCATCTGTTTTGCTGTTATAAATACTGAACCTATTTGGTTCATTTTCACGTCAGGCAGACGTTGAAAGTGAAAGTGTGTGTTGCTGAGCAGCAGTGTAGATTTATCAAATGATGACAAGGCAACAGTAACAAGCTATATATGTATATATGTGTGTATATAACATTATATTTCTTGAATACCAACCAACAACATGTACAAGAGAAAGGGGAGAGAGAGAGGAGAGAATGTTGGCTAACATGTGTTTCCACAGCAGCATGTACACTCTGTCTACAACTTTGTGCTGTCTAATTAATGCATTTACACTCAATTTGCTTTTTTTCTGGTTGAGGAAAATTGGGGCTTTTTAGGTTTGGTAACTTTTGATCTCTTGGCAATGGAGATAGTTTTGTGTCTGCAGTCTTCCCTCTATAATCTTCTAGTCCACACAATCATATAATTTTCAAACAGCAGACACATAAATAAACACCGTATAGATCACATCAGACATTATGTAAAAGTGGCTTTCAGTGCCATTATTTATTTGAGCATGTTCTAACTATATACTGCAAAATGTATGTGTGCAAACCTCTGATCAATAATACCTTTACACTCAATTGAACTTTTATCCATTGTAAGAAAGATAGAGCCCACTGTGTTTGGTAACTCTCACCCTTCAGTGACAGGAATGTATTTTACCTCTTAAAGTTGTGTTTGTGCAGCAGTTATTCCTTAATAAAATAAAACACTCACAGAGAAACGTATGTCTTTCTGATCCTTTTACAGGGCTTTTGAAAACCTTTTGAAAATCCATTGAGGCCTGTGATATTGTATTGTTGTTGCAATATTGCATTGTAGCTCCTTGGCACAGTGTTTTTATTTCTGTCTGGACTTCATGGCAGCTAACTGGCAGGAAGATAAAGTCCACGTAGCCCAGGGGCGCTAGGTGATGATGAGCTAAACAAACAGCCTAACAGTTCCAAAGCACCACGGAGGCAGCTGAACACAGCATGTTCTTTACACATGGAGAAGGATGACAGAGGAGGAGGAGGGAGAGGAGGGAGGAGATGGAGGAGGTGGAGGAGGTGTGAGCTAGGACAGGAAAGGAAGGGTGATGGAGGAGATGTCAGAAAAGAGAGGAGAGAAAACAGAGTGGCGTTAAGCGAACAAGGTTCAGGTCTTTTTTTTTTAATCCAGAAGCACCTGAAAGGCTCTAAAACCAACGGTCCCATCCTGACAGATGTAAGGGCAGCTATAGGCTTCATGTAATAGCTAAGAACATTATAACAGGAAAGTCATGGACAGCACAGAAGCTAAATAGTGAAAAGGTCTGTGGGTGTTTGTAAAATATTACAATTGTAAAGCAAAAAAAAAAACTGTTTTGAAATCAACATTTAAACATAGGATTTGCATTTTCCAATACACAAAAAGTGTTGCAGCTTATACTGTTGCGGCTAATAAACTGTTTGTACTCTCAGTAGGATTTTGGCTGAGTAATTGCATGATAAGGCCAGGCACGGCGTCTCCCTGTGCTTTAGTGCCTCCCTGGCCTTCCTCCACCAGACCATGTTTGCCTCCACACAACATGACATTTGGAGCGCAAATTGTCTGGCCTTTCAGAAGGCTGGACCTTCTAGCTCATGCTGACAAGAAAGATAAAACAGTTTCCCAGATAACTGCTCCTTCCTCAATTATTAGACTTCTTTGAACAAAATGCTTGCTGCTCTGTGTGCATGTTTGTTGCCTACTGATGGAAGTAAGTAGAGTTCCCCACAATGTGGCATCAACTCTTTGGTGATTTGCTGCTGGACTTCCTCCCTTTATTGCTGAGGGTGGGCGGAAGCACCTGCTCACAGGTCAACATGAGAGCATCAAACCAAACTTGTAAAACATACCTTAAAGCTGAACGTAGCATTTGTTTTTTTTTCTTAGTAGTAATTGTCTCATCATATCTCAGCAGCTGTAACTAGGTACAGCAGCAGACCTGTAAGCCTTTCAGTTTCATGCTGTATGGCGCTGTTTGGATGATGGTGTCCAGGGCTGCCAACTCTCACACAATGAGTGTAAGACACTATCTTCTGACTGCCTTCACTCGGTCTCACACCACACCACTGATTTCACACGCCTAGAAAAAACAATCAGATATCTATCTGATCTAGGCGTTAAGCCTGACAAAAACCACTCATGAACGATTAATTATGCCTTGTTCTCGCTGAACCGGAAGAAAGAGTAAAGAAGCAGTGTTCATTCTGTAATGTTCGGTAATATACACTGTATGAACAGAAAGCTCATACAGCTATACAGGAAGTAGTAGCAGTACATCCGTAGTTTTATGCTTGTCGTACGTGTGGCAAGTATGGAATAAAAGTAGTTCTTAGAGTGCACAGTTGTGGACCTGAATTAATGCACATAAAGATGAAGACACACCACGCTCCTTCACCAATTTATTTGTTTTGTCTTGTTGTTGACATTTTTCCCCATGTCAATTTTTTGTGGTGAGAAAAGGCCTTGAATGAAGAATAAATGTCCCTCACTGACTAATCTTGTTTCGTTGTTGACTAAACATAAATTATGGAATGCTCTTTGGAATCCAATAATTATTCAAAACATAAAACATTTTAAACCGTGAACTTGTCTTTAAATCTGAAAGAGAGGGTCCACTATAATGTCTGTTATAGGCACATAGGCATAGTCATCTACATAGAGTCAAGTAGTTTTCTAGTGTGGGGGCAGCTAAGCCCAAACTTAGTGCTTTGTCAGTCACTCAGGTTTACTTCTGAAGGCTCTGCAAGTCAGGATATATTCTATGAATCTGAATGAATTTAGGTATTGCACATCTCCAGCAGGCCACCCCAAAATCCACCAGAATACAGTAAATTTTCTGGAAGAGGACCCCCAGCCCTCCCCCATAAGAAAATGTTTTTACTTGTGTGCTCATTATCCAGCAAACTAACTGATTAATGTCCAAATGTGGTCCAAAAACCACCCTAAGTTTACTTTTCAACAAACATACATGAAAGTCTAAAAAGTACACTTGCTGATGCACGTTGACTGCATCTCTCTTAAGGATGGAGCCAGTGTTGGTAACTTAACAACTTTTTTATCGCTATATTTAGTGAGTATTCAGACGCCTTTAGCGACTGTTTTTTCAAAAAAGTGACTAGCGACCAATCTAGTGAATTTTTCTGGAGTTATTGGAGACTTGGAGACACTGACATGAGAGCACTTATCATTATCAAGGTCTTTGGTCCCATCCACATGATGGATGGGACCAAAGCGTGATGCAGCTTACACACAGCATTCTTCTGAAGCCCCATTGTAACCCCCCCCTTCACGTCTTGTAATCATTTTATAGTTTTTTGCTTATTAAAAAGAACGGGTTTTGAGAAACAAACACAATCAAGCAATCCGCTGGCGCGTTAAATGCATGTTAACAATAAAAAAAAACAACAGAAGAAATTTCATTTGTAGTTCTCTCTCTCTCTATATATATATATATATTTCACTTTTTGTCCCTTAAACAACGCCCATTAGAATTACAAACGCAAACATGTCAATTATGTAAATTTAATGATGACGTCATTAAGCGACTTCTAGGACAGCTAATAGCTACTTTCCTTCCTGAGGAGTTGGCAACACTGGATGGAGCCAAAGTCCAACAAGCATGCAGCAGGGAGAGGCCGTGCTACAGTAGCACCATCTGTGTGCAATCCTCTGTTGATTAGCATGTAGCACTAGTACATTTCTCAGCTGGCCAGCCCATCTTGTTGCCTCCAGAGTCTTAATCCTTCCCCCACCTGTTGTTTTTTTGCTTCACTGTGAACCAATCACACTAATTCTACTCATCAAACTTGATAATTAGTGACAATTATAGATATTATTTACAAACTAAAGTGATGCTTTTGAATAAATGTGTCATTTAACTAGAGATACTAATGTGGGCAGAAATGTAGCAAAGCAGCATCTGACCTCCACAGCAGTGAGAGTAGGTGGGCCAGGAAGCTGTCCTCGTCGTGTCAGGAAAAATTGTTCAGCATCTAGAGGGGAGCAGAGTGCACTTTGTTGGACTGGTCTCACCATTGGTGCAGATTAATCCCACAGTACAAGTTTTGTGGCCTGGGCAATAATTCTTTAATTTGCGCTGAATACTTGTGCACTTGTTTACAGGTACTGCCCACTTGAATCTGTCTGTTTCAACTGCTACATCATTGTCATAGCGCCAAAACTCAACACCTATGTGAACAAGAATGGGGATTTATTATCACACCACGGGCATATTGTACGTCACAGATTGTCACTGGTGTTAAATGTGGTTACTGGTTAAATATCTGAATGAACAGCAGCAGGTTACTCTATGTCTTACCTACCGAACCCTTAGTCGCAATTTGTCTGAGATTTAAAATGTCAGCCTTTCAGTGATTGACTCTGTCATATATGTCTCTTTTCTGTTCTGCAAATCTGAGGCCCAGCCAAACCTTAAAATCACTACTCTGATCAACACACAAGACTTGGATCAATAAATACCATATACAGTATATATTATTGTTTTCATGGGAACATGGGATCCAAAAATTCCGTGCAGATTAATGATCAGTCCACTTCACTTTGTTTCTAAAGTTGGACATCTTTCAAAGCATGCAAGCTGTTATAACAGCTGGGCTTCATGCAATATTTGAAAGGTTTAGCTTCACAGAAAAGTGCTCATTCTCAAAGTGTGTAATTATCCGTCATCATAAATAACAGTAATTATCCATCATCATAAATAACAATTTACAAATTGAAATGAACAAATGAACGTTGAATGTAAATACGTGCATGCTGACCAGCTTACACTGGATATCTACTCAGAAAAATGTTACAATATTTCTCTTTACTGCATATTACCTGCTATACTAAACACAACATTTAAATGCCATGGATTGTCATACATACATATTTTACAACAATTTAAAACTTACAAAACTGAAAATTAAAAACATTCATTTATTTATATTTAATGACCCTTCACGTGCCACCTGCAGTACTGTCACGGCCCACTACAGGGTTGCCACCCACAATTTGGGAATCACTGATCTACAACATTACTGATATGTGGGATAATAGACTTTAAAGGGCACAGACAGTTTTGAACAATTTTGATCTCTTGGTGTTTTAGAAAAAGGGTTGCCTTGGAGGGGCTCATTATTTGAAGTCAAGGCCCCACTTTCTCATTATGAGTTGTGTAATTGTTGCTTGGTTCAATGCTTTGAGCTTCCCCAGACCTGAAAAAGAATCAGTAATTTGACTAATTCACTGTAAGCAGAAGGAAGACTCTTGTTTTATGGTAAAGATTGTCCTTTGTCCAACTCCTCTCCTCTCCTCTCCTCTCCTCTCCTCTCCTCTCCTTCATCATCCGCTATCTATACAGTGGTTACCAGGGGTTTTATTTCAATTGTGTCAGTCACTTTTACTCTTTCTCTTAGGCTTCAGCCTCTATCACTGTGAACAGAAGTCGGTGAAGCAGTGGTTGGTATTTTCCCATGTCTAAAAACCTCATTTTGGTGTCTCTTTGATCCCAGGCACTGGAATAATAACTGCTATCATTTATGAAACATTAGAGACAAGCCCTGCCAACAACTTAGCAATGCAAATACAAAAGCCAAGAGAAGTGAATATTTTGGGGAATGATGCCTATGGAAACGTGTTAATGCAGTTAGCATGAGCTCTGTGAAAATCCTTGGTATGAAGTGACATCATTTTTGATTCATTTAGAAAAGGCCAAATGATTTGTATAAGAAAATGCTTTTTTTTTTATTATTCTTATCAATATCAGGGCAGGAATCCGCATGGATTTACACTGATAATCCATGTGTATTACCAACCCACATTGGATGAGTTCATGGTGGAGGTGGGATTACCTCCAAGCCCCTTCTTCTTGGTGATGGACAGCTTGACAGATGAGGACAGGCAGGAGTCTCAGGAGACTATGTTGTTTGCAAATGATATTGTAGTCTGCTGTGAAAGTAGGGGACAGGTGGACGAGAGCCTGAGGTGGAGGTATGCACTGGAGAGAAGAGGAATGAAGGTTAGTATAGGAGCACGACTAGGAGAATGACAGAGACAGTAAGACGGGTTGTACAGTGAGGACGCAATGAGTACAGGTAGAGAAAGTGGATGACTTTAATTACGTGGGGTTAACCATGGACAGTTCACAAGAGGTGAAGAAGAGAGTGCAGGCAGGGTGGAGTGGGTGGAGACAAGGTTCAGTGTGACACAAGGACAGTAGTGAAAGGGAGGTTCTTTAAGACAGTACTGGGACCTACTATGATGTATGGCTTAGAGACAGTGGTACTGTCTGAAAGACAGGAGGTGGAGACCAGGATGGACAGATTAGAAATTAGCATATTTGAGGAACAGCTCAGCTTGAACAGTTTGAAAATAAAGGGCAGGAGGAAAAGAGGAAGACCATGGAGAAGGTTCATGGATGTTGTAAAGGAGGACATGAGGACAGTCAGTGTAACAGAGGAGGACATAAGGAACAGGGCAAGATGGAGGCAAATGATCCGCTGTGGCGACCCCTAAAGGGAGAAGCCAAAAGACAAAGACGCTGGTTGCTGAGTATTTCTACATTTCATTAGCTCTTACACTTGATTTTAGAGCAACAATGTTTTTCAGTTTTTAGCAAAATTGAAGTAAAGGTCAGTGAAAAATGAAACCAGAAAAAAATGAATGCATCAGACCTTAGGGTTAATAAGCTACAGCAACAGGCCCTGACTCCTTGAATCAGACTGACTGATCAAGCCTTGATCAACCAGGCTTCACATGATGAAAAGCAGCAAAATCTCCACACTTAAATCACATCAAACTAGTTTGGATGAAGGTGAAAGCAAACTGCCGGTGCAGCACCTGCGTGGAAAGCTAAACATTTAGAGTCACATATATGTTTGACTGAAGAAAACATGATATAAAACAAAATTAAATGTATGATTTTTGGGATTTCACTATTCTTCCTCAATCTTTATTATTTATTTGTGGTATTTCTTAATCGCGGGGTACAGCACACTAAAAACTAAATTCATCTTTTCTGGCTTATATAAAGAGGACACAGCTGAAGCAGCGTTGGATGCTGGTGGTTCAAACAGCATATGGAAAAAGGAGAAATAAGGCAAGTGAGTGGCTCATAACTATTTTAAGTTGTAGATAACAATAACCCTCTAGTGGTATTCACTAGCTTTGTCTTATACCTTCTGTTGATGTTTATTTTGGCAACCAAATTGGTGTGGAAAATCCTCCAGTTACAATTGCCCAGCAGGACACTAAACAGCTGGGCTCCAAGAGACAGAGTGTGAGATAGGAATATTTCTAAAAGGACAAGAGGAATGAAAAAGAAGAGAGTGATAGGAAATATCCTCTTTTTTTAATAAAGGAAGGGATTTCTCTGAAATGTATTTTGTGTAATGAGATGCTCAAATTCTGCTCTTTGAAATAGTGTTACCAGGAGGTGGAAAATAAAAATCTGCCCCATGGACCCATCTGTTCTTGGCTTACACTGGGCCTCTCCTGCATTTCACAAAAGCCTCTCTTTCTCAGATTCAGTCATTTGGCTGTGGTGGTCAGAAGAGGGTGTAATTTCAGAGCACCTGGTGGGAGATTGCTCTTTCTTCTAGCACATTCTGGCACAGAGCATTAATAATGTAGTTTTCTTCATAAACCCTCACAGCCAGTGACCCCCGTCACCATCAACACATACAGTATGTCCATTTGCTGAATAAGCTCCTGCGTTGTCCTGTAGTTCTTCTCAGACATAGTAGGGATTGTTGCTGCTGCGTGGGGTGTGTTTGGATGTCCATTTTGCTCCAAGAACATTGGAACATTGTCTTTTTCGGTGTAATGAGCATCATTTGACAGTCCCCCTTCTCAAGATCCAAGCCCATTTATAGCCAGCTCATTCATTTTATGGCTTTTCGCTGATGGCAGCACTTTGAAGTGTTTGCTGAATGGGGGTGGAGGGCAGAGGTTTAATTGGCTGCATTAGCTGGTTTGCTTCTCTTCTTTTTTTCATGGCGTTCCCTCAGTCACAGTAAGTTGGATTAGGTGACCATTTAGTACCCCCCCCCCCCCCGTAATGGATCAGTTTTAGGTCTCTTCAAGGTTGTCTCAGCACGGACATCCTTGCACTGAGGTTTACATTGGCATGACTGTGCTGACATAGTTCATTATAGCATCTTCTTCCTCATGACACTGATTGACAGGCCACCGTACAGGTAATAATCTGTTTTGTTACCAACACAGCAGTCGCCCCAGAATAACTTTTAATGTTTGTTTCGTTTAAAATGCTATTTAGTCTTGTACAGCCAGTATGATGTCTTAATCATAATCATAGCAAAATAATTTTCCTCCTAAAGTAGTCCACTATATGTTGATATAGTAAATTATTTCTATATAGGGCAAACACTTTGAGATACTATTTTGTCCATATAGATAAAAAAAAAAAAACATGTTTATATTCTGAAGATTTGCATGAAAGGCGTGGTATGAATGATATGTTGCATATTCACCCTTCATATGTTATGAGGAACATTTTTAGAAAAATACAATTTATGAAAGAAACATGTGCAATGACCCAATTACAAAAAGGGAAATCCTTAAATCACTTGCTATTCTAAATTGTTTGGTGCACATACCTGCTGTGTTGATAAAAATAGACTCAATAAATGTTCCAAATGATGGCAAGCTCACCTTGGCTTGTTGCCCTGCATTGGTGCCCCTGTAAGCCATCAGTCTGCTGGGAATCTCACTGAAATATTAAAGGGCCTGTCTCCTTGCCTGCTGTAACGCCTCTCCACTAAGCAACCTAAGTATAGTATATGTCATAGCTACGGTGGATTTGTAATGGTGGGAGACCAAGGTGAAGAAAGAAGACTGGAAGTCTATTTTCGATTTAATTGCCACTCATATTACCATCACTCCTTTGATTTATTTATCCATCTATCCCTGCATTCATGACTGACCTATAGCTACATTTATTGCTGGTGTAGGACTTGTGAAGTGAAAACTGTGAGGGTATAAATACCTTCTGTGATCATGGAGGAGATGCCCTTGTATCACAGAATAAGACGATGCACCAGACACTGTGCGACAATTTTCAGCGGCTTTGTTCATGCAGCTACAGTACATGTGTACTGTTTGGGTGATAGGTGGACTGTAGTACAGCAGCTGTCAAATTATAAAGGTTCCTTATCATCCTCATCACTTTGTACGCTCAACGCCAGTGTCGAGTGCCTACACAGGACATTTTACTTCACAGTTTTACCATTCACACACCCATATTCACATTGGAACCACTGGATCCTAACATATATATATATAAAACTATGATAATCAAGGTTGTTCCCTAACCTCATCTGAGATTGCAAGAAATTTGTCACCATGGGTGTAAAAATGTCATGCCGACTTTGTTTTGTGAGGGAAGCAAAGTGCTACAGCTGCCACTCTGAATGAATGGGGGTTTCAGGGTGAATGATGAGCATGTAGAGCACAGACATAGGAGATTAGGATTCACATATCCCTTCCCTCCGGCATATGTAAATAGTATTTTGACAGTGATGGAGATAAATAGAAATATGCTTTTCAACCTCATGAAGTAATCCATAACCCAGGTGGGCTTACATCAATTTCAAAATAAATTCACTGTCTCTTATCAGTCATATATTTCCATGTGCTTTGTTGTGATGCATTTAAATTTAATCATTTTTTTTTAATTTTGTAAAGGAGGATTAATATAATTTGCGCTTTTAGTTTCCAGTTTTCCCTCATTGCTGTGTCATGTTCTAGTCACTCTGCAGAATAGAGAACGGAGGTGAAAGTGTAATATATGACATTAAGGTTGATTTGCATTTGTGTGTCTCAATTGAAATCGAATGACACACAGGTTTACACAGTTATTTTATCCTTATCCTTTTAGACACAGAATTGACTTCCATTTTGGCAGCCTAAACATAGCATTATCTCTAACTGTAACCATAATGACTTAATGCCTAACCCTATCCTAACCACAATCCATATTTTAGCCCTTAACCTAGCCAGTTCCTCACAAATTAGGTTCTGCCTCATTAGGACCACATTTTGGTCTCCATGCAGTCTCCTGGTCCTGGTGAGGTCAGTGTTTATGCCATAAAAGGTCCCAAGAGGTAGGAAACACTAGTACACACACACAAACACACTCACATACACTTATATTCCTCTGTCCAGGATAACAAATTGGGTTGGTCCTGAACTTGCCAATAAAAGCAGGCAGTTGTGAAGAACCTGGGGCAGAAATTGAGCCCCTTGGGATTGAAAACTGAGGCAGGGATAGAAAGAGATGAAGGAAAAAGTTTAAATAGATTATCTGAGTCTTTTAAAAACTGCTTTCAAGTGGTGATATAACAGCAATAAAACATACTGAAAGAGGATTTTAAATTTTGATTAGTTACCTTTACTGTTATTCAGTATGTATTTCATTTTCAAATCATTTCTGCAATTGCTTGTATTTCAGCAAACAGTTTGGTGCAAATTTGTTTGGGGAATGAAGGAGAAAGAACAAAAAGAACGAGGAGAAAATAAGGGGAAAAGTGGTGTGAGAGAAAAAGAATATCAGCATTAAAACTAATCATCTGAGGCCTCTTAACTGTGCATGTGTGCTCTAATCCTGAATGAATGCTTAGAGAATAGGTCTCGAGTACACCCAAGAGCAGAAAATTGGGTTACCAATTACCTTAATGCGCATCCTCCATTTCATTTCAAATCTAAAAGGTACAAATGCACAGTGTGCCTTTTTAACTTAACCAAATAAGAATTCTCGGAAAATGACACAGTTTTTCTCTGACTTATTTAAAAATTTCCATTACGCCTTAACTTTCAGAGGGTTGATACTGGCACAGTTGCTTCTGCCACAAAAATTGTCCAATTGACCAAGTGAAATCTTGTTGAATATTCATGCAGAAAATGCCTTATAAACTTTGAATCAACCTATTTGCATATCTAGAGTACAAAAAAAGATGCTCTATATAATTATCCATAATTTATCCATACCAATCAATGCATAGAAAATTACTCACTGTTTTTCAGCTATTTGTGTAATTACAAAACTGATAATGAAAATCCTTGCAGTTGTTTACATTTATGACTTCTCACTGCCTTTAGTGCCTACCTGTTGTATTTTCATGGCCCATTAGGGGGCTGCGGCCCACACTGCTATGGTACATTCATGTGCATGCACTTAATGTAGGCAGTACATTGAAGTATTAATTAATTCAAGGGATATATATTCCCATTCTTGTGCTATATGGCTTACAATCAATTTGTAATTTTTTTAATAAAATTCTTATTAGACCTGTAGCATACAAATAATCCCATCCCACCTTTTACATTTTACACACGCCATATTGCACACTTAGTTAGCTATATATTGCATGACTCCTCTCAAATGTTCTTCTGTTTTATCCCTGTGAGTGACACCAGGAACAAACAAATGATCTGTTACACTGACATTTCCATCATGTGCTGATGAAAACATACTCATCAAGTGTGGGAAGAACTTTGGATTTTCGTTACAAGGTACTTTGTGAAGAGCAAAATATGAATCTGTAAACACAAGCATATTATGTGTGTTGTTGTTAGGATGCATATTCAGCCTAATGTAGCCTCTAAAAGACGAGCTACTAAAATGACTATAGACCCTGCAGACCTACTCAGGTACACGTCCATACTGTGAGTGTGTGAGCAGTGTACTCTTCGTGCTCTAAAAATAATTTCTCCTGGGAGCACAATGAAGTAGCTTTACATCTTGCTACAGAGACAGTTAAATATATTTATAAATAGGGAATCATTCAGGTTTAGTGCTGCCTTTCAACTCATTCATTTTTTCTGTAATTTGCACATTCCTTGTCAGGTGAACCTCGGTCCACAGTCCACTCTGACTAATGATTTACCTCACTGCGAACCCCAACCACTTACACCACGTGTTGCCTCTCGGTATGGTGGGACTTATTAGCGTACAGAGGCTTTCAACCACAGCACGGATGTGCACAGTCATCAGGCCATTTTGTTGGCTGCAGTAGCTGAATGTGACTCTCAGCCGCCTCCTGTGATTTACATGCAAACTCCGGGGAAGCGTTTCATATTCTAATGCCATGAGAGGAAGTTTTGTTCAGAGTGTCTGTCGTTACCCTGCATGCATTTGCACTGCTTGTGCTGTTGCCTTTACTGCTGAGTGCATGATGCAAACTAGCCTCCCTAACAATGTCACAAGCTTTTTACCTGGCCCCTTCTGATTACCCTGCCATGAGAGGAGAATGAAACCCCCAAAAGAGTGGAGTCTCATGTCTTCTCAGATTGACATATGATTTATTCATTTATTTATTTATTTTCAGTTTGTGTTTAGGCAAAAATACAATATAGGTCCTGGATTCGGCAAAGATCCTTACACTCCTGTAGCCATCAATCATGGAGCAGACCTGGGACTAACTTGGCTGTTAACATGGATGATGTCATCTTCCATCACTTCTCAGACTTGTGTAAAATTGCTTTGTCTGTCTTCAGGGAGCTTAAAGGGTAATATGTTGTCAGAGGTATAAAAACACATAGGGGACTGCAGGAACAGAGTCGGAATAACAATCTCAGTGTTTTGCTTTATTATCATTCTGAGCATCAGTATCAAACATATACAGCAAACTGGAATTGGTTCAGGTCTGTGTCGCTGCAGCTAATGTTTGCCGTGATGTAGATGCTTCATTTTAGGGGACATACAAGTGAGTTCAGATACAACAACCGATGGGTTTATAAATGTGTGCTCATCTCCGTTTTGACTCTGCCATCCTTCCCTTCACTGTTCACCATTAAATACTAAAATATATAGAGCATTTTGAGCTGTATGTGTAAATTCTTGATAGCCTACGTTGCAGTGGATCATAAATATCAGAAGTGCTCAGTTTTACTGTGCTCACAGTTGGTCACTGTCAGCTAAAGGAAACAGCATGCAGTCTAGAAGTGTCCAGCGGCTGTTATGTTGATATTGTGGGAAAAAGTGATGAGTGTTTGTTTGCTGCTGGCCAATGTGCCTGTCATATTCACTATCTGAATACAATATGTTAGTGGGAGGTTGCCTGAGCAGGTTGAGGCCATTTGTCAGAAAAGTTATTGACATGTCATCCTCAGTGCAGTGACAGGAGTTGTCAAAGGAGTTTTGCACACAACCTGAAGGTTTCCCCCCAAGACTGTGGCATTTGGCAATTAAATGGCCTTTTTTAATAGCAGTGATGCTACTTCTCATTGTGCAGATTTACACACTAAACTGCTGCCGTCCATTGATTTCCAATAGCTATTTGAGGCGATTAACCAGTTCAGCTTTAGGTTAGTCTTTGAAAATATTGGATTAGTGATTCTGGAGCTAAGCCAACAAGATAATTGAGAGTCTAAAATATATTTAATGGTTAAATTGTCACAAACTAACCTGCTGTACAAAATGTAAATTACAGCATTTCATAATTATTTTTAAACATTTTGACAGTTGGTTTAATCAACTGTCAAAACTTGTTGAATGTTGAGTTCTCTGTTTTCCACCCTTCCCACATCTGCAGTCAGTTCCTCTCAAATTTGTTGTTAACTCGAAGCAGAACCTTGCCTCGGTAAGTTATCCTTCCTCTCTTCTCCTGTTCATTTTACATGTCCTCCAGTTAATTCCAGTCCTAATTAACTACCTTTGAAAAAAATCTGTGTGATAATTACCTCAAGAAGCTGGAACAGAAGCAATCACACTTTGCACAATTTATTTTCCACCACAGGGAAAACCCATCAGAGTCAACACTACCCTTTTATCCTAAGACTAACCTTCACACATCTCTGCCGCTTTTCTTGTATATTTACACAAATAATAAAATTACAGTAAAAAGAGTAATGAGAACTAGAAAAAAATAAAATGGGTGGTCAGGTTTCTCACAGCAGAACCAGTAGGGAAAACAAGTAAGTTACACATTAATAACATTGTGTCACTATTCAGGTAAACACAATACTGAACAAGTGCACACCATTTGACCTCGCCAGTATGATCCACTTACAGAGACATTTGGTGCAATCTCAGTCTTGAAACAATGGTCATGGTTAGAGTTTAACTGAAAAAAAAAAAAAAAAAAAAAGGACTCAAAGTACATATAACTTCAGTGCAGCTATGTTCAGGTTGCCGTCATTGATTAGTTCATATTTGATGCTCTGGTTTGTATTTCTGTAGAACATCTTATTTACACATTTACAATAAAATATGACTGCAGGTTTTTGTGTTTTCCTTTCAAGTTGCATACTGTGCTAAACTCAGTGCAACCTTGACCAATAACATAGATATGGCAGCTTCTCTTTGTGGCCTGAGAGGTAAAGCCCAGGGCAAACAAACGTACACAAGCTCTTGCCACTCAACCCACCGCTGAGTACACAGTAACACCTGAAGTTGTAGAGACACAAAGTAGAGAAAGTGGAAAAATCATTAACAAATTTTGTTGTACAAGAAGAAAAAAAAAAAAAAATTCAAGCCTATGTTTCTAATAATGTGACAATAAAAGTTTTGAGAAATATCTGATTTCTACAGTCTTATAAAATTTTATTTCATTATTATACTACAGCTTAGACTTTTTTCATTTTCCTCTTGATAAGACGTTTACATTTGCAGCAGCCACCTTTGCCCAGTGGTGGCAAAGAAAAATATAACTGCATGTCCAGATGAATTACTTGCGTCTGAAAGGCAGCTGGTTCAAAGGTCGCAGTGTTTTTTTTTTTTTTGGAAATTCACGATTGAGGCAGGAAATGGCTGATGGACCTGCTGGCCATCATGTCACTGAGTAAATTAGATCGACTTCTAAACTTTGGAAACAGATGATGCACGTGTCACACTTGATCAATTGATTTGGCCGAATCAGCTAATGCACCTGTGGAGTACACATTACATGAACATAAATGATTTGTCCACAATTGCTAGGACTGCAGAATGTTACAGCGAAGGAACATTGAGCCATGACATACAGTATCGTCACTGAAAAACCCCAGCTGTAGGGACATATTTCAGAATAAAGTTGAGGAATGCTGCTTGAAGAAACATTTTGTGAAGTAAAGCATTGATGGATGTGCGCTGTAAGATTTAATTAATGTTCAGATGAGTTTTCCATAACTCCCTGCTGTAACTGGTCTCTTTGTGCTGTGCAGTGACCTTTTGAAGTTGTCAATCACCTTCTTGCCAACTTTAACACAGCTATGGTTGGCTGTGAGTTAAAAAAATATCTGATTTAGGAACTTGGGGACAGATGTCAAACCACCTCTTTAATATCAACTTAAATCACTTGTATAATGGTAATAGTTATGCACTCAGCAGTACACATGATTCCTGTTAGAGTGACGAGCGTGCCACCCAGTGTGGTCTTCTGCTGCTGTCACCATTCAGCTCCAAGTTTTAATGTTTTGTGTGGTCACAGGTAACTGATACCTTTGTTATAATGGGTGGACATCTGAGTTACTTTTGCAAGTTACTGTTGCTTCTCTAGCAATTCAAAGCAGCCCAGATGCACTCATCTGGCTCAAACTATCACATATATTTAAAGTCACCCATATCATATTTCTCTTTAATTCTAAAGCATGATTTGAGCTTCAGCAGCTCATCTTGACATCAGTATGCCTATAAAAACATTGAGTCGCAGTCGTGTGAGTGACTGGTTAGATATTTGCATTAACAAGCAGTACATAAAGTCTATATATTTTTTATGACATCTGTCTGTCTGTATGCATGTGTCTGTAAGCCTGGAGGAAAAGCAGTAACTATGGTAACAGTTGAATGTCATGGAGAGGATAACACAAACTCAATGCCTACATCAACTGCTTTAGGCTGGGGTCAAGTTAGAACAAAAAAACTAGAAAAAAAAAAAAAAAAGTAATCATAATTCAGTGTCTGTCGGGTTGGAAAGGTTGGGTTGGGTCACAACAGAAAAATCAGACTTGAGCTGTGCTGTACCTTAAATATGCATATTTTTATGCTTTTCATCTTCACAAGTCACTAGCATCACAGGGTTTATTTTATTGAGACAAATGGACTCAAGTCAATGTCAGGATTTATTTTCAAGTCATGACTTGAGATTAAATCTACCATCTGTAGGAACAAAAACATTGT
This sequence comes from Brachirus orientalis, assembly GCA_016785285.1. NCBI lineage: Eukaryota > Metazoa > Chordata > Actinopteri > Pleuronectiformes > Soleidae > Brachirus > Brachirus orientalis. Next base: position 4,443,442 of record JAFBJR010000121.1, read on the forward strand.
CATGGCTAGAATAGAAAATAGTGCAAAGTTGTCTCGTGTATTTTTTCATTTCAAATTGGTTTAGAGATGAACTTCACTCTCAGGTGGACATTTGGGGGTTGCGTATTTTGCTCTATGTAATCTGTGCACTTGTGTCATCTAAGATGATAAAAAAGTCACTCACAACAGAAATGCAATTTTTAGGATGTACTTGAGTGAATCGGGAAGGAGGACTGTGTGTAGTTTTGATAACTGTGCAGGTATCTTTGCCCATGACTGGTTGTGACATTCTACAGTACATATTAAATTTTTGAGTATATAAGAGTGAATTGCACATTTTATCTCTGCAGTGTAGTGGAGGGACATAGATTTAGGTTTATAGAGTGCCTGTTGTACTGGATGGTTGTGTGTTTCTATGTGTGGGCCTGTGATGGACTGGTGACCTGTCCAGGATGTACCCCGCCTTTTGCCCTATGTCAACTGGCATTAGGCACCAGCACTCCCTGCAAGCTTCATGTGGAGGATAAAGCGGAAGAAGAAGAAGAAGAAGAAGAGTGAGTGAGTGAGTGAGTGAGTGAGTGAGTGAGTGAGTGAGTGAGTGAGTGAGTGAGTGAGTGAGTGTTGTACCCACGGGTTGGGGTAGTGAGTCAGCCAGTGAAGACCCATGAAGTGAATACTTGGGTATAAGCTTCAAGTATTGTAAATAAGTTGCTGCTTACATGTGTCGCTTCACCACACCACACCACACCTCAGCCCCGCCACCTCTTTCTATAACTCGGTCTTGAAAAGTGTTTACTCTGTTGTCAAGGGTTGAGAGAGACTCAACTATGCGGGTAAACAGACTCACTGTCTCCTCGCCACTGAATCATCAAATGCTGACTCTATATTCACTTGCTGCCCCGTTTTTGATTGCTGTTGCCACAGCTCTGCGTTGTTTTTGTCACAGCAATGATAGAACAGCAAGCTGAATTGCACTGGCTGACAGTAAATCTTGACAGTTTGAATTTACATTAAAGGCAGGGAATTATGGCCGGTGTTGTTTGCTGTATGACACCATAAGTTATCCTGCAAATCCAGCCCTTCTGCTCCTGCATCACCTGCAATAGGATAGTGATTTATATTCAATATATACATATATTGGTATGAATTGATGTGGTAGCTGACGTATTAGTTCATATGCAGTCAATGAATAGATGAAAGGCTGTATTTATATTGATTAGTAATAAAAAGTGTGAAAGTGAGCATTTGACAAGCTCATTTCACTTGATGACCAAGAAAACTTCATGTTCCTTCCTTTTTTGTGACTCTTTTGTGGCACTTCCTCATTAACATATTCTAGGAATGTCATCAATCACACCATATCGTTGTGTAACATTACAGTCCAGTCATGAGGAATTAGTGACAGGAGGACAACAACAATCATGATCATGTCTTGACTCAGAGTCTGCATGGAGTGCATGAGAGATGCGTGGGAACCAGGAGGAGCTGAGTGAATCAATGAAAACAAGATAAAATAAGATAACATTTGATAAATTAACATTTGAAATGGTACAAAAAAAAAATCAATGTGTGGTGCATGGTCAGTGTTGGTACTGTGGTTAGCTGCCACTAATAAATCAACCTATGGGAATAACTGCACATTGTCCTTTGCCTGTCGTACCCAATGCTTTTTCTCATTTTTTGACCGGAAATTTTGCAGTCATCTGTGTGTGTCTTACACTTTCTCATTCTGTGTTCCCTGGTGAGTCTGCCTTTTGTCTTAAAACAGTCCATGATCTCAAAGTGTGAGTGTTTGGGTGTTTGGACTGTTTTCACAATAATAACATTTTTTTCGTTATGTTTTGATTCACTCATTTATGCATAGAAATGGAAAAGAAAATGTGCAAATATGCATATTATATGTTCAGTTAGACATGTTATCCAAGGTCAGAATGATGAGAAGTTTCAGCAAAGTATGTTTCGATATGTAACACTGATCAACCACATTACAATTCATTCAGGTTGTCTTAACCGAATCATATTTCTTCTCTTCTTCCAGGTCCAGTTGCTGTGATAAGTGGTGAAGAAGACTCGGCTAGCCCTCTTCATCATGTAAACCATGGGATTATTACCCCTTGCACTCTGGATGCGGGTCCTGATGCAGTTGTCATAGGGATGACTCGTATTCCTGTGGTGGAGAATCCTCAGTACTTCAGACATGGACACAACTGCAACAAACCAACAACTCGTAAGTTTTTTTTGTTTTTTGTTTTTTTTGTTTTTTTTTCTCCTTCACACTTTAGGGGAATTTAAAGGGCCCATTAAATCAAGTCTCTTCAAGCATGGGGTTGAGTATAATCTTGTGAAGCATGTAACAAACAATTCTCAATAACACAAAAAGTGCAACATCTGGGCAAAGACCCAACTAGTGATCACCATGTTTTTATGTGGCTCATTCCAGCCTTGTAAATTACTGTTTATCTTAACAATATGAAGTGCCGGGGCCCTTGAGGCAATTGTGTCATCTATAGTCATTGTGATCATGTGGTATCAGCATATGGCGGCACACTTCCAGACTTTTCAGATAGGATCTGTTGAGACAAAAGCAGCTTTGTGTACTTGCTTTTGGTGTGGAAACAACCCACCCTCCACTTCACTTCACCTCACTTACCCTTGGGACTTGTGTTCCAGGTTGGGGAGTGACAAAATTGCTGCTACACTAATTACTTACAATTATGTCAACTGCTCAAGAGAAGCAACAGAAAACAACTTTGCCAGCAGCCAGCCACAGCCTGGTGCCTGCTGCTTCTCCTTCCAGATGATAATAGTCATACTGACTAGATTTAGCCAGGGAAAGGACTCTGTTCTGAATGGTAGCACACTAGATATATCTATCCTTGGTCCTGCTCAGTTTTAAATTGCATCGTTTATGTCTTGGCGCACTCTCAAAATGGCCATCGGTCAGGCTAGGATGAGTTGACTTCTGATGTGGAGCCAATGAGGAGGGAGGAAATCCCATTTAGAGATGATAAATAAATGACGAGTCTGATGTATTAGGAAATTCATGAATTCTTAATGGCCAGCAGGTGACTGATGTATAATGTTTAATGCCTTACACAGGAGATCTGATTGTGAGCTAATGAATAAATGACAGTGGGTGCAAATGAAAGTTTTCCCAATTACCGTGCACCTAGAATTGGGAGTCAGGCAAAGCGTGTGTGCAACAAAGGCTTTATGTTTTTTTGTTTTTTTTTCTCTCTCAGACTGCAGCATCTCTCATTCTTTTTTAGATTTGATTTCAAGTGCATGCTTGGAAAAAGAAACAGTAGGAAATGGACCCTGAATTCATCACAAGGTCATAATGGCCACAGCTTTCTGCCATTGGCTGGAAAAACAAAACCACACTGAATGGCTTCTGCCTTGTGCCATCATTCACCGAATATGAATATATTCTTTAGCCTCAGGACACATGCACACAGGGAAGGGAGAAGTCTCCATGTGTCCCTGTGTGTGTAGGTGTACAATAATGGCAATGAAATCATGCATGTATGTGGATGTGGGCATTCTGTTGTGAGGCTTGTAAGGTAGAATCTATTTCCCTTGGGTGACCTCAGGGCCCCATTGCGTCTCCATTGTCCAGCTGTCCTTGCTCAGTCTCCCAGCTTCACATGCCAAATCAGCCCAGACACTGCTGCTTTACTGATGGTTTGCCACCAATCCATATGTACAAATTCATTTTCTTGAAATTCAGGGGAATAGTGTGCACTTGGCACATGCACAAACACATACACACAAACAAACAAAGGGAGAGAGAGAGAGAGAGAGAGAGAGAGAGAGAGAGAGAGAGAGAGAGATGGAGTTTCACCAGCAAACAAACAGACATTTCAACATACTCATACCACCTCTTACCTTAATGTTCCAGCAGATCATGTCAATCCCTACACCAACTTTCTGGGTAATTTATTGTGTTCCTCCCCATTTGGCTTAGTGTATATGGAAAACATCTCCCACAGTCTGTTGCGGCTGTCTATCATTCTGGCTCCTGTTAAAACAGCTGCATGTGATAGGAAATCGCCTGCTGCACAAGTCTCTAGTGATCCCAGCATATCTTATCAAATGTATTATTCATGAGTATTTGATCTTCAAGTCAATCCTGCCAAATATATACTATATACAGTATATTGTTCCATCAGAAACAGAGCACAGAGTGACAGAAGTGGTGCTGTCATGTCCTCACTGCAGGAAATAAAACAAAAATAAAATAAATAAATAAATCAAATCATCCAACTGCGGTTATCCTCGGGCTGAACTGGACCTGTATACAGTTGTAAACAAGCCCGGGAGATTGAGGGCAGTCCCACACAGCAAAAGAGTTTGTCATTCTGATGCCAATTTAAAAACATGAATTGAATGCAATTGGTACATCTTTGGAATGAACCAGTGGCCTTGAATTTTTGCCACAGTTAACAGCCGATCTATGACTGATTAGGACATTTGTTGAGAGCAGCTTTTTTTTTCTCTCACTGAGCTGAAAAGGGCCAATCTTGGGGAAACATAACCACATTAGGAAGATAAAGGCAGAAAAGGCAAAGGACAATGCTTCAGCCTAATGACAGATCCATATCTAGCAGAATCCGCCTTCTCCCAGCAAGTGGCTTTGTTTTATCACTCAGCTTGCTATTTTAATTACGGATTTGTCACATCCCAGTGGCCAGAATTAGACGATAGGTTTTGATGTTGGAGTATAGCCTTTATTTTGCGTGGAGCCTTTAATTACATCCATGTTATTAAGGATATCACATGTGGGCACAGCGTGGACAATCCACTCTCCTCCCCCCTGCCTTTGGTGTAACAGGCATAATTATGCTCAAGGTGATATTTTTGAAGATTAAAATGTTTCCAGCAGAGACAAGGAGTTTCTAATTTGGTAGCTTGAAAGTGTAGCATGTGAAAGGAAATGCAGAGCCGCTCAACTGGAAGGCAGCTATCATGTTCCAAAGCAATGATTCCATGAATTACAGTTTAAAAGAGAATAGCCCCACAGGCTGCAGTCCGTTATGAATTCAAACAGCCTACTTTGTCACTGAACAGTATGCGTTTAGCTCAGCCCAAAAACATGGCACAACAGAAACATTTTAAAATGAAACTATGCAGACAAAGAAGGAAGCAATTAAAAAAGAAATATGATATAAGTGTATGTTAAAATAAAGCATATGCGTCTGTACACACATTTGATTGGTTGGAAAATCTTTGCAAAGAGAAGCAATGGCAACCAAGAGTCAATTAAATTATTAAACCATCTCTATACATTTTTTTGGCTCCTGCGGTGCAAGCAAAGAAAAAAAAATTCCAGCATAAACAATGGAGTCAAGATTTGTCCATTAAATTTGCATGTGAGCATACACATACAGAAGTCTGCCTACACTCTCACATGTTCAGACGATCAGATCAAGTATACTATTTTGTGAAGCAGCCTGGAATTTTAAAGAGCCTCCCTGGAGCAGCAAGTGTAAAGTACTTAGTGCTTAAGTGTACTTTAACTTTAATCCAGCGGTAACACCCAGGTTGTGCCCAGGGAGGAGCTATTGTCAAAAGGAAGTCAATCACAATGTTACTTCTAAAGTCTCTGCAGTGTAGAGTGTGTGTGTGTTGTAAACCCACTAGGGCAAGGGTCCTCAAACTCTCGGGGGACACGGGAAGTGGGGGAACCCTTATAGAGGACATTTTCCAAAGACTACATAATCCTAACAGTGATTAAACGTTCACTGTCATGCTGTGATAATTATTTGTATTATGACAATGTATTTGCATCAACATCAGTCTCCCTGCAAAACTGTTGTGGTGGTGGTTGATATCTGTGATGTTGCATGACTGTTTTCTTCTGGACTGAGTCATCCATTGCTTACTTTACCCTGTCCTTGGCTGCAAAGTTTTCATTACATGCGTGATTGCAGTGACCTTGACTTCACAAAGTGATCTGCAGTCACAGCCAGTTTCTATGCCTTTGGATAAAAGCGCCTGACAATGCAGCACACAGTCAGTCGTACAGACAGTGCATAGGAATATCCCTTCGGCTTGACAGACTTTCTCATTCACTAACTCCACTCTTTCAACTCGTCATCACGTTGCACCATCTGTGCTAAGAGGCACACATTATTATTATTTATTTTTCTAATCTCAATCTTCAGTCATGGAAGCTTCTAGAAGAAAAGAAATAGGTGCAGCCAGTACTAAAGACAAGAAAGCTTGCTTGGTTCAGAGTCTTCAAGCTGTGTGCATTTTGCTCACTTGGACGTGGTTGACGTCAGTTCGTCAACAGCACACATTCTGAAATAAATTGCACAAAAATAAGGATCTGACCAGAAAGGCCAGAAAGCAGCAGAACAAACCAGTTGTCAGCCGGTCACTGTGGGTTAGAGGAGGATACCCACTGTGACTCAACAGTTAATGCTGGTATTACGGTCACAGTTGCCCACAAACTTGAACGGCACAAGCCCCCATGCGTTGCAGTGATTGTAATTACAGGAAACATTTTGTATACTGTTAGTTGCTGAATGTGCACCTCTCACCAAATCATAAACACTCTGCTGTGTTCTTTATAAAGAGAGTGTACAAAGTCAGATATTTAGTTTCCTTTTAACTTCAGTAAGTCACCTTGGACAGCTTTAAAAACTGTATTTATTTTGCAAGTGACATCATTTCTCTAAAAATTCTGTGTATTTGGAGAACATGTGATTAATGCATTAATCTTGTGTTAAAAAGTTATGAGAACCAGCTAAAATGTCCTCACTGGTTCAAAATGTCCTCACAAAGATAGGTTTGAATCAAAATTCATCGCCACAGCATTCCACACACACACAACTGGCAGCAACCTCAAACATATACAAAAACGACAACATTCTTATGCTGAAGGAAGTTGGCATTAAGTGGTGGTGAAATGCACAGACGTGCACACACAACCACACACGCACACACACCATCACAGGTACAGAACAAAGCCCTCCAAACATCTGTGCTCCCTCAGAAGCCTGACCTGACTAGCTGAGGAAAAACTTGGCACAGCTTTTTGTCTCGGCCTCCAGGGAGATGTTTGCTGGTGTAGAGTCCTCATGTGAGTCAGGACAAAGGGATGATGCTGTGCTGCAGAGTAGAGATTTAATCTCAAGTCCTGGGTTTACATGCAGAGAAAACTGACACTTTGGACAGACATGTTCTGTAAAAACTGCCTCACTCCTGTAAGTGTGGAGAATAATGTGCTGGATGCTTTAGTAGCTGAATGAATCAAATATTTACATCAAGAATACGATAAGGAAATGGAAGTGGAATAAATGTTAAGTAAAACATGTTTTTGACGTGGTGGCTTTAGGAGCCAACACAGTGAGCTCAGTTGCATGACAGTTGTAAAAAAATAAATAAATAAAATTATCTGTTACCCCCTCAACTGCTATGATGACATCATACTGCTAAGATCCATCCCATCCAATTTTTTTTTTTCAAATCACATGGTTTACCTGCTGTACAGTTAAATAGATTGATGCAAATAAATAAAAGACATAAAGCATGTGCATAGATGACAACAACTCACTCGTAAAGTGCAGAAAAACAACTCACACTGTTGAATCCAGAAGAAAACAGGTGGGTCTTTAAGCAAGATAGCAAACAGTTACCCTTAAATAACCATTAAGTAAAAAAGTATGTAAATTAGAATACAACAAAAATAACACAAAGGGTATGCAGAGTATTTTAAACAGTATGATAAAAATGGAACAAGAAACAGTAATTATCTGTAACAGTATTATAAATATGAATGAAGTAGTGAGTGGGTTCGATACATTCTTTGTTAATGTTGGACCAGCACTGGCAGAGGCAATAAATGTTCATGGGACAGAAATAGACACTGTAGTTTATGTTGAGAGAAACAATAGCTCAATGTTTTTAAGAGCAGAAGGAAGAAAAAGAAATGTATGACACTGTCAATGGCTTTAAGAACAAAACCAGTACAGACTGCGATGATATAGACATGGTCACAGTGTTATTGATAGTATTGTAAAACCACTAATATATATTTGTCTTCAAAATGGCGTATTTTGGCATCAGATGAAAGTAGCAAATGCTGTTCCCATTTACAAAACAGGAGATAGACATCACTTTACTAATTATAGGCCAGTATCAGTACATTCCCAGTTCTCTAAAATATTAGAAAAGCTGTTTATAAAACAATTTGACAGTTTGGTTGAGAAACATGAGTTGTTGACAGCCAGCCAGTATGGATTTAGAAATAATAGATCGACACTGATAGCACTGATTTATTTGTTAGAAGAAATAACAGAATGTATCGACACAAAGAGGTATGCACTTGGAATATTTTTAGATCTTAAGAAGGTATTTAGCACTGTAAATCATGATATATTGATAAGAAAAATGGAGAAGTATGGTTTCCAAGGTATTGTTTTGGGCTGGTTAAAGAGTTATATGCTCAACCGGCAACAGTTTGTACATATAACTCAATATAAATCTGGATTAATGAATATTATACCTCAAGGGTCAGTTTTAGGTCCTATTATTGACATTTGTAGTATCAAATATATTTGTGGTATTTGCAGATGACACATATACTTTCTGTTCCAGTGTGGAATTGCAGCAGCTTTTGGAGATGTCGCAAAGAAAATAAACAAATTAAAGAAGTGGTTTGATATAAATAAATTGCCACAAATTTTATGTTTTTTGGAAAACATAAGACAAATATTAAGGTAAAAGTAAGTACTGATAAGATAAACATAGAAAGAGTAAATGAAATTAAATATGTTTGATGGAAGTTGGCACGGAACATTGCTGTCCTGAGGGTTAGGGTTAGGGTTAATTGAGGCATATATTCAATCAGAAAACACCTTATACATTGTATTGTTCATTACTTTTACCATATTTGAGTAACAGTTTAGAGTTTGGAGAAACACATGCAAAAGTAATATTCAACCAGTATATTAAAATGCAGAAAAGGGCCATCAGAAAAATAGCAATAATGTAGGATATAGAGACCACACAAATGAACTCTTCGTAATAATAGAAGCTTTAAAATTTCCAGACTTGATTATATATAAAACAGCTCAAATAATATGCAAAGCCACAAATAACTTAACAAATAAAATAAAGAAGACAAAAATCAAGAAGACAATAAAGAAGACAAATAAAGAAGACAGTCAGAGCAACTTTAAAAAGTATGTGTTTCAACAGTCTAATAGATGAATTAAAGCAATGTTAAAAACATAAATCACTTTATAAATATATATATAATATATAAAATACACACTTTAAATAAGTATAACGAGGAAGCAGTTAAATCCAGGACAGTAATGGAAGTGTTCAAAGCCAGAAATATTCTTGTGCTGCATTGAGAAGAGAATGAACATTGTATAAAATATATATTGTGGAATTATTTGGTGAAGTAGCTGTTAAACTGAGTTAATGCATAATAGCAATGGGGTAGGAACATATATGTAAATGTAAATGTGCTGAAAAATAGTGAATGTTGAACATGTTTGAAAGAAACAACCTAAACTAATCTAAACAGACCATAAAGAGGCGAGGCCTGCCTAATGTGTAACGTCAGCCCTCATCCCCTTTGAGCTTCAGCCTCATTTTCAGAACCACTAAGAGCAGCTGATCAGCTCATCTTAGAGACTGCCGAGGAACATAGGACCGCAGCAAGAGTCAGAGAGGCTTGCAAGACCATTAAGACATTACACACAAAAAAAGGGTTTTATAATCTATTCTGTAACACAATGGGAGCCAGCGAGGGAGACCAGAAAGGGGAAAATGTGCTCACGCCTCTGTGTCCTCATTTAAAAAAACAAGCTGAAATCAGGAGAGGGAGGCCTGGCTAATGCCAACATAAAGGGCATTACACTAGTCCAGACAGGTTGGAACTAAGGCATAGATGTGTTTGTTGAGGCAAGACCTCAACAGAACAGACTTCACTCTTAGCCATTAGCCTCAATAGTTTTTTTTTTTTTTTTTTTTTAGAACAGATTTGATCTGTTTGTCAAACTATATCAGTTTGTCACTTCTTATCTCATGTAAGAGGTTCTGCAGGAGCACATACTGCCCGTGCATGGGCAGACTCGACAAAGTGAAATTCTTCCACCAATAACAGTTGATGCAGGTGTGAAAGAGGCCACTTTACAGCTGTTTTCATCCGCCCATGTACTGTATGCAAAACTCTATGTAATGATAGATGGCTCTGGTAGATGCACTGTGACTCTAATGGCCTGTTTTATTTAGAATATTTTCTTCATAACAGTGGATTTGAAACGTTGCCAAACTTGGTGACAAGCAATGTTCGTCTTACAGAAAGGGCAGTGTCACTGGTGATGGAGAGTCCACGCTGCTTGTTCAACATCAGGCAGTTTCGACGTGCTCATCGTTTATTCTACTCAGTGATGTTTAATTCCCCTTTTTCCCGACACCTTTTGAGACCTAGTGTCCTCTCTGTCTGAAGTGTAACTTGTACTATAACAAATCATGGCCTGTTACTGTTGATGGAAAAAAAAAGGATTTTTTTTACCAAAAATTCCCAGAGTAAAAGTTCAGAAAGAACTTTTATTCTTTTTTGCTATTATTTTGTTAAAATTGTGAAAATAGTTAGTTAGTTAGTTAGTTGAAAATGGCTGCACCTGTGTTAATAATTTACATTATGACATAGATGGCAGTGAAGGTATTCTGGTTAAAGTGATAAAAAAGGCGACACAAGAAATCATCTGCGACACGTCACACCACTGCAAGTTAAGACGGTAAAGAAAACAATAAGTTCTTGGGTGAAAGTGAAAGAGATAAATCCACTGGGCTCCAGCAGTATGTCGCTACACTAGTTTTGAAACATCCACCTGCTGATGTCACATTTTTTTCATTTTGGCATTTCACCAGCTATTTCACCCAAAGAAGCTTAATGACTGGTGCAGCCATAGAATAAGCCTCAGTAGCTGGATCATCAGCATGGCAGGCAATCAGCAGTATGGCCAGCACTGATCCTTGAATGATCATGAATGATGGAGGAGTGCAGGGAGAGGAATTAAAGGCAGTCATGAAGAGAAATATTATTCACCTTTTTTTTCCGCTGGGAGTAAATGTCAGACCTAAGGTGAAAGAAAATCATCAGCTTGTTTCTTCGTCAGCTTAGAAAGTGTGTGAGAATTTTGGCCTCGCAACCACAGTCAAAACACAGTTTGCATTAAAATGCATGTACATCAACTTAAGGGTAATGTCGTCTTGAAAAGCAGATTTTAAGAGGATGAAGGTTTGACAGCAATGATCTGTCAGAGTCCCTAATGACATTCTCACACTGCAAACTGCCTGCCCTTATGGGACATTTCTTTGTAAATAGAAAGATGTGTACTGTCTGACAGAAGCACCGGTGGATCAGGTGGCTGAGGTGATGTGTTGATTCAGGGGTAATTATCTGAACTGCTAATTAGTAACAGTGAATCAGGAAACATTTTATTCGTAGACCACCAGCACCAACAGCTGAGGAGCAACAGATCATGCAGGACATAATAATCACAGGTTGCAGGGGAGAAAGATGGAAAACTTCAAATAAATGAGCACCAATTTGAAAACGGCTGAATGTTGTGGTGTGATAGTTTTGATTTCTACGCACATTTTATTTTTTAATAAAAATGTAACCTTTTTAAAGTCACAAAAGTAAACATGTGTAATATATCTACTTCAACTTAAATAGACATTTTTAAATTATTGCCACAGTGTAATGGTGATAGAAAAATGACACAATCTGCATTCATATTGATCCCCAGTAAGTCTGGGGATCAATATCACTAATGGCGCTTTTCCACTATACAGTTCTAGTACTACTTGGCGTGGCATGGCTCAACATGTGCGTGGTTTGGATATCAGGCACGTCCTTTTCCGTTACTATAGGACCTCCTCAAGGTGGGTGGGGTTGTAATAGCACGGCTGCACCAAACTGCCATGATGTTGTTTTATATGCGACACAAACATACAAACTAGCCTGAGCAAAGCAGTTATTTTCGGAATCAGTTAATTAAAAAGATTTGTTCAGTACTTTGTGACTGACCGGAACACAGGCGCCATCTACTACAGTCAGATGTCTAAAATACGGTGGAAGGGGTTGTAATACGGATCACCACTGCTGGTTGTCGCTAAGTCTACCAGACTCCTCTGATAAATATTGAGATTTTAGAAACTCAATAAATGTTGGAGATGAATGCATGTTTTCCGGATTTTTAAGTCTTTATAACTAATCTAGCATTGTTCAGTTTGTGTCGGGCGTTGGGCTCATGACTCCTTCAGTGACGTCACTCTCTGCCAATCAGTGGCCCGGCAGTCTGTCAAAAAAAAATACCAGGTACCAGGTACATACCTTCAACCATACTGGAACATTTTAACTGCTGCATCTTAATGACAATGACCAAACAGGAACAAAACAGTGACACATAAGTTGCCCGCTGCTTCGTTCAGATGCAGTTATCGTCGAACTATCTTATCTATTTTGTGAGTTCACACATTTCATTGATGAGGAGACACATACATTACCATGTTGGACTTTTAAAAACAGAAGTAACCCCCTTACGATAATTGAATTTCCCCTATGAGAATCTGTAAAGGTATAACGTATGTTAAGGGCAGTGGTTGTGAGGTCATCCACTGCACATCCACCTACACCTGGAACCAAGCACCATACCTGCTACTAGGGTTGGCACGTACTTGATTCAATTGACTGCCTGCAGAAAGATATTAAACAGCACTGGCTCCCAAGGACCCAAGGCAACACTCACCTCAGACCTCAGGCCTCTGATGGTCTCAGATTGACAGCAGATGATGTGTACGACTCATGAGTGAACAGGCTTAATACTGAATGCTGTAGCATTTTTCAGTTGGGTGACATTGCTGCATTGTTGTGGACACTGATTGCAACAGTCCAATCCCAATTTTTTGACTTACTTGACCTTTGAGGTGTAATACATTTTCTGTCGCTTAGCATTACTACTATTATGCATATGCAAGTGTTTGTTTGTGGACATTTGTATGATTGTCTGTAAAGACTCAGTAGAGTTCAAAATTCAAACCTAAATATGCTGACATTAAGCACTAAGCATGTTCCATACTGTTTTCCTCAGTCTGATCAGCTGATTCTTATATTTTCCTCCCAGTGACTATACACCCATTCATATACATTTTACAAATGCTGTTCTCAGAAAGTGTGCACTTTTGTAGTTTTGATGACAACAGTAATTCCAAGGAATTCATATAAGAGATTTGTAGCTCAGCAGGTTCAGTGACATCTTGGATTTTATTTTCACTTCCGAGATTTAAAACCACACGAACCCATACTGTTTCCAGTATTCTCTGAAGTAGCTTTAAAGTTAGATTTAAACACCCTTTTCTCTGCACTTATTTTGAGAACATCACATGCTCTGTAAGTGCTGTTCACAGCAGTTGCTTCACATTTGGGCTGCAGTTTAGTGGCAGAAATATTAAAAAGTGGTCAGTCAGCTTTTATGGCTCCAGCATCTCATCAAACAAGGGATTTCAGATGTTTTGTGCATCAGTTTTTCATGGACACTTGACATATTACTACTATATGTGACATATTAATATATCTTTATGAACCTTGAGATTGTGACACCAATAAACCCCATGAACCAATTCATTCAGCGTACCTTTAACTAAACAATTTAGGTTTGTTACAGGCACACCAGGTAGTTACAGGTAATTCAGACATGGTGTATTAAGTGTCAGCAAGGCATTTCTCATAGCGCTCTCTCCTCCGCACAGCCTCAGTCAGTGTGAGAGCAAAGCTTTTACAATCGAGTAAATGTGAGGGAGTGGGATGTATCGTTTGCATCGGTTGCAGTGTGGTCAGCTATTGCAAGCATTTCCAGACTCATGCAACATCAGATGTCCCCAGATAGACTAATTATTATTGACTCGAGGATTTTAATGGATGGGAAGGAAAAAGAAAAGATTTGTAAACACGAGCTTGAACTGTAAATGCAGCCACCGTGCTGTATTTTGACTGATTCCTGCATTATAAGATGTATTGTGGTTTAATATTGTCTCTCTCTCTCTCTCTCTCTCCCTCTCTTTTAGTTGTCCAACATATCAAAAGGCGAGACATCATCCTGAAGAGGGAGTTGGGTGAGGGAGCATTCGGTAAAGTCTTCTTGGCAGAGTGTTACAACCTGAGCCCCACCAAGGACAAGATGCTGGTGGCTGTCAAGGTACGTCTGCAATATGCATGCGCTGAGTGTTGACTCTCGTCAATATCGTCAATATGTGCAGCATGTGTGACGCAGCAGACAGCAGCTGCCTAGTTTAACTTAGCTTAGCTTAACATAAAGGCTATTGCAAGGTCACAACATCAGCTAAATGCAACTATATATCCCCAATCAGACCATTTCATGATTATCTGGGGTGTGTTTATCAGCTCTGTGGAATGGCTGGACACTCTAGACATTCATGTTATGATGGCCTGACTCGACCCAATGTTGACGTGACCTCCCATTGTAATCCTTTGCCCGACTGGTCCGTTGGCCTCGCATCTTTCAATACCATAGTAAAATACAGATTTAACAACAGGAGGAGTATGTTAGACTCCCTGCTGTGTAGAGCAAATCTGTCTGACACCATAAGGCATCCAGTCAACTCCACGGCCTGTCTAACTCATTAGAAAAAGAAAAAAAAGAATCCATTAGAAGAGTATAAACCAACTGCTACAGAGCAGACAAAACTCAGACATTTAAATACACTGAAATAATGACTGGTTGGCATTAAGTGTGCCTAGAAGTGGTGTGCCACCACACCTTTATACCACCATCACCAGTCTGCACTGACGGCCTGACATTTCTTTGGAATCCAACATGGTCTCAGCTCTTCTGTTATAAACCATTTATAACCGTCCCAAGCTTTCACGTGTTTGTCAGTCTGAAGTCACGTTTGTCCTCATTCTGACATGGGATTAAAAAAAAACCAAAAAAAAAACCTGATGCCTTTGACCTACCATGGTTGTATTTAAATGTACATGATTGTATTTAAATTAATAATTACATAAAAAAGCAGACGTCCCTAATAAAGTGGTTGGTAAGTGTATCTACCGCGTCACTTTTAGTTGGTTTCCACTGACTTTATTAACTGACTTATGCATCTGTAGAGCATCCTTAGATGGCATCAAACCATAAACTGATATATAATTACGTGATATTATCCACCATATGCTGTGACTGCTTAGGCTAAGCTACAGTGGCTGACGTCGTTTTAAGCAGCTTTGTACAAATGAAAACATTTAAGTATCAGCCAAAGAGCCAGCATTTACTGTCAAGCCAAAAATAATATGAGTAAGATAAATCACTAAAACCAATTGCTCTTCTACTGTGACTCTCAGTGCTGTCATTGCCCTAATAAAGTGGTTGGTAATTGTATCTACCGCGTCACTTTTAGTTGGTTTCCACTGACTTTATTAACTGACTTATGCATCTGTAGAGCATCCTTAGATGGCATTAAACCATAAACTGATATATAAATACGTGATATTATCCACCATATGCTGTGACTGCTTAGGCTAAGCTACAGTGGCTGACGTCGTTTTAAGCAGCTTTGTACAAATGAAAACATTTAAGTATCAGCCAAAGAGCCAGCATTTACTGTCAAGCCAAAAATAATATGAGTAAGATAAATCACTAAAACCAATTGCTCTTCTACTGTGACTCTCAGTGCTGTCATTGGGCTGAACGTGAATTTGTGTTTGGCATGATTGTTCTGTGAATATGAGAAGCTGTATGAGTGTGAATTAGGGTGACTGAATAACAGGTTGTGGACTCAACACACCTACTCAAGAAAAAAGGTACAATCAACAAAAAAAAAAAAAATATATCCATCTTCTCCTTAATAAGAGTGAAAGATGAAGAAGTGTGGCAAGATGAAAAAATGATGCATGTCTGGCTCTCACTTCTTTTTCTTAGTGTTGCATCATAAACCCCTTTTACGGGTCCCTTTATTTTTAAAACACAATGCATGTGCATTGTGCATCACTTGAAAATGTTCCTGTTTGTGATAAAACAGGAGGAGACTCTCTGAATACACTTAAAAGTCAACAAAGGACAAATTTACCCCAGTGTTTTCCTTCAATTTATTGTATTTGAGCACCTTAAGGTATTGTCTTGGATATTTGCCCAGACAAAAAAAAACATTTCCTCAAGAGTGTGGTTTGATTTATTTAATAGAATTGTGTGGCCATTTTACCTTATCTGCTGTAAATCTCAGCCACCTCCAGCACTTCACTGGGAGAGGAGGAGGATATGCAAGTATATATATTTCTACCTCAAGGTCTCTCCTTCTGTGATAATGACGGCAGCAGTCTGGGAAAGGACAACTCAAGGCCAAGGAGATCAAGAGAAGCAACATGTTGTATTTTCAACAACTGGAGTCTTTTTTCCCCCTCCATTAGAGGCTGTAATATGGCACATTATTGCTCTTGTCAGATCATTTCGTTCTGCCTGTTTTTGTTTTTTTTAATACTGGCTGCCTCAGCTGGCATCACATCAAAATTTTATATTTCATGTGTCCTTAATGTCAAAAAAGTTCAAGGTACAGTCTTCTTTATCCTATTTCCCATCAGATCAGTTCATTTTGTGAGATGTAATTGTTGCAGTTACCTGCATTTGTTTCCCAGAGTATTACAACCTGTAATGATCCCTGGCCTTAAAACAAGGTACTGGATTATTAGGTGGATAAAATACTCAGCCAGCTACCGTATTAAACTAGAGGGAATACAGTGAAAACAGGAGTTTATTAAAGGAGTGTGTTAGATTAATATCAAAAAATTTAATCAAGACGCTAAATACTACTTTGGCTATCGGGGGAACCAAACTTTTGCCAAATTAGTATTGTAGAGGATGATGGACTGAGAGAAATCATTTAGCTTCAAACAACGTTTTTTTTTTTTTTAACGTTAACTTATTCCACATTTACACCAACATTTGTTAACTTATAAATATGTAAAATTGTTAAATCTAAATATTAAATGTTACACCTAAGTGTTAAATATGAATTTAAATATTAAATGTAAATGCCAAATATAAATCTAAATATAAATGTTAAATCTGAATATTACATTTAAATCTAAATATTTAACATAATTGTAAATGTTAAATGATAATATTAAATATAAATGTTAAATCTAAATGTTCTGGGTGAAACTAAATACAGTATTTAGCTAATATGCCAATTCACACGGTCGGTAAACAGAAGTACCAAAATAAAAGCTTGAAATGGTCAAACTGAGTTTATAGAATCAGATAACAAAATAAAATTGGGGAAATTAACTTATCAGAGAAAATTAATGCTTGAACACACCTTAGTCTGATAATAACAACAAAAATAATAACAAAAATAAAAACATGTTTGGAGAAATGTGCTTAACATGTTATATGTTTTGGCCTTTAGATTTGATATTTAACATTTAGATTTATATTTACCATTCATTTTTAATATTTATATTTAACATTTAGATTTAAATTTACTATTTAACATTTAGGTGTAACATTTAATATTTAATGTTAACCATTTCAAATATTTATAAGTTAACAAATATTGGTGTAAATGTGGAAAAAGTTAAAAAAAAAATCACTTTTTAAATGTTTGAAGCTAAATGTGGCAAAATGTTGAGCTACTTTACAAACAGCACCTCATATGAGAGACGCATTTAATCTATATGCTACAAATAGACACATTATACTGCATGAAGAAGATGGGGAAGCCTACACAAAGTGGACATCTGCAGTAATGAAAGTTTCTTAGATGCACTTCACAGCACACTTCACTGATGACTACTGTAAAGTGCAGTCTGTTACATTTACATTAAAACTGAAGAGCGGCACCATAACAATATGAGCACACACAAGAAATTCTTGTCTTCCTTGTAGTTTTAACGACATTGATTGCTCTTCAGGTAGGACTGGGTTTTCTTTTTTCCTAATAATGAATATAAATGCCTATAGTGTGTAAGTGCATCCAAGTTCCATCATGGATGTATGTGTGTATCCATCAATGTTGGAACTTCACCATGCTGTTGAATATGGTATCTGAAATTAAATATAGTTCCTTTGTTATCAGTCATAAGATGAAAAATAAATGCAGTTAATTATGATTAATCATAGTAAATGCATCCGTTTTATTTATTTATTTATTTATTTTTATTATTGACTGACAGCAACTTTTACCCCAATTATCTCCACATGTTTTTAACAACACTGGCCAGAAGCAGTGACAGAAGATGTTTGAGTGGAATAAGAACCTTAAGATCTTATTTCCTCCAAACCCAAGATAACACGACTGAAAGAAATTTTACCTAAGTGACAAAATAAAAAACTCTTGCCAAAAGGCCAAAGGAAACAAGACAGTAGCTGTATCATGATGGATTATGCCTGTGATGTAAAATGGCACAAATGTTTCTGCTCCACAAAAAAAAGAAAAAGAAAATGAATGATGACATTGTATGTTTGAATTATTTCTTTTGCAAATACAACTTTTTATGTGTTACAAGTTATGTTTGTTGACCATAGATTTACACATGGAGCATTAATGCACTCAAACATCCTGGCACTAAGTGGAGAATCAACAGCTGACATGTTGTCAATTCAAACAATTACTTCTCAGGTCATAACAGTGCTATAAAACAGCCAAGTTATGTCCAGGCCGCATAGTATTTATCAAAATGCGGAACAATTATAAGGAATTCATGGACTGCACACACACACACACACACACACACACAAAAAAAAAAACAAAGCCTAAGCCATCAAAGTAAGGGAACACTTTCAGACTCACCAGCAATAAAGAGCTCATTTTCAAATTTGTAAAATTCACAGTCTCCATGGATATTACCCTTATGTCATCTCCAAGAGAATAAATGTGTTGCATTAACACATGAACACCTTGTAATATGTATGGCTTACCGTTTCCTCCTTCAGACACTAAAAGATCCAAACCTGTCGGCAAGGAAGGACTTCCAGAGAGAGGCAGAGCTGCTGACCAACCTGCAGCATGACCACATTGTTAAATTCTACGGAGTGTGTGTAGACGGAGACCCTCTCATCATGGTGTTTGAATACATGAAGCATGGGGACCTCAACAAATTCCTCAGGTCAGTTTTTCACTTTCAGTCAATTTAACCTTTAGGCCAGCTGAGCCAAATTAGAGCCTGGTTATATGAACAGGCTCTAATTTGCCATCTGCAGTCGGTTAAAGCCAAATTACATTCTGAATATGTGTCTGTCACTTGGAAGCAAAAAGCTCAGGGTACTGGTTATACCTTTAGATGCAAGTGTCCATTAGCCTGTCGAATGCATCTTAATGCATCTTAGTGTAAAACTTCAGTAAGAGATCAGAGTACATTTCTTTTGAAAAATTCTCACTGTCGATACAAACTTCACTGCTTCCTGGGTAAATACAGCAAACACAAGTGCACAAGGTCTTTGTTCTGTAATGTCAGACTGTACCAAGGGAAGTGACCTCTTCTTGCCTGAAATTGATGTCAGTGTGCACAGGAGGGGTTTGGGATAGATATGTGCTATTTCAAGTGTGTTGACAGCAGCGGTGCAAGTGTGTGGTCTTTGCTGTATTTGAAGTTTGAGCATTAATTGAAAAGATGACATGTTACCATTGAGTATGACTGTGTGTGTGGATGTGAAGACTTTCTGTTGGGAAATCTCTCCTGAAATGAAGGCCAATGTTGCAAATGATGAAATTCTTTCATGCAGTGTGCAAGACATGACAGGTTTTTGGTCTATTGGTCCTGTTGGTCACGTTTAACAGATGAGATGTGCAGGGAATTAAAAGGGGTTGAATAGGGGAGCGGATGTGCAGTTTCAGCTCAACCGTCAGATAAACACTCAGCTGGGCAATAATAAATGAAAAGTGTGGAGATACAAGAGGTTAAGAGGAAGAAATAGCAATACCGGCAGGTGCTGCTATGGTTTGGGCCCTAGTTTAATTAGGAATGTTGGTGCTCTCAGTGAGCCAGCCCGAGTTTACACCAGCTAAGTAACACCAAAGCCACTGCCCTCCATCCTCATTGCCAGGTATTCAAAGCATAATATGTGTATCTACTCTGGTCAGAGAATCACGTCTCTTACTGATGTCCACAACCACTTGATTTTCTGTCGGCGAAGTTACGGAACACCATGAAAACTGCAACAAAATCCATTTCACATACGTCACTTTCAGAGATCATTTGCCCCTATAAAAATTTACACAAATTTCAGCATTCAGAATAGTTACCGTGTTCGCCTGATTAGCCAGTAGTAGACAGTTCTCTTTGGTCTCTTTTTCTCAATTCCCACTCGCAACTTCTGGCTCACATCTCGCGTTACTCAAACAGGAAGTGACCTCTCACAACAATTTTAACTTAAACCTCAATACCTTCAATAAGATCTGAATTAAACTGCATACTTTTCATCATAGATTCATGTAAACATAATAAAAAAAACTATCAGAAATCAAATGTGACAATATCATCCCAACTTTGGAGTTGCCATGGTAACACATAGTCGCTGCCGAGCGTGTTTAGTAAACACAGCAGTGGTAACTTAGCAGATCGCACTGGAAATCAGAGTACACCCAGATAGTCACCAACTATTTGCTTCCGGCACCAATGTCACCTCCTTCCCTCCTCCTGTGTGAATGTGCCGGCTAGTTCAAAATTTTGTGCAGAAATCGGAACCGTGTGGGAGCCGTGCCAGTGTGAGAAGACTACAGTATATGGAAAAAGTACTACTACTCCCTCCACAGTGGAGCTGAACTATTGCACAGACACACTTTAATCGAAGATCACGAAATTGTATTACAAGTGAGAGATGGAAAAGAAAAGACAGCCTTAGAACAGTCAAGAGCGCAGCAGTCTTTTCTGCTTTGCATCAGCTCTGTAATCACTGTGATGAATGGGTGATAAGAACAGCATGAACCTTTCCCAGGAAATGAGGTCTTCATTGTTACCTGGAAATGGTAAGCATAGTGAGAGAGAGAGCTCTTGACCTATGATCAACTTGTTCAGGTAAATATACGACTTGCAGTATTTTGATGAAATTCTTAAGATTGACTCTAAATCCTGATTTCCTGACTGGCAATTCAAAGACATGAAAATAAAAAGAAAACCCCAGACTATGCGCCTACTAGTTTTTGCTGCTTTTAGCTGCTTTAGTATTTGCAGGTTAATTAATTTCTTAATATTTCTAATAATTACTCTTTAATATGCCAGTTATTCTGAATAGGAAGAGCAAGGTAACAGTGCAGCCAGGGTGAAATTTTATTACTCTAAGGAGCTTTGGGTTACTCATAAAAGGAGGTGCTCGGGTTTTAGTCTGCCAAGCTGAAAAGTTTCTCCCATTCAACATGGTGAACATTTCACAAAAGAAATAAGACCGCTCTCTCCTTACCAATGAAAGTTTACCTCATGAGTAGTTTAACACTTGTTTAGTTCAAAAGACTCATTCCATATTTTACTGTGACAGCCTCGCTTGGTGTAGTATGACCGTCTTGTGTATTATACCTTCTTACAGTTAGAAGTGGTTAAATTTGGTACTTGCATGTGTCTTATATGTCTGTATGGATTTTCTTAAGGTACTCTGGCTTCTAAAGTCTGCAGTCACTCCTGCAGCTTAAGTCACCATCACTCACACGTTCACAGCCAGCAACCTGTCCAACCTGTCCACGCACCTTCCTGGGACCTCAAATTACAGTATAAGCTGCATGACGGATAATGACGAATAATGGATATGCTGTAATAACTGGATTCACAGTGACCACTGTTTTGTGAAAGTGGCTGTGTCACTTTATAAATGAGAGTTCTCATCAGTATCACTTCATCAAATCAATAAAGATTGTTCTTTGTAATTCAGAGCCCATGGCCCAGACGCCATGATCCTGGTGGATGGTCAGCCACTGCAATCCAACGGAGAGCTGAGCCTTTCTCAGATGCTGCACATCGCCACTCAGATTGCCTCAGGCATGGTGTACCTGGCCTCCCAGCACTTTGTCCACAGAGATCTGGCAACCCGCAACTGCCTGGTGGGCAATGGCCTGCTGGTCAAGATTGGAGATTTCGGCATGTCCAGAGACATTTACAGCAGTGACTACTACAGGGTAAGAGACTCCAGGATCCTTATTTTGTATGTGATATGTCACCAGAATTGGCTGCTTTTTTGTGTCTCTCAGTTATTGACTGTCATAATGATTGACAAAAGGGTTTTAGCATTTGCCACCCTTCAAATAATCCCTCCACTGTCACCTTGCCCCAACAGGTGACACTACAGTATGTTCAAAAGTAGAGACTGTCAATAACAACTAGTGTACACTGCTTTGCTGCTTCCTTTATAGCAGGTTTGACACTATCCTGTATAATGGACAGCTCGTCACAAAATCAAAATTTTACATGCAGGTGAATAAACTTTGATTTGAACAGGGTCTGAAACATAAATACTCTATGACTGCTACGCATTTTTGTCATTATTTTTGTTTCTGTCCTTTCCATCCAACTGGGAGAGCAGTTTCCCCTCCTTAGTGCAGCCCCAAGCTCCCACACCAGCCCTCACACATTTAGGCTTGGATGGAGAGGTTTAGCAGCGTGATACTGCAATACTGTAGCAGATGAGCCTGCTGAGCCTCCAGCATGATGCTTAGAGGCTTGTTAATATAGTTTTCATTGATGTCCTATGTGGTGTTTAACATGCTTAAAAACTTACCTGGTTGCAACAGCGGAGATTAGGAATTTAGCATTCCCAATAAATAACTAAATGTATGCTATGTACTATGCAGTGATGGCTGCTATAGATTTGAGTCTTTTCAACAGGATAGTCTTTTGTGATGACTTTAGGTGAGCTTGAGTCTGTTTTCTGTTTACTTCAGACTTTGCTGGGAGCAATGCCTGCAGTCGTGAAATGCTATCCTCCTAGGGTCAACATTGTGTAAACACAAAATAATTAATGAGGAAATTTGAGTGAGATGTCTTTTAATTTTGGTACACCACTCTCCCATGCACAGCAACTGTATGGTCAACTGTATTATCTAAGCTTGAATAAACCTGTATTGTACAGCACAGATATTGGTTGAGTACATATCAGTACAATCGAGCCTACAAACTGTTTTGGCCCTGAGTGGATATAGAAGTGTCAGCCTAGCAATGAGGTTGTGGGTGTTTTAGAGGGAACAGAAAATCACACCTCTGACTTTATTAAAAACATTCATGCAAAATTCAGTTTACAGTACTGTGATCAGAGCAGAGCAGTGGATTTTTTAGAGGCTGTTATAATCAACATAACAATTAACACAGCAAACATCTGCACAAAGTGCAAGTGCAAACATTCCAACATTGTCTTGAAATCACTTTCACATTGATTTACATTTTGTGTTGTGAAAGTACCGAAAATTAAAATACAGAAGAAAACTACAGAAAAAAAAATAACATGTTGGGATTGGGATTAACATAAATGTCACACATAGTATACTCTATTTTCTGTAATATTCATTAAACCTTCTATATGGTTTAAATAGTGGTGGTTCAAGTAGGTTACTGTGAGCGATATCAAGTGCTTGTTTCATCAGGTCAGTTCACACAGCATCAGGTACAAGTAAACAGCTGTGGATCAGGATGTGGACTTGGCCGGGCCAATTGAATTCAGCATGACAACCTTGAACAACATTGGACCTCAAATGTGGAACTGCCATATGAATATGCATGTGAATGAGCGAACGTACTGTACACTGGAATGTAGAATACTTTGAGTAATTACTGGACAAAGTGCAGGTCTTAAATATGAATACTGAAACAATTTAAGTAATCACATTTAACTTGACTTGTTGACCCTGTTTATGAAGGAGATATACAAACACTGAACTCAGTGAACAGTGTTATACTTATTCTGTGGACAAACTAATGGATACAAATGAGTGTGCTTCCTAATCCACCCCAAAGACCAGTCACAGCTGATCTAGCATGGATACCGTAGATCCTGGCCAGTTGGAAGATTAAATGATTAATTTAATGGTTTTAATTATTTTATGTAACCTACAATATACAAACAATAACAATAAAAATAAAAAAAATCATCTTTCAAGTTAATTTTCAATTCTAGCCCATCCAGGTTTTCATTGTGCGCTTAATGCCAGTTTTACCTTTTTTGACTGCAGTGCCATGCCATAACACCAGTCAATTAACTGCTCAGTCCCAGAGAGTTACAGGACACACAGACACGGTGTAAACTGTGAAAAGAAGGGGCTTGTCTTCTTTGTAAAGAAACAGTTATCATTGTCTGTGCGTTTAGACCTAATTAATGATATGGGGGGGGGGGGGGGGAACAAGGGTAGGGGGGGGGGGGGAACAAGTGTAGAGAATTGTATGTCAATCCAAAGGAACCAGTCAAATGTTGCTTCCTTCCAAAATCCAAGCTGAATTTGAAGACATTTTGGAACTGTGAATAATTTATTTAAATAATTACTGATTCTGCACAAGCAACTGTGAACACACGCACTGAGGATAGTTTTTAGAAATATATATGTTGTATTAAACATACAATATTTGTGTGACTGTATATACAGTATACATACAGTATGTGTTTGTGTGTGTGTGTGTGCGTGTGCGTGTGCGTGCGTGTGTGTGTGAAAGCTGCTGTGCTGTGCTCTACGATAGCATCACTACCTGCCGACACAGAGGAATATTGACAGAGCTCAGAGATAAGGAGCTCCTAACAGTATTGGACACTTTCCCTGTGTTGAGTGATTATAAATAGCAGCACCCTGCCAAGAACACAATGATCCCATCGCTGACTAGTCATTTTGATGCATGTTGCCCTGTGGGACTCCAGAGACACTTTGCAGCAGGAGGAAACATTTTTCAAAAAAAAAGATGAATATTGTCCTAAATCACATCTGTCTGTCATAACCCTTCTGCTCCTCCTGCACTGGCTGCACTTTTGTGTCGTTTTAAAAGAGACAGCAATGCCTGCTATGTAGATGTCTTATACCACTGCCACACAATGTCGCAGGTAATGTTTTTCATGGGAATGGTGCACTGAATTATGCATGTGTGGTAGAAATGACAGTGAATGCTCCAAGGTGCTGAATGCTTTAAATGTGCAATAAGGGTGAATTACTCACTATATAACCCTATAGGTGCTGTATGTTATGCATTTTTCCTGAAAAGTGCAAAAACTGGTTCTTTGTATTCCATGGACTGTGTTAGTACAATATACACTGCAGTAAATTTTATAGCCCACAACAGCTAAATTCCTTTGGGTATATTTTCTTATAATTAGTGTAAATTCATTGTTTAATTTAAAGTTAGGTTAAAGTCTGGGAAAGCTCCTCTCTAAATTGTAGTAGTTATTCAATGAGCTTATATTATACTTGATTTTATTTCGGATGATACGAAAAGTACTCTACCGTGTTTAAAACTTGTTGTTAAGGACAATGAGAAAAGGGGCTCAAAACAGCTTACTGCATCCAAATGAAGATCGTTATCATAGGATAAGTTGTAGAACCTTGGAGTTTTTATTCTTTTGTTAGAGAATATTAAACATACTGCCGACTATGTACTGTACCAAGAGGTTTACTTGGAGATTGAGTGTTTTCATTTACCAGTGGCAGGGTTCTGTTTTTCATTTTAGTGAGTACACCACTCCCTGAATGTAAAGTAGGACAGTGTTAACAAGAATGACCAAATGTGTCCATTTAACCTTAGAAATAGGGCGATAACAATTAAAATACTATCCTTAACATTTTGGATATAAGTGGTAGAAAAAAAAAAAGATGTGAATGCAGCATCTGCTTTTTTGAGTGAGTGTCTAATGATTTTCAAACACTGCAATAACAATATGATCTATTGACTCAGTTTCAAGGACATGGTGGCCTACGCTTACCTGTGCTGCATTGCTTTGAAGACAAATGGTCCCCAGGTTTGTACTGTTTCAAGGATCAAACAGACGTTGCTCTGCTGCATTATTTATCAAGCAGAAGCTCCTCAAAATTGTATCTAGTTTTGTGCTAATGAGTACACAGGCCGTATTTATTACTGCTGCAGGAGGGCAATAAAAAGAAAAGAAAAAATCTGCTCTTTCTCTCCCCTTGGGTCTGTTTGTTTTTCCTCTCTTAGCAAGGCACTCTTGTCTTACATGATCACTTTTTTATGGAGTAATAAATCTAAGAAATAGAGGAGATGCTATTGTTGATCTCAGAGGATACTTCCGCATCGGCTGAGAAACCGAGTCTATGCATTATTTGGAGATAGATTCACATTTTAAGAACTGTATTTACTCACTCTCGTGGTGAGAGTTCCATGATTAAACACGGCTATGTGGTACATATAAAGTTACCACACGCAGAGCGTTAGCTTGGGAAAGTAATCCAGATCCTTAATGGATTAAAAACCCTGGCCACCAGCATCGTTAACGCTCACAAAATTAACATGGTTCATTTGGTTTATTGAATACATGCACTAGGGCTGCCACTTTTTGTTCGACATCCAAAAGTTAGCCTGTGTAATGTTATTACTTGTTCCATCGGGACATATTCAGGGCGTATTTATGTTTTCTGTCTATCAAATGACAGTGTCAGCTGCAGCGCGCAGCAGCGAGGACAACATGCAAGCCTACTGTACATGAGGGACACTCGGCTCTCTCCTCTCTCTGCGGCTATATAGTTTCCACCTCCATTGGTGGAGAGAGAAGTAACTGCCTCTCAAGGTGAGCCGTCTCATAAATACCTGTGTACAAACACACAGTGCTGGGCACGCATCCGTGCTCATCTGCGGGTAATAATGTCAATAAAAGAGAGCCAAACTCGATCCCAGTCAAGTTAACAGACTTATGTTTCTATGTTTCTATCAAATAATAAAGTCGAAAGTTGGAGAGGAGCGTTTATTTCATCCCCCTCTACTGACTTCCATTAATGCTCTAACACTAGATTGATGGTTATGTAACTATTACTAAAATTGTTCATAATTTGAGGAATTACCATTACAAATTCGTTGGAACTTAATCTTTGGAAAAAGGGACATCTGCATTTAATTGATTTCCTAAAATGTCAAACTATTTCTCTGTATTCGTTTCAATACCAATGCAATAGGGTTATTTATATCAGAAAAAAGATAAGATAAAAGATAACCCCCCCTTCCAAAAAAAGATTCAAGATTAAAAGAAAATTAGGAAAAAAATCAAACTAATATTATCATGTATGACAGCCCCTATAAAATGTGTACAACTGTATTTGATTTTAATTAAGAAAACATAAGCCATGAAGAGGGGACAGCATTTGTGAAAAGTGACATAGCTGGTCACACTGTACACTCCAAGGATGTCAGTCACTTTCATTTTAAATTTCATTTTAATTAATCATGACCCATGCTGAAACAGTGCACTCTGGTCTATGACTCATCTAATTGAAGAGCATGACACAGGACTCTACTGCTAATAATTTCATATTTGTACGACAGTTACAAAGTCAGCAGCCACTCGTAGAAACTACCTTTTCACCCTAGACATTTTATGGGTTTGGCAAATCCAGAAAATGTGAATTTTAAATTGCATGATGGTGTTTGTGCGTGGGTCGGTGGGTGTCTCTCTCTCTCTCTCTCTGTGTTTATCTGTTTGTTTTGAAAACATTCACAAAATTTCACCACCCACCAGCATGCAGGGACCAGAGTATACCTCTTTATCTCCACTTTGCAGCAGCGCAGCAGGTATAAACTTAATGGACATCATACCTTATAAGAGTGAACTTGTGTTCTCTGCTGTTTGAGCTGGGAGAGCAGAGATAGCAGTGTGGTTGGAGCAGAGAGAGAGAGAGAGAGAGAGAGAGAGAGAGAGAGTGAGTTTGTGTCTTGATGGTTATCTGGGCCCTTTTAGAAGTCTGAGCCCTCCCAGGGCTCCCTGCAGGCCCCAGAGCGCCCATCAATGAGCCCAACTGGGCCAGTAATCTATCCTCCTGCCATGCTGCTGTGCTCGCCATGCCGTTAATCCAATCACTCTCCTGCCACGGTGGGACAGGCAGAGCACTAATCCAGTTTATACAGCAACAAAAAAAAGCCCCAGTCTCATTCCTCACTCCCCACAGAGCATTTCTACTTTCCCGGTGTGACATTGAGTGAGAAAGATGAGGATAATTACAAGGGCAATTATTTTATTTTTATTATGTGTTCAGACGTTTTTTTTTTTCTTCTTCCACCCATGTTCCAAGCTAATTGCCATGGCCTTGCCACTGAGACCCAAGGTGATTGCATACATGTCATTTTGGAAGCAGAGGGTCGCGCAATTTTAATGTCCCCCCCCCCACCACGGCGGCAGTGGTTGGATCATTAGCATGCATCTGATGAGGTTTAGTCTTGCGTGCAATGGGCAGGGTGGGCCACAGATAAGTCATTCAGGCTAACAGGAACTTAATTAATTCTGTTTAAGCTTTATAAAGCCCCACAGGGGGACAGATGGGTAAACAGCCCCTCACCAACTCATTCTCCTCACTTTCAGCCTACCTAGCTTTGCTCTGCCCCGAGGTTTTAAACAAGAAGATAACTGGTCCAGGCATCAATGTTGGCTTAAGGTTGTGTGTACAGAACTAACACATGTCATGTCTAATGAGACCAGGTGGTGTATACAGTCAGTGTTCATTTGGCTGCTAACTTGTAGGGGAACCCGTAGCTCATTAGATTGGAGGTGAACCCGAAAGAGAAATGCCTGCCACCCTTCATCGGTGCCCCAAAATTCTGTCCCTCCACTGAAGAATATCAGGTGGCTTCAGTTGTCTTCAGGGTTGGGGATTATAAGGGACTTAAGTAGGCATTGAGTCAGCCAGAGAGTTTAGGAGACGTTTCAGTCTTTGAAGTTCTGCTTATATCTCAGATACTCCTGGGCAAGTTACAGATGAGCTAAAATGTGACAGGAGGATCTGGGGGAAATAAAATCGAAATGGTTGCTCTTCACTTTACAGTGACAGAGATGAGCACTTTTCCACCCTTGGTGGGATTAACAGAAGATGCGCTTGTACTGGGCAGCCATGAGGTATAAATGTGTTTAAATGTATTAATGTGAAGCAGAATACTGTATGTCTAAAAATGGCGTGCGCTCAACACGAGAAAGGCTTGGAAATGAAAAGATGCTGTCCATTTGTTCTGCTGAAACATCAGACCAAACAGTGGCACACCAAAACCAAAGCCATGACTGTATTTCAGGAATTCTATTATGCTGTTTTAGTATATAAGCTATGTCAGTGAGATGTAAGTAACACCGTGTTTTAATATTTTGGGGTTTATTTTACAAGTATTTTAACTAGTTCATTGATTTTTAAGGGACGTTTACTGAGAACACGCCTACTCAGCTTTAGAAACACAGCACATAAACCTCCAGTTCTTTTCAGAACAGCTCTATTTCATCGTTGTTGTCTTTCGGTAAATAGAAAATAAAAGTGTGTAAGAGAAGAATTTCAGCTGTGGCTGTGTTGGCCCATCTGCTCTAGACTGGGATATACAGTGACCCAAGAGGTAAAATTAGTTATTTTGATATGAAATCAATAAAATCAATAAAATAAAAAATAAAAAATAATACTGAAAGGCTAGCTCAGTAATAATATCGTTCACCTAGTTAAACTCAATAACCAATAAACATGAAATATAATGTTTGTCATTTTGTAATGATTTGTAACTTATATATTCATCAAGAAACTTTCCTTATTTGGGGTACATCTTCATACCTGTGGGTCCAGAAAGAGTCCCAAGTCCAGCTGGATTCTGCATCTCATGGTCCGTGTCTGTTGGTGCTGTCTGTTCCTCACTTTCATGCCATGCTGCTGTCTTATTTTTCGCTCTGTGTTCACTCTTCTTGATCCTATCATGACTTTGTTCTGTCATGCTCTCTTGCGGTAATAACTCTTTCCTTGGAGAAACAAGAGAGAGGCCTATCATGGTTTTCTTTTTTACTTAAATGCTATTTAAGACCCTACTTCCCCATTCTGGAAACCGAACTCCCCGGTTACGGCTTTTTCTTCAGCTTCACTTGGTGTGTGCATTTGCATTCAGGGGGCCTGCCAACATCTGCATTCTTGTGAGGCATTCAGGCAACTTCTGTAAATTGGAGTTTCAGGAAATATCCAGATTGAACATTTTGTTATTATCCATCTGATTGTCCTGGTGGTACAATAATCCTATTCAGGTGGTCGTGGTCCATTGAGACCAAAACTTGGTGCCATGTGCCACCGCTGATCGGCCACCCCAGATGCCACCCTGCCTGCTGCACTGCCGGCATGATTTGCTATATGCATGGTTTGGGTTAAGGTTGGGGGTCTATTTATTTAATTTATTTGATTTGATTTTGTTGACAGTTTTTAAGTTGTTTTTTTTTTTTTTATTTGCTATATAGTCTGCACTTTATGTTATTAGTATATGTGTATGTTTTTTTGTACATTTTTGGTTGCACAAATAAAAGCTTGAGTCTTTATATTACATTTTTTATGGTGCCACTCTGTCATGATGACTTGGGTTATTTATTTTTAAAAATTAAATTTAAACACTGTAATTTTAGTAAATTAATTACAAAAGAAAAAGCAATAAATTGATCCTATGTTGATGCACACACAAGTATTCTTTAGGCTACTACAGTAACTAAATCCTGCTTGCCACCCCTGCATTACTCAGTGCCCCACGTCGGCCACCGCAGTAAAAAAAAAGTCGACACACCACTGCTTCACACTAAGAGCTCTGCGGTCCAAAAGCGAAGAGTATCCAGAGGATGTGAAATGTCTTATGGTTTTCTTTTGTGAGATGACAGGCGTCCTTCAAGAACATATGCCTTGTGGGATATGGGTTATGAACAATTCATGACTCCTTCAAGAATCTCTTCCAGGGTTTCTGAGTTTTGTAGTACACTGGCACCTTACTTCTATTTAAAGTTTTTTTTTTCCCCACAGATTTTACATTTCAGATGACCATCGGCTATCTCCTACAGACCTCTGTGTGCAAAAGTGATGAATAGAGTAGCTTTTGTTTTTGTCATTTTCCAACTTTGGCAAGTCAGTGGTATTGTAGATGTAACCATAAAGCAACCTAACCTTAAAATATTGTGTGACTATGACACAAATATTGTAGAGCTAGAAAGTCAGCAAACTGATACAATAATGACAGGCTTTCAACATTAACCACCGAAACTATGTGAATGTACAATTTTACTAACTAGGTTTGCCACTATATTCCTGGATTAAAGCTAGCTAGTAGTTACCAAAACCTTGGAGAGGACTAGCACATGAATTTATGAATAGCTGCTGCAACACAATCCAGGGCTTCAGACGTTACAGATTACAGATCCAGCAAATCTCATGTTTTTTTTCTGAAAGCATCTAGCAGAACAATCTGCTGCATCAAGTTGAAAGTGAATGTGACTTTCAAAGGACAGCTGAAGGCACACAGATGTTGGAACTGTTAATTTGATTTGGAAAACAAGCTTACGATGGAACGAATGAAATGAGGGTTATAACTCAGAAGTTTAGAGCAGAGGGAACATGAGGGTGAATACCCCGTGGTGATTTCAGAACATATAGTACATGTGAATGTACATTTGATTTGACTTTTGAGTTTTGTTTTGATGGATGGATGGATGGATGGATGGATGGATGGAAGCCAAGTACTATGTAGCCTGCTACATATCAGACCAGGGTAACCACACTTTTTCAGCCCTGAAGCTACTTGTAAAATGACCAAGTCAAAATGATCTACTTACTATTAAAATGCAAAGCACGTTTTTTTTTTAATTTATTTATGAATATATTGAGTTTTCTTACAGTACTTAATTACAATATAAGTTGCTATTCCTTGCATAACTGTATGAACCTATATTGCACAATACAACTCTGTACATTTTTTGTCATTCCCTTACTTTGTGGGAAAAGGCTGACTCTCATAAATAAGTGGAGCTGAATATTGCATTCAAGGAGGTAGCTCATTTCCACATGTTGAGGCACTTTTCCTCTGTGAGTAAGTTCCAAAACTGTCCATGAGCCCTAGACTTGAGCTCAGTGTCAGCTTGTAGTTTCAAAATCTCATCCTCCACTCCAGACATGTTCAGGTGAAACATTGCTGCAATATTTGATGCGAGTAAATCAACTTCAGCATCTTCCCGAAAAGGGTAGCACCTGAATGTAGCAACTGGCTCCAATAAAGCAAAGTCTTGAAACTATTTGTCATACTCTGACAGTTTTCAATCTGCTCTGTTTAACATCCACTGTTAAGTTGCACACACGCCTTGCCTTGAATCTCTGACGTGGAAGTTTGTCAAATCATGGAGCTTTGAGAACAGATGTTGCATTTCTTGTTTGAAAGGATGAACTGAGCTGATCATATTGACCACTGTTTAGTCTTTGCCTTGCAGCTCTACAATAATGTCATTCAACATGTTGGTCAGGTCGGTTAAAAATGCCAAGTCTATTAGCCAATGATTGCCATTTAGTTGGTTGTATTCTGCATCTTTAGCATCTCTGCATCTCTGGACAGAACTCTCGAAATCTTTGCAGGAATTTCCCTGGACTAAGCCATCTTATGTCAGTGTGTAGCAACAACGCGGAGTGGTCACAGTCTGCCTTTTCCAGATGCACATGGAACAGCAGTCTTTGAAGAGATCTGGTGTGAATAGAACAGGCGATCTTCATTGACACACCCATTATCTCTTTTGTGTTGAGCATTTTTGCACATAACACATGTATTATTTAGTGGTAATTGAGAAAATCGGGGAAGGCATCATCCTCCCTCCACCTGGCAATGAATCCATTCAAGCGGCCAACCATTGCAGGCGCACCGTGCACACTGGCAGCTGAGTTTTCTCGATAAAGTGTGAAAAATGTCCTCTCCCCGCACGTGTTCTTGCATGGGCAGTACTGTTAATAGTTCCTCTTTTGCAATCATATGGATAAGCACCATACGAGTAAAAATGCACAATTGGGCTGTGTCACTCACGTCTGTAGACTCGTCCATTTACAGTCAGAAACACTTGCCTGTCTGCGATATTCTAACAAAGTTTCTGTTAAATCCTCGGCCATCGCTTCACCGTGCTGTGTAACTGTACAAGATAGCAGAGAGCTGTGATTGAAGATAATATTTCTGGTTTGTTTTTAAAGTCTCGAAAAAACGAGTCAGCCACTTCAACAAATGCTTCTTTAATCATATCTCCTTCTTGGAATTTAGATTTCTGTTGTTAAACGATGAAGTGACTCACCCGAAAAGATGCTTCAGTGGTTGCCTTCGCTTTGTGCTCAGCTATGAGAAAAAGCCCTGCTGTCCAGACAACTGGGATTTTAGTGCTTTCACCTTTCTCTTTCTCAGCCCACCTTTCGAAGGGAAGTCAGTGTCGTAGCTTTTTATGAACAGTCCGAAAATGCCACTCCACATTTCCCTTCTTTGGAATAGCAATGTTAGACTGGCAGATGAGGCAAGCACTCTTCCAATATGACATTGTGAAAAAAAATCCTCCTCTCATTCTGTATGGAAGTGGTAGGTTTTTTTGGCTGCTTACCTGGTCCAGCTCCCCCACTCATTTTTATACCTTTACGTAAGTTTAGCAGAAATAAATTAGAGGCTAATTGGGCAACTCGGTAGCTTGCTTGAATTTTACAGCAGCCGGTGCTGTTGAATGTGCACGCGTGCTGACCCATGTGTCAGAAAAAAATCAGATGTTAGACTGACTGCATGTATGTCAATCAAGTTCTACCCACACTACCTTTGCAATCGACCATTAGATCACGATCGACATGTTGGGCACCCCTGTATTAGACGATTTAGCAAAATAATATATACCATTGTTTTCATATTGTTTATTGCTCTGGTTCTGTGTGTCACAGATCCATGGCAGTTTCTTATATATGCAAAAAAACTGATTTTGACACCATCCTTGACATAGAGAAGGTCAGCACAGACATAAAACAAAAATGTACATAAATAAAGTTTAGTGATATTTGTACATGTAGTAATTAGGGGAAGCCTAACATTTGCATTAATTCAGAGCAGCATGTTAATGACCTTATCTGTCAATAATGGACTTTGCATATGTGAGCTCCACAATAATCACTGCCACTGGGGGTGTTTAAGGATCCTGAGCTGAAACAAAATCTTTTCTGTTCATTCCGACATCAGTCTTGTCCATCTCACTGCTGCCACTGACATGAATGGAAAATAGATTCAATAGATCTTGAAACAAGGCCTGCTAATGGAAGCTGAGAGTAAGGATGATTAATGGATGATTGTTTAAACTGATTAATATCCATCCTCAAATGGATTAACAGTAAATGAGACCTTATTCCATGTCCTTTTGGTGTAAAGAGGTCACAGCTGATATCTTCTGTGCTTCAGCTTTGCATTCATTGATGCAAAGCTTCTTATGAGTGCACAGGGTTCACACGTCAATGTTTAGTGTCTATTGCGAGTCGACAAAGGAGAATTTAAGCATCCTTATTTGCAGCTAAATTAATGTGCATGTATGTATTAATGAACACTTTACTTTCCTAACACCTTGACTCAAGTTGTTTTTCCCCTTAAAACTGATTCTATGCTTTGACTTTGATGCTCAAGACCACAGACTGACATTTTTCATCAAGGACAAAGGAGCTGTTTAATGTTGTAACATGAAGAATTTCACATACCATGATTCAATACATGAAGAGCAGGTGGCAGATAAGTCAGCATTTTCCTGTATTGCATTAGTGCCGTCCTCCAGCACCGCAGCCTTCATTCATGAGATGTTAAGCCCATTGTATCAGTTACATACAGCGACAGTTAATCCTCAAGGGCCTGGGAATTTTGCAGATAACAAAATTTTCTAATCTGTCTTTTAACTACATTTCCATTTGCAATAGCCATCTCTCCTTTTCTCTTGTTGTCAGGTTGGAGGACATACCATGCTACCTATCCGCTGGATGCCCCCAGAGAGCATCATGTACCGGAAATTTTCCACAGAGAGTGATGTCTGGAGCTTTGGGGTCATCCTCTGGGAGATTTTTACCTATGGGAAGCAGCCTTGGTTTCAGCTGGGTAACAACGAGGTACAAAAAGCCTGAAGCAAACCTCCACATGATACAGTATACACATAGAGTATTATCAAAGGATTTGCTGCACACTTTTATGCACACACTGAGAATTATAGCTCCAGATTATCCTGTCACAAATTTCCATTTGAAACGCCAAGTAAAGGTGTTTATAGCAAACACATATAAACACTGTCTTTAACTGTGCAAATAACTAGGATGAGACTGAACAGACTTTATCTCCCCCGCTGCCAATATGGGGTGAGGAATTACTCCACTCTGCTCCAGTTAAAATGAATGCATGAGCTTTCTAATAGCAGAATTAATTCGATTGCCTTTGTGGATCACAATTTACTGCAAAAATGTTGTTTACTTTCACTCTCTGAGACTCACACTGGGCCAACCAGGTAATAAATTGATGCCACTTTGCCACTAGACAAGATGCTGCGTTACACAACTGCCATGATTGGCTTCTTTCTTCATCAAAGATGCTGCTCAATGTCAGTAGAGTTCAATTATGATTACTCTTGTAAAGTGGGCACAGTGAGAAAATTAAATTGACCTAAAAGAATAACCTGGCATGTGACACACACAGCAAAGCAGTTTTTCAGTTGAAACATTACTATGTTCTTGGGCTTAACACAAACAGATTTTTTTGTTTGTTTCTTGAGGAAGGAGTGACACTAAATGAAACACTTAGCCAACAAACTTGCATTACTGAAAACTTAAAATTATCTAAAGAGATAATTGTTTTATTGTGTCCAAAAAAGTCAAGTTCCTCATTGTAATGTTGGCTTCAGCTGGTGTTAGAATATATTACTTTGTCAAGTATAAACAGACATCAGTGACAGCGATAAAAATGGTGTGGATTGAGTTAAAACTGCGGATCACATTATCCAGCAGGCTCTACATGCTTTCACATTCTCCTCTGTGCAACTGCACTGTTCACTTTTGCAGGTGATCTACTATGAACACTGTTAAAAGTGACAAAACACCAGCTTCCAAACATATAAGCTGTGTGTGAATTATGGGGAAACTTGTATAAAATGATGTGTTTGACACGGAGAACAAAACAGCACTGCCATAAAAATGGCAGTCAAGATTTGTGCTTCTTCCAACTTGTTTCACAGAGTTGAAAGGAGCCGTACAAAACACTGTAGGACAGGTGGAATGAGAGAAATTAGGGTATTAAAGCTGGTATAGACAACTTTCTGGATTAAGGTTGTCATGATGTTAAAACAGATTGCAAAGGGTAAATGCAAAAGAAAAACAGCACCATTTTGGTCCAATTGATACCTTGTTTTATTTATTTTTTTTAAACAGCTAAAAAAAATGTATTGCTTTAATTATGTATCCAAAACACAGTAGAGAATAACATTAATCTTATTTCTACACACAAGACATTTCAGTCCAGTTGGTGGCCAGCTGTTTTGGTCAAAAGAGGATTAACCGTAGACACTTGCCTGAGGTCCAGCACATGTACAACCTGATGTTTAAATGAGACAGCACATAGAAACCTGTGTGAAGGTGAAATGTGAATTCCAGTACTGATGCGGTCTTTCACTTTAGTATGAATGGAACCATGGTCATGTACAGGCAATGCAGAAATGTGAAGCAGGAGCAGAACCCAGGATGTATTTGCCAGGAATGTTGTCTGTAGCCCCTTTAAATAATGTTAAATGTATACAGATGAAACAGAGTGAAAACTATAGTGTGTGTTAAATCCAGTTGGAGTCAAAGATGTTGCATCAGTTCTTCCTTTTAGCATCGGCCCTCTTAGTAACAGCAGATCCAGATCTCGTGTGTCACAGCAGTCTGCAGTTGAGTGTCTTGCTGCTTATCTGTCTGTCTCAGTGATTTGTTGAGACGCATGGAGTTGAGCCTTGTAGTGTGATCATAGGCTCATAGGGCTGGAATGGAAGTGCATTGCCTTGTGTTAAATTTCTTTTTTTCTCATAAGAGATAAGAGATTTATTATTTCTACAAAAGAATGCTTAGAGCTCATCATCATGTATCCTCATGCACCTGCACTTCTGGTCTTGAAATTGTCCCTGATGACCAACTTTAACACGGTTAGCAGCTTAGATTCTCATTTGCACCATTTATCTAAAAGTATCCAGCAGTCACTATTAATGACATGTCTGAGCTGCTAGGCTGTTGTGTTACCATTATCACAGTCAGCACAAGTGAGGGACAAAACAGAAACTGAAGTGAAGCCTGTCTGACCTAAAATCAAAACCTATGTTTTCATTTAATCCTAATTATGCGTTTGGGTTCCTGGAAAAAAACGTTCATAAGTCTGCAGCAGAAAATGAAGCATTTATACGCTATACCCGTGGACACAAAGGCTTTTCAAATGTTCCTTGTTTGTGTGATTATGGTGATTACAGTACTTTTTTATGTGCTCTTACAGGGTGAAGGACCATTTGAGGGTCTTAATAAGTCTGAACATCTAGGTAGCATTAAATTGGACACAGGGCAACATCTGTATATAAGAATGACTATAACACATTTGTTTATTAATATAGTACATAACACATACATTGTGTATTTGTTCTTTGGTGTAATTGAATTTCATTTCTGTATTTTGTTACTTCAAATATAAGTTCTGTTTGTAAATAGAGGAGATGGGGTGTCACTGGAAAAAAAGGAAGCTCATATAAATGAATGACAAAGATAGGAATAAGAATCGATCTTGGGTCCATGGAAGATTATGGTCAAAGTGTTTTAGCATAATAGTGGTAAATGTCCTTTATTACTGTTAATTTCACCCCCCATTGCCCCCTTTTAATTGACCAAAATGGTAAGTATGTCAGAGGATGTCATTATAATTTTGTAAATCTGCAGACCTGTAATAGGAGGTATAGATAGGGAAAATAAATTACCTCTATGAGCTACTGTATATCCCAAGCACTGTTACTTGGTAAGATGATTATAAAAAGTTTCCAGAGGATACACTGCATTCAAACAGCTGGATTCACTGTCAGTCATCATAATAAATTATTTTTTTATATATAATTGTTTCAGTGTAGTTGTCCACTGCTCTTTCACTACTGGTCACGTGTAATATTACATACTGGTAATAGGAACAGAACAAATGATTTGACTTTGGTAAACAACAACAACAATATTCTCCCACAGATTTGTTTATTTATTTGTCAAAACCACTGTTAAATCATATGAAGTCAAACACAGATTAGGTTTGTCATATCCTCTTTCCAAAAACATTGTGCTTTACAAAGCAACATATCACAAAATCTTATTCTAAAACTGCTGTTGTGCTGCAAAGTTGAAAAAGCATGAAATTGCATGTTACCATTATTTGTTCCTGTGTTTCCATTTCAGTTGTCTTTGTAATTATTCTACACCTTTAAAAAAAAAAAAAAAAAAAAAAAATCAGTGTGATTGTTGTTGTTCTTTTCTAGATTGTTGTTGTGTTCAAGGTCTTTACACATCCGTTCACGCTACACTGGTCAGAAGCTGACACCAATAATGAAATCAACAGGAGAAAGTCGTTTGAGAACAGTTTTTTTGAGCAACATCTTAAAAACTATACACAAAGTTAAGCTTGAATGCATTCTGTTTGTTTCTTTCATTTTACTGTCATTAGTTCAAAAATCAAAGGGCAGTCTGCTCAGTATTATTATTAGTAGTATTATAACCTTTATTTAACCAGGAACAAAATCTCATTTAGATTAAACACTTCTTTTGCAAGAGTGTCCTGGCCAAGACAGGCAGCAGTTCATCATTTAGGGCACATATACAACTACTCAAGCATACAAGCAACAAATAATCAAATAAAATGTAAATTAAAAACTACTTAAAATATACAGAGTGTAATATAAAATCACATAATCAGCACATTTTTCAATCATTCTGTGTGCGCCTAAAGCAACCAGCCAGTGGAAATCATCTGTCTCACTCCACCGCCCTCTCTCCTCTGCAGGTCATTGAATGCATAACCCAGGGTCGGGTTCTGGAGAGGCCCCGGATTTGTCCCAAGGAGGTGTATGACGTCATGCTGGGCTGCTGGCAGAGGGAACCGCAGCAGCGACTGAACATTAAGGACATTCAAAAGGTCCTGTTTGCCATGGGAAAAGCCACGCCAGTGTACCTGGACATCCTTGGCTAGCAGCAGACCTGGATGACCCGTTCGTCACCAGACAGACGTCGTACAGACAGATGACACACAAGAACCCAGGAATAACCAAACCAACCTGCTCCACTGTCGAAAAAAAACAAAAAAAAAACAAAACAAAAAAAAAACACCTACAATGTTTGGGAAGGACTTAAGTGCCTGCAACACTTTTGGATATAGTGGATAAAATATATTCAAAAAACACGCACTTTTACATTTTGTTTACTTGCGTATACGATGTACATGTTTGCTGACAAAAAAAACTGCAAAAATACACAAAAATGGAGATGAAAAGGGAAGTAATGTAGACTGGCAAAGAGGACATTTGCCACCGCTTGATCTCTTACAGAGAGACCACGTCAGAGTTGAAATGTATCCTGGGTTTGGTTTTATGAATATATATATATATATATATATATTTACATGTATATACAGTATATATATGTATATATATATACTGTATATAGAAATATCGCTTATATTTTATATTTAGGTCTTTTTGTCAAGGTATTAGAGGGTCTGCCATGTGTGTTGCTAAGGGCTTGGCCCTGTCTGACCACCTACTGGCAGGGACTTGACGATGGAAGCCTTACTTGCACTCTGATTGGCCGGCACTGAGCTTTCAATGGGAACTCTGCTTTGTGGAGTAACACTGGAGAGATGGAAAAAAAAAACAGAATTCCGTAGAGGACCTACCCAATCAGACAACTGACAAATCTATTTTAATTTAAATATAATGTACATATTGTAAAATTCTATGTGTCAGAATTATGTTAACTTATTTTTTTGGACATTATTTTAGTTCCTTCACTGACTGTGACCCGGGTGGCGAAAATTTTAAGCTATAGTAGTTGTTGTCACCCTAATTTAGAGATTTCCCTTGGCGATGACCTGTGTCAGTGCTGGTATGTTGTCTCATGAGCAGAAGATGAGTACAGTTTGAATAGCCCACTGACACTGAATCACAGACTTAAGGAGAATAGAAGATGACTTGGAGCCATGATTCAATGCGACGCCTTTCCAAAGAGGTGCTGAAAACCTCATCTTCACAGTTCATTTGCACCACAGCCCTCAAACGCATACACACACTTTGAGAAACCACTCTTTTTTTTTTCTTTTTTTTTCCAGGCTTTATGGCAGAAAACCTCTTTTCCTCTCAGAAAAGAAACATTTTTGTAACTGAGATTATAAATTATTTGTTAGGCACAGGTGCGTGCCCTGCATACTCAGTTCGACATTGGAAGACTGCGATTATTTACACATTCCTATTATCTGTCAGCTCAGTGTGAATCTACAGCCAGTTGGATAATCTTTGCATAAAGACTGGGAACAGTGAAAACAGGTAGTCTGGCTCTGTCAATAGGGAACAAAATCTGCCTGACAACAACTATAAAACACCTTAAAATTTATGTTTTTGGCAGATGTAGGACTATATCTTTCAAATTCAGAGATATCAATGAGACAAAAACCAAACCAAAAAAAAGGAGCCTTACTCTGCAACATGTAAGTTCCACTCTAAATGTGCCATGTGTAATATAATTAACTGTTATCGTCAAATCCCATATATCTAAGGACTTATAGGTTATATATCACCATATAAAAAACTGTATCTCTGCAAAAAAAGAAAATTACTCAAGAGATGTGCAGGTCAATAGTATTGATATGAATAAAGCCAAGTTGAGAAAACAAATCAGTGGAAGTTTTTTTGTATTTCAGCCTTAAATACCAAAGGCTGTGGTATAGGGTGATATATTTGTGAACCACAGACAAAGACTTCTTTT
The DNA here is from genome assembly GCA_016785285.1 of Brachirus orientalis. NCBI lineage: Eukaryota > Metazoa > Chordata > Actinopteri > Pleuronectiformes > Soleidae > Brachirus > Brachirus orientalis. The sequence continues at coordinate 4,484,383 of JAFBJR010000121.1, forward strand.
TTCTTTTCTGAAGACTGATAAAAGAAATGTTCCATGCAAGATTAGATTGAGTTGCTGTGTCAGCACTGGAGAATGGCCTGCTGTGCCCATTATTATTCTGCTATAGTGAAAAATACTTTGGCCACTTTGTACTTTGTATGCACTCGATGCACGGCATCCTGTGCCCAGGATGCAGTGACCTGCAGTGAATAGTGTTCGGTAGAAGGTTATTCTGGTGGAACAACCAGGGTTTCGATCGCTGTCATTTTTAAATGGCTAAATGGAAAACACCAAATAAAAAACAGTGAATATACAGTATTGTTTGATGAATAATTTAAAATATTCATCAAAACCTGCCTATTTTACCTGTGAAAGCTGAAGGAAAAAAATAAAGTTGAGCTCAGCTCTCTTTATTCTGTTCATATAATATATAAAAAACCAAGTGTAGCCATGTACCACAAGCCTGTCTCTCTTCCTAAATGCACAACATTCTTCACATCTCAAACTCATGTCTAAAATATTAAGTTTTCAATGTGTCAGAGCCAGCCTAGCTTAGTTTCTCTGTGTTTCCAGTCTGTATCCTCAGCTTAGCTTACCTTTTTTTTTTACCTCACAACTATTATATTGCTGCATTTTATTTCATTTAACTCCTGGCAAGAATGCAAATGACTGTATTTATTCGTCACATTAAACCAATTTAAGCCATGAAAAGAAACAATGTCCCACACATTTCATCTGACACAACAAATGATTCATTTTTCTACACTTTTGAGTGAGTGGAATTTGAATCATGGTCACACTTTTCTTCTTGGCACTTGTGGCCTTTGCATGTTAAGTGATGATGAGGTTTTACACCCATCTATTGCTTTGATTTATATATATATATATATATATATATATATATATATATAAATATAAAAAAAACTGTTACACTCTTCTGTTTCATCAAGGGGGGAGCCACTGATGCAGGTAGACTCGTGCTTATTTATAAACAGTGCACTTCACTCCACATTTTTTTGATAATTACATACTGAATCAGAAAACATGAAGAGTTTTGTTCCAAAATGTGGCATAAAACTATCACCCCAAATAAACGTATTAGCAAAAATGAAGAACTCCAACCAAATTATATTAATTTGAAGACTTATTCGTTATAACGTACTGAGTTCCTTTTTAGGGGAACCTGTAGATTTCTCCTACATGAATGGAAAAAAACCTCAGGCAACAGTTTTATTTTATGATGTATCTGGATATATGTTTTGGGCTGAAAGTCTTCACATCTCTTAGTATCCTGACATGAATTCTCACAGTATCACAATGTTGTCTCTGTTCCCCTCGGGACTGTGTCGTCATAAATGAGCATTCGGTTATATCAAGTGTGTTATATGAAAGGCAGGATCAAATCCAAGGAGTTACCCTAAGCATTCTGTTTTTGTGTATTCTCTCATGGTAAAGATACATGCTTAAAGACTGTGAGCATTTGCAGGGTATTGTAATCCTTTCATGGTGAGTTGATTATTGTTTAAAACATTTTTCTTTTCTGTTTTTCTTGGATGAACTAACTGAACACTTTTTGAAGCAAAGTTGGCATATTACAATGTACACATGTTACAGAATATAAAAAATGTGGTATAACAATTGCAGTATATAAAATACTGGTATTCCATGATAGATCTTTGTATTAATGTGATTCTCTTAAGAAAATGTCTTCAAACAATCAAACGATCTCCTTTTCCATTTTGTCCTGTCTTATAAAGATGTGTAAATTTGAGTAAATCTGGTCTTCAAATGTGTGGAGGGCTGAACAACATGTGCTTGATGTTGTCTGCTTTTCTTTTACCATCCCTGAAGGGAAAGAAGATGTTGCTTTTATGACAGAGGTCAGAGCTGGCTACAGATCAGTGGCTGTGAAGCTTATATGGATTTTATGTTTTTCTGCTTTAGCTTTCTCAGAATGATGCCACAATTTGAAAAAAAAAAAAATCAAAAAAACACGGACACACACAATCAATAGACCTTTACCACTTTTTTTCTTAAAATCAGACTAGAAATTATATATATATATATATATATATATATATATATATATATATATATATCGCACAGCTGCAATCAACATTATTCAACCCCACTGCATTTTAGGTTTACTGGCAAAGTTTTAAAATTTTTCAGGTGTTTGGAATAAGCAAACTGCAGTTTAAATAGTTAAATAAAAGTAATATTACAGAGATTTTATCCAAATTGAACTCTATGGGCTCTAATTTCGTAAACCAGGTGCAGCGCTAAAGGGGTATGTCCAGGCACATTTTGCAAGTTTGTGCACAGCGCAGTGGGCGCATCCTAGCGTAAATACTCCTCTGTCCCACCTCCATCCCTCCTACAGCTCAAGTGGCAAAGAGAGGAACAGAAGGCGTGACTGGATTTAACACAGCTGGGCCAAATCTTCACCAATCAAATGAGCTCCTCTCCTCACCTTTAAATGCGCTGTGGGCAAGGCGCAGTGCAAGTTTAATTTTACCATGGAGGAACGAGACAGCAGCGTTAGATGGACAAACTTCTCCCAGGAGGAAACTGATGTTCTGGTCTGGGAGGTCCAAGCTCACAGTGGCTGTCTGTGATCTGACATCAGATGTGATGGAACCGCTGATATAGATATAAATGTTGTTGTGAATATCAATTGTATTGAAAAGTTTCGGTGAAGCGTGCGCACTGTGCGCCAGTCAGCCAAATTACCACTAGACCCGCTATGCTTCGCCTTGCGCCGAGAGTAGAGGTTGGAGCCGGCGAGCTTTCAGCACACCTTTGGTGCAGCCTTTTGGTATGAAATTGTCACTGCACCAAGCTGAATCTGTTGACGCTTTGTCCTGCTGCGCCGCCACACCCATCTTGGCACACCTTGGTCAACCAGATTCCCAAATTTGCTGTGCACGGTGTTGCACCGGACAAAATTACAGTGCACCACCTTGCGCTGCGCCACAAAATTAGAGCCCTAAATCCTATTTTCAATGACTACTGCAGTTTCAAAATTATTCAACTCCCAGAATAAAATTCCTCATAGGGCACACATTTGTAAATCATATGGTGTCTCAGGGGCTTCATCAGTTGAATCAGGTGTTCTTGAGATAGATGACCTCAGTGATTGCATGTTAGAAATATGGCTAAATCAAGAGAATTGCCCAAAATGTTCAGAGAAGAGATCACTGGCTTGCACAAACAAGGAAAAGGATAGAAAAAGATAACAAAAGCAGTGAATGTTCCTAGAGATACAGTTAGAAGCATAGTTCACATGTTTAAAGCTACTGTCACGTCCAAGTAGCTACTCTACCTGGACGTGACAGGAAGAGCAAGCTATCAATGCCTGCTACCAGAGTCCTGAGGAGGTAGGTGGGGTCAAAAAGACCTGCAGCAAGACTTAGTGGCAGCAGACACCGAGGTTTCAGTTTCCACAGACGCATACAGAGTTCGGGCATGGAGCCTTTCTGAGGGGTCTATGCCCAAACTCCAAGACGTACACCACTACTGACCCAAAAGCACAAGAAAAGTTGGCTCCAATTTGCTCCAAACTATATAAATAAACAAAGAGGTTTTGGGATTCTATTCTGTGGAGCGATGAAACAAAACTGGAACTTTTCGGGCCTATGGATCAGTGTTATGTCTGGAGGAGGAAGAATGAAGCATATACAGAAAAGAACACCCTGCCTACAGTGAAGCATGTCAGGGGCTCAGTGATGCTCTGGGGCTGTTTCACTTCTTCTGGCACTGGAAACCTGCAGTGTGTAAATTGATTCAATCAAATATCAGGAAATCCTGGGAGGAAATATCCTGCCTTCTGTGAGGAAGTTGAAGCTTTGGCATCATTGGACCTTCCAACAGGACAATGATCCAAGAATATTTCAAAGTCCACCAAGGCTTGATTTCAGAAGAAGTCCTGGAAGACACTAGAGTGACCATCACAGTCACCTGACTTGAACCTCACTGAAAATATGTGGTGGGATTTGAAAAAGGTGGTAACAGCACACAAACCCAAGAATATTAGTGAAATGGAGGCCTTTGCCCATGAGGAATGGGCTAAGATTCCTCAGGAACGCTGCAAGAAGCTGGTGTCTGGCTATGCATCACATTTGCAGCAAGTCATAACAGTAAAGGGTGATCTACTAAGTACTAAAGATGCTTGTCATGACGGGGTTGAATAATTTTGATACTGCAGTAGTCATTAAAGTGGCATTTGGTGTTGAATTTGGATAAACCACTTGTAATATTACTTGTGTTGAGCTATTTAAATTTTTCTTGTGTGATGACATAATCTAAGATGTGCATGGACCCAAAAATAAGCAGATGTCCGGTAGTAGTTAAAAAAGGCAATTAACAGAATTTATTCACAAACAAAAAGGAATAAAGCCAAGGGTAACTAAAGGCGAGGAGATTGGCTGGCTTGCTGAGCGGAGACTCCGATGAGAACTTGGAAAAAGAGAAAACGAATAATCAAAAACACGAACTACAAAAAGGTGAAGTTGAGAGCTTGAGTGTGGTGAATCATGGGTCTGTTCAGGTCAGTTACCACGGGAGACGTGCTGACACCTGCCATTGCCAAAACCGGAGCTTAAGAAGGGTTTCCAATAATCAGGAAATGGATTTCAGGTGCGAGGTCAGAGGCTCCGCCCACCTGCCAGGTCAAGTCTCCTGAAACAAAAAAGCAAAACAGGGCTCCACGGGAAATAACAAAATAACCAAAATAAGAGGCAGGAAACCGGACCCTAACATCTTGTTTGATTTGTATATTGCAATCAGATTGTGTACATTTTGCTAATAAATGTAATTTACGGTGGGGTTTAAATTATTTTGTTTAAGTTTAGGGTCTGCATCAGTCCAAGTGCTATGACTTTTTCTTTTTTTTAACAAAAGCACACATTTGATATGTGTCTGTGTTTTCATGTTATTTGACAATCAAGAACAAACCTAGGCCAAATGGGGGGAGGGGGCTCAATGCGTGCCCTACAACTGCACTCAAACTGCATATGTGACCTATTACTCAAACCCTATTTTGTCACCTGTTCATCAACCAGCTAAATAAAAAAAATAGTTGTCCACAGGATTAAGGCATAGAAATTTTTCTAACCAGGATTTTACCATATTATTGGATAGCCTATATGCTAGAATATATAAGTATGGTGGTGTCGGCTTTGAAATATTTTGTAAACATCTCAAAGTAAATGTATCAAATATGTAATCAACAACAGTAATTGTTTTAAAATTTGGTGTCATAATACAGAAGAATAAACAACTTTTTCACCTCAATATTATCATGATTATCATGTAAATAAGAACTAATGTACACTGTTTAAGGGTAAAGAACTTACTCAGCTGAGAAGTCCACAGGATGTAAAAATATGGTTTTTACAAAGACTAAACGTGAAAAGTGCATTTCAGAGTAAATGCATGAAAACAGATGTCTAGCTTTTTAATATATTTCGTATATGGGTGCTTCATAGGCAAGTATTAGACAATGACCATCTCTTCATTGTCTCAGCTGCACCCTCACACACAATAAGATGGAGACACAGTCAACAGTGAGGGATTTAAAGTCTGCAGACAGTGTTATGATGGCGGTATACTGTAATTGTTTATTGATTTACTATTACACTGTGTGTGTTTAGGTTTTGTGTTTCTGGCATTAACACAGATATTGTCAGGAGTCCTCATGGCGAACAAAACCTGGTCCTAATGAGGCAGAACCTCATTTCTGAGGAACTAGTTACATTTTGTGGACAGGTTAGGGTTAGTTTTAGGTATTAACAAATTATGGTTAAAGCTAGGGATAATGTTTTGTTCAGGCTGTGTTTGTGTGTGTGTTTACATGTCTTAAATAGGCTGTGAGGACCAATTGTCAAGCAGACCTATCTTTGTGATGAGGGTTAGGGTTACAATTATGGTTGGGTTAGGGTTAGGCATTCAGTTTTGATGGTTAAGGTTCGGGTAAGGGGCTATGTACATGCACCACAAAACCAGCATGTATGTGTATTCGTGTATTTGTGACTTTGTGAGGACCAGAAATTGTATAAACCATACAGAATGAGGACATTCTGACAAAGTGAGGATATTTTGGCTGGTCCTCACATCTTTAAAGTTAGGAATGAGTTTAAGGGTTAGGATTAGAATTGGGTTTAGGTTATGGTTATGGTTTGGCATTTAGTTGTGATGGTTAAGGTTAGAGTAAGGCAGTAATGTAACCTGCCAGTCCGAGGCGTTGACGCTTATGAAGCGCGTATCGAATCTTGTTTTGACGACATACAGTATGTGATGACATCTGAAGACGTACCCCATGAGTGGTTCAGGAAGAAGTGGTTCGCGATTTGAGTATGTCGAAATGAATGGCGCTTCAGAGTGCTGTCATTATCTGCTTAGGTTATTTGTCCAATTTATTATTATGGCCCAGAATTATCATTTCTCAGGGCGCACTATGTGAAACTCACCAGTTGTTGCTAAAGTCTTGCTTAAGTGTATTTGTTCATGGCTTATTAATGACGGTTGAACATGTATGCAGACGTGCATCAGAACAATAGCTTGCACCTCGTATCAATATTGTTTGAAGCACTGCTATGCACAGCAGAATTCAACGTTTTTCAATTCATGCACTGTGGAACAATAAACTTGCCTGAGACCATTTCTGAAGCGTTTCCCTGTCCCCCAAATTTATTATTATTTCCACTTTACAAGCACTGTAATTTCAAAAACGTTTTAAAGGTTTAAATCTCAGGAAAATACACATTAATATTAATATATATGTATCATGGATAGTAGATCAATTCAGAAAGTATATACAAACCACTAATGTCACTGTAACATGTAGAATTATTTTTGTTCAGTAGATGGCTTAGTAGGGCAAATGAAGCTTCACAAAGCCCTTGAGAGAACCAATTTGTTGAAAAACTTCAGTGCTTCATGAAGCTTCATCTCGTTATCACTAGGGTAAAGGGCTAGGCAATGGATTATGTCTATGAGGGTCCTCACAAGTGCAAACGTGTTTCTGTGGGTTAGGTCTTGACTGCCTCAAGTGTCCTGTTTCTAATTAATTTTAGCTTTTGGAAACTCTTTATGCCGATTTGATGCTTTATTTTTCAACTGAACGAAAGGAATGATATGATCTTAAACTATAGGGATACATAGATTTCATTTGAAAGAAGAGACAGTAAAGGTGTGACAGTAAGGTATGTACAACTATTGAGGTATGGCTTTTGTTTAATCCAAAATTAGGGTCTGAGCACACAAAGTGTGAAGGACCATCTTCTGACAAAAGTAGTTATTTTTATTATTATTTTGCTTTGAATTTTATTCTGTTGCTTCAAAGTTTACAGATTATTTTTTTGTAAAAGTCTTCTGTCTTTATACTGGTTAATGAGAACCTCAAGGTCTGAGAGGAAGCAATGTTTTGACAGCGAAAGTTAATGTTCCTTCTATTTGAAGCCCAAATGCTTTCATGTATTTCATATTGTAGATGATAATTTTCTAAAACACATTTTAGGATTTTAGCGACTGGCTTCAATTTACTTCAGTTTTGTTTTCAACATAGCATGTGGTAGATGTGTGCAATCACAGTGGCTGTTTAATGAGTGTAGATTTTACTAGTATTGAAGTTGCACTTGCCCTGTGATGGACTGGCAACCTGTCCAGGGTGTACCCTGCCTCTCGCCCCATGTTAGCTGGAGATAGGCACCAGCCCCCCCGCGACCCCTAGTGGATAAGCGGTAGAAAATGAGTGAGAGAGAGTGAAGTTGCACTTGTCACTTATGTAGACTGACTGAAGAATGGATTTGGATGGAGGTTTTTGAAAACTGTGTGACAGGACTTAGGCCAAATCTTTCACGGACATTCTCGAGCTATTACTGTAGGGACATGAGCTGAAATACTCATGTATTGTTTTAGCTGGCATTTGGCACAGAGACAGAGATATAACAGCAGCTGGATACAGGGTTCATAAAACAGCACCTGAATATATGCTGTAAACCATCATCAGTACAGGGAAATCTCACAGATCAGAACAGTTCAATGTAGACAAGAGGTTATTTAAGTAGTTTGGGGTGTAGTATGAGGGATGTGAGACATGATATGTAAAGGTCTCTCTGCTAGGGCGTAACTTTGGGTTGAACATTGGGAGGGGTTAAACTCTCTGCCTATTTATTTATTTATCTATTTACACACTGAATCGTGTACTTTTGAAAAAGGAGTATGCTAATTTGGTGTGCCTGTATCGGAAATACAATATGATAAAGCATTTTTAACACCCTTTTCCCTCTTCCTAGTATATTAGGTTATGTTAACGTTCTGAACAAGCCCTCAGCCAAATATCCGTCTCTGCCTCAGAGCTTGCTGTCAGTGTCAGTGTTTTAGCAACTGGACAGCTGGACAGCTGATGAGTAAATAATGCCCTCACCCCAAAACCTGTGTCTATATTGTGGCAAACGGCCACTTGTTACCATTCAGTGGAAAACTGACGTTAGCCTCCTACACCGTGGCGTCGATGCCTCACACTGGCAAACGAACAACCAGCTAGTCAACTTCAGTCAACAAATCAACTAACTCAACAATACGACTATTTACATTCACTTTTAACATTTATTAACATTATAAAACAGATGGGTTATGGAGATTTTCAAATCAATTTTAGACTGTTATAGAGACAGTAAACCTCTGATAATTAAACTTTGCACACACACACACACACACACACACACACACACACACATAAATATCATCCTGAATCCACATACGTATTGCCTTTTTATGTGCACATCTTCCTTTTTTTTTCCTTTTAGTTCCAGGACAGTAAATCAATGTCATAAAACAAAATCAAACTCTGATTTTCCACTCTCAGTTTAAATATTTCTCTCACCAATAAAGAAAGACAGCATAAAAAACACATCAGCCAGGACATGTGAGAAACTGTACAGTATATCTGGGACTGCAGAGGATCCAACTCTCCTCCAGCAGACTAGGTCTAAATTATTCGCTGGCAGATCGCCCTGTTTGTTTGTTTCCCAAAACAAGATTAGGGGAAGGGGGTTACAGTGGAGCTTCAGTGCAATGGCGTGTGTAAGTGAAGCTTCATAATAGTTGGAAGGTGGGAAGGAGGACAGAGAGAACAAGTTTTTGGGCCGATCCAGCAAGTGGACAAACTCGTGGAGATAGGAACAAGTCCAAAAACGCAACTACACTATAGCAACAAGCCCAAAAAAACCAGCAACCCACAACTACCAACATTTGCAAGCAACTTTACACAAAAACAAGCCCAGACGGTGTGTGTTAGACAATACGAAGCATTCTGCACGGGGGGGGGGGTTCATGTTACCAGATAATTAAACTTATTTTTTCTGGCAATTTAAATGAATAAAGACAATGAACGTTATTTATACAAGATAATTCATATTTTTTAATTCATCGCAAGGATATGATTATGGGGGGGGGGGGGGGGGGGGGGGGGGTTATATTGGCTCTGTCTGATTTTTGCAGGGGTCATAAGCCCTGTGGACCTTACACCCCTGTCTTTCTGTACTTCACATATTCAGTGTCTGCAGAGAGTTGTTTATGCATCCTTGTCACCCAGACATGGCTGCTGTTCCATTCACACAAAAATGTGGGTCTGCATCAGTTTGCATATCTCAGCTGATCTGTACTTGGAACTGAAGCAGCTCCTGCCGCACAACACAGTCTGTGAAGGTAGGGTTCTTTATAAACATAAAGCTAAATTGCTGAAGGTTTTCGAATCAAAAATCCTACGCAGTCATTCGAATTTGATTCAAATACACAGACACAACACACATACTGTGAAGTTCAGGGTTTCCTTTAGTCATACACATCATAAACAATGGCAGATAGTGACTGACTAGAAAGGATACAGTCTGCAACATGGTTCAGCGATGACACACCCCAAAATAATCACCTAATCTAAAATATGACCACCTTTATTGACAAAAATATCTAATCCTACTCCAGCATAACTACAAAGTTTATTGATAATCAAAGTTTACAAACTTTTTTCTGTGTCTAAAAGGTGTATATTCACTGCAGGAACTAGGAACTTCACCAGGAACTATGTGTTTGTGCATTCCTGGTTATGGAAGCACCACAGAGATTGTTTTTGGACTACAGAATGGCTTTGTGATAGCACCAATAAAGCATCAGAGGTTCAGCCCTCTGATATCTGGCTTGTGAAGTGAACGCCTGAAAGAAATGCGTCACTTGCTTTGAAATTGGTGGTCATCAAAACAATCCTGAACTGAGCTTTGTCAGGTCACTTTGGTTTTTCAGAAAACCCAAGGACAGGAATCTGGGTGAAAGATTTTCTGCCTTTGCTCTTTGGTGCAAAAAAATAGGAGTTAAGCTCATTTGTGAGGAAAATGTTATATAAACAAAATGAGAAGCTAAACGGAAGTTCATTATATAATACAATACTTTCCTGTTTTGTTTTTTTTACGGACACATATGCAAGCAGATTCACTGACCTTGAATGCCAAGTTGCTTTGATCCTGTATGATAAGGTGAGAAATCTGTTTTCCCTAAACACAGTTTCTGGTGTTATCTTACTGTAAACAGTATTATTATTTTTATTACCTGAACCTGTTCTCTCAACACCCAGGGAGATTGCCATTGACTAATCCCTGGGGCTTTCTTATCAATTGTGACTGAATAGAGCCTCCTGTCCCCAGAAGATGGGTTAACCTTTATCTTGCTTAATTTCCATTTCTGCACGTCTTTTCTCTCCACAACAAGGAATTTGTGGGGGGGGGGGAAAGATCTGTTAACTGTTTACCCTCTCCAAGTGTTTCCCCAGTGGGCGTGTGTTTGAGACATGAAAGGCTCTGAACAAAATGGAAAATTTCCACTCCATTTGCCATGCAGCCAATCAGTGTGCAGTGACCCAGATAAGGAGTGTAATATTGATGATGACAGCAATAAAGATGTATTTTTACCATGAGCCTTTCCTCTAATTAGTTTGATCTGCAGAGAAAATAAATTAATTTTGACAAAATGGAAAAAAACAACTGGTGTGCTGGGAGTGAATGACACTCTGTAATGATGCTTTGTTTGCATCTCTTATTAGGCCCCTCACTTATCTCCAGACATGCTGGACACAGTCTTATATGTCTGTGTGCTACTTTTTCAGGCCACACATTGATTGCTATAGGAATTCCCTCATTATAACTGAAAAATAAAGGGTAATCGTAGTCTGGAGGGCATGTGCTGATTAGAATTTTAAACTAGCTTCGAAAAGCAGCAAGAAGGAGGATAATTGATAATTTGCTACATTTAGTTGGTATTCAGGAGTACATTAATGCTCTATAAAAGTTACCCCCCGCAGAGAATAAGGCAGTTGTGACAAATTAATTTAAAATCTAGCTGCAAAAAAAATCATGTACTTTCTGGGACTACTTGTCTTTAGTGTGAATGTGCTGTAACTGATTGACAATGATATTGTACCTTGGTTTATTATATATATTAAATAAAGTGTGATAAAGCTGGGCAGCAATCTGACTAATCTTATTTAAGTAATAAAGTCTTAACAAATAATTTAAAAAGTTGCATGTTCTGGACGACATTTTGAAGCACTGTGCCTATGTCAAAAGTCAGAATAGAGAAAAGGGAAAAAAAAAAGAAGAAAAACTCTGGGCGTTTTGTAATTGGTTGTTATAATGGTGAGCAAAAATTATTTTAATCTGCGGTGCTTATAACTCAACCTCAACTCAAACATAATTGAAAATAACAACCAGAAAGGAGCACAGAGCTCATTTAGCTTGTTTGATATAACAATCAATTAAATAAATAACATTGTTTGTTAAACAGAAGAATATTCTTCATGCTTTTCTACAGTTTCATTGTGTTTCAATAATAGAGACCGTTTTGCCAATATTTTTTTTTACTACCTATATTCTCTTCTTGAGAGGAGATGAAAGAATAATGACAGTTGAGATTAATTTACACCATTCCAAAGATGAATTCCTCAAGTGCTTTGGGGAAAGCAATAGAAAGCAATGGCAGTGTGACTAAAGTGTATACTAAGCAATCATGCAAGTACTTAAGTAGGTAAGCAGCCAGTGCCAGGAGGAGAAGCCATGCACAGCAGCACTTTAAAATACAAACCTCTACACTTCCTTCTGGAGGGACTGAGAAATCAGGTGCTGCGTTAAGTTTCCACAGTGGATGAGAAGATGGGGGATGTCAGCATACAGCAATCTGCTGCACACTTGCCAGGTGTTGACGTCTAGATTAACCTTGGACTGCTGTGAGTCCAGTTCCTCTGAAGTACAGCATCCCATTAGAATGCAAACAGAGAGCTCAAGTGCAACCGCTGGCTTCTAAAGTTCCTCATCCACTGGCCTGTCAGTCAGAAGGTCACCAGAGCATTGCTGCAAGGATGTGGGAAGCTTGGAAGAAAACTGGGACATTTAACCCAACAATGGCTCTTTCCTTGAATGACCCTACAAGAGCTTATTAACTTCATTCACGAGAGAACAATGTCACAAGGTAAACTCAGTATGAGCATCTAGCTGACATTTCCTGGTCTGTTCTTCGGGTCCTGATGCCATCTCATATGCATCTCAAATGATAATAGCTTTATACTTTTGAAAAAGTTTAATAATTTGCTTTTCCAGCTATGTATAGGTGCCATATCCAATGTAACTTATAGATTTACATACACATTCAAGTAGAAAATATGAATACGAAACATAGTAAGGGGAATAGTGCACATAGAGCCAGAGTCCACAATACTTGTTTTCACTTTTTAATGTTTATAAACAGTAGTTAATTGTGCACACATTGTGCTGTAACTCATGCACCTGCTATATAATAACATTTGTAAATAGTTTTTCTATGATAATGGGTCCACACACCACACGGTCGGTGTTACCTTTGCTGTTAATTGGACAGAGGTGCGAGTGTGCCAGTGAATGGTTGTTTATCTCTATGTTGGGCCTGTGATAGACTGGCGACCTGTCCAAGGTCTACCGCGCACCCTTTTGCCCTTTGTCAGCTGGGATTGGCACCAGCAACCCTCATGTGGAGGATAAAGTGATAGACGATGAATGAATGGGTTCACACAAAAACAGCAGCAGACACGGGAGATGACTCAGATATGTACAAAATGTCACAATAAAGACAGCAATGTCATGCGCACTTCATTCCATACGACAGAAAACTCGGTGTGAAGACTAAATGGCTGCTGTTTTAGTGTAAACAAGCAGAGTGCATGCACACACAGAGTGCTCTGTGCCTCTCACCCACAGCTGTGAGAGGCTTGTTGAGCAACATGTCTGACATTTCCATGGAGACTATAAGCTTGTGTTGTTTTCCCCACAGAACCACCATATGTCTATTCATTAAGTCAGACACCACAAACCAAGATCCATTTTCCTGCAGCTGATGACATACATGTTAACAGGCAAAAATTGAATTAATATTCTCTAGTACTCATAAGTTACACTGTGGAAGTTGCAAAACCGGTTGCCATGGCAACTCGGAGGAAAATGGCTTTTCTAATGAGGATAAATATAAACAATAATGCATAATCTTGTAGCATGAGGATGAATCAATTTAGAAAAGCATATACAGCTCTGACAGCTCTGTCAGTCTGTATATGACTTTAAATGATTTTTAAAGCACACAGTTTCCAGGATAAAAAGGATTACTCAGATTTCATTAGTGAATATTTTGTTTTATATGCCCTGAAAGGTACATCTGTTTAGGTTCCTCTAAACACAGCTGGCGAGGCGGAGCTCAGGATATGGGAATCTACAAAAAGGAAAAGAAGTGTTGATGACACTAAAAGAACAGGTAACGAGGGAAAAAGGCAAAAACTAGTCTTAGGAGTTTTGCTGAGCAGAGTGACGTGGAGTTACCGTACAAGGATTACATGACGCGCTGACAAGGAGGAACAGGAAATCCGGGTATAAGTAGGCAGAACCTGGTGAAGCGATTGAAGACAGCTGGGGTGATTACGCTCCCCGCCCAGCCGAGCGGCCAGCCTCCTAGAAAAACAGGTAATGAATACGAAATGGAAACAAAAAGAAGTTAACCAAAACAAAACAAACCCAAACCTCCACCAGCCAGGAGACAGAACCTGACAGTTGCAGTAATAATTGGGAAAACATTTTGCAGAAATCCACTCAGGCTTTTTCCTTTTCAGTCAATTTTACATCATGTTGGCCCAGCAAATAAGTGGTACAGACTAAGGACTCAGCAGATTTCCCCAAACTTGTTGTTGGATGCAGATCAGGCATGTGATTCTATTTATTTTATTCAAATCTAGTAGTATATGTGAAACAACAAACAACAAATCTTTATGCCCTCTCTGAGCAATGAAATCTTGCAAGCTCCAGTGTGGAAGCAGGTTAATCACTTTGGTGGTATTATGCTGGAAATGGCATATAGGTGATTTTACAATTACAACAAGTGACAGCTTACATATTAGTTAATGATACATTTGCTGCCTGTTGCTCAGATTTTCAACTTGGACAAAGACACTCTTGTCCCACATAGCATTCCTGTCCCCTTTAATATGTCATTTAATTCAGATATGGTGCTTTGGAACAGTGTTGAATTTACTCAGTGTAAAATTTACTCAGCTGTACTTGCTGACTGCCTGCGCACACATGCTGCAAATGACAAACTAAACACCCCCTGGCAACACAGAGCCCATTTCATGTTAAAAATACTCATAGTTTGATATAGACTGTGGTTTTCTGTTGGGTCAAAGGGGTAGAGAAAGAATAAATAGTTTTGAGGATGTCTAAAGAGAGGTTTTCTGGTGTGAATATTAAACTTCAGTTTAGGTACATTTGGTAGAAAATCACTGATGTAGACCACAGACTATATAGTCTTGAACTGTAAGGTCACATCAACCGTCCTCACTCTTTATTTTGGTGCTCTGATATATACCTGTGCCAGTCCTGAAAGTCTGGAGTCACACTGGTCCTACATTTCCCCGCAGATTTACTGCTGAGCAGCGGTCTAGGCCTTCAGCCTATGAAGGCATTTTGATGTGGGATTGTGGATGTTTGATGGATGGATTAAGACCCTATTAAAGTGAAGGCTGCAAATGATGATGATGATATTTGGAGATGTTTAGTCTTTCTATAGCCTCTTTGAATCATCCTGGTCTCTGTCTTCTTCTCTTTCCTCTCTCTGTAATATTTGATGTTTTGTTTGTAATCTGCTGAACTTGTCTCTGCACACGTGACACCTACTGCTTGTCTGTCCGTCCAGGAAGAGGGATCCCTCCTCTGTGGCTCTTCCTGAGGTTTCTCCCATTTTTTCCCCTGTACAAGGGTTTTTTTGTGTGAGGGTCTAAGGATAAAGGGTGTCACTCGCTGTACAGACTATAAAGCCCTTCAAGGCAAATTGTGATGTAGGGCTATATAAATAAAATTGACTTGACTTGACCTCATATGCCATAGAGCAAATAGTATAAAGCTCTATAAACAGTAGCATTTCCAACAAATCATTTCTCAGACAGCCCACTGGCATTTGCCAGTTACTCTGTGCTGGTGTTGCTGAAAATGAGTGTGTCGAGTGTGATTGTGGACATACATGTTGGTACAATTGCCCACTCTCTGTGGATGTGAAGGCGCTGGTTCATAGTTTGTGTGATATACAGAGTAGACATGCTCTATATTCAAACAGCCTCACAGCTCAGTAATTCCAGCAGATTACCCACTTTCATTTGGTGTGTGTGGTGGAGTGGTATGAGAGCTAAGAAGGAGGGTGGTGTTGGATGGCACTGTGAGAAGGACAGTCGACTTTCTCAGCCTTATGTAGTGCTGCTGTGATTTGCTGCTAAAGTATTTACAATAATGTCATAGGAGAGTCACAGGAGGGGGACAATCATGGTTAGTGCAAATTATTATATTGACGTTATGATGGATCACACTGTGCATATGCTCACATATACTCACAAATACACCCCCACACACTGATTATTTTATCCTTAACTGCCCTCTTCTTTTAGAGACTGAAATTTATCACACAAACTTTGTTAGAAAAAAACAGAGAGAACTGCTTTCTGTCAAACTTAGCTGAATAACAACAACCTGACAGCATCTTCTGCAGCAAAAAAAACCCCTCTTTCCTCCGTTTGGACTGAATTATGCATTGCAGCTTAGAAAAAAAAACTCCTTGGCCATTGTGGTGTTACTTTCTACATATTACTTATTCAGCATGTCTAAGCTTAGGCTCCATTAGTATTAGAGAGAAAGAAATACATCCTCAGCTCTTGGTGTTCAAACCCAAGACAAACATTTAGGCAGAAGGTGAAAAGGCTCCATGAGTCGTTAGCCTCCCACTCTTTATGTCTTCTGTCTTCTGTTCTGCCCTCTTTTGGCAAATTAAGGCAAGATTTATAAGCTTTACATTACACATTGCACGCACTGCCACTGGCAGTAGAGTCTTAGGGTTAGACTTATTTTTCTATTAGATGTGACATTGTTGCTCTGCACATGTTTGAAATGCCTTGTCTTCTTAGGCTGACATGTCTCTGTGAATCAGCCATGGAGAACGCAGCATATTTATTCTTCTGATATGTGCAGGGCTCCAGCTGTCACCTGAATGAGGTGATTTGTATGTAACGTCACCACACATATCAAGCATTATGCCTCCAGTGTTCATTTTATATCACAATCCCAAGTGTTGCACAGCAATTGAATTTGGGTATTTTTTTATTCTTTTGTATGTGTGCCTTGGACATGTTGTCAGCGAGGAAATTCACAGCACCCTGCCACACTTCCTCCAGCAACCTCTTGATGTGCCACAGTGGGAGTCATGTCATGAATAAACATGCTGATGTACAAAGAGATGAGTGTTGCTGAGAGATGAGATAGACAGTTTACATGTGTTTGAAAGGGAAAGTCTACAAAGGGGGATGTGACACGGTCATGAAGTCCCAATAAGAAATCCTGCAGCATCCATCACGAGTTGTTTTTTTATATTTGCATGTCTAGCAATTACTGAAACATGCATGGGAGGAACTGGCTGGGGCTCCTGCTGTTGCTCTGTGATTATTGAAAACTCGTTTGAAGCAATAATTTTTCAAAAGTTAAAACATTTCTATTAAATTTTGGTTCCCCCAACAGATCTCGGCATTGAGAGGAACAAGCCAAATCTGTTTTGGCAAATCAAGTTTGGAAATAATCTATGAAAGAATTGTGCTTTCTTTCTTTGAAGAAGCCTGTGGACATCTGACAGCATTCAGGGGCATATGATGCTTGTCAAAAAAATAAATAATTATGTTGTCAGACCGCAAGGCCAAAGATCCTGTGTTTTCTTGGGGCCTGAACACACAAAGAGTGAGTGTTGATGTGACCAAGTGCCAAACAAATATTGCCCCACCTCTTCTCTCAGTGCTTTTTTTATTCTGTTTTTGTGGTGACAGCCATGACCCTGCATATGTGCATGCATGCTATTCATGTTTGAGGGAATCCTTTCACATTTGACTGGTTAACTGATAAGACCCTGGACCACCAGTGTGTCAGTGGGTGGTCTGGATTCGAATTTGAACTATCTGTGATAATATCAGTGACAATTGGAAGGTTTTTTTTTTTTTTTTTTACATCTGGTACAAACAATCAAATTTGGTCGTTGAAGGTGAAGATTAATATAATAATGACCAACAGATCTTTGGATTTGCATACACAATATCCCAGGAATGTGTTGACAGGAACCTCACTATAACGATTACATTCTAGTGGTCAAATTTGGTTGGAAAATGTGCTTTTAGCCATTATATAGAAATGACTCGCCTAAACTGGTTGGTCAAGAAAATAAATGTAATTCTAGTTAATCACAGATGCCTGAGCATGAGGGCACATGAGTAACAGGCCATTCAAGTGAAGAAAACCAAGACCAGTCAGTCTGCCAGGTCTTGGTTTTCTTCACATGATAGTGTTGATTTAGAGGGTGATTTTTTTGCTTTTCAAAAGCTAGAAACCCAGGACAGAAATTGTCATAGATAAGCTACTGTATATGTCAGCATGCCCAGCACTATTTTGGAAGAAAATATTTCTCCATATTTCTCCAAAAGTCATTGAATCAGTAGCAAATTGACTTGTAGACAAGTCCACTTGCTTATTGACTCATCAGCTTATTAGGTGCACCTGTTCGACTGCTTGTTAAGACAACTTGCCGAAGTTTAAACCAACTGAGAATGGGGCAAGAAAGATTTTTCAAGTGACTCTGAATTTGGCATGGTTGTTGGTGCCAGATGGGCCGGTGTGATTATTGAAGAAATTGCTTATCTACTGAGATTTTCATGCAGAAAAAACATCTGTAAGAGAAAATATCCAATGACTAGCATTTCAGCTCGTTACAAATGAAGTAATACAGAAGACCATCTCTGGTCGCACAACATTTTGAACTTTGAATGTAAAAGACTACAGCAGCAGAGAACCGCAATGGGTGCCACTTTATTAGGCCTGCGAACCAAATAAAGCCAAACACAGAAGAACCACCATGGCAGATATGAACTCTGATGTGAAATTCTACATATTATTCTGACTTAAGCTTTATATTGCAATCCAAATATTATTCTATTATCTGAGTATATCAGTAACTTCTTCATGAATCAGCTGGTAATGTTGGTTCATTTTTGACTTGGGTAAATAATGACGCACATGCTAGAGTAATAGGTTTGTTACGTATAAAATGTACAAATGCCAAAAAAAAAACAATTAGTAATGTCTAACCTCACAAATAATATTGGTGTGGTACAAATGTGGACAGCTAAGTTTGTATCATGATTACTAGGATTGTTCTCTGCTTCATGTCAGCTTGGTGACATGAAGCATGAAGTGACATTAATGCAACACTGATGTGCCTATGCACTTGTGCCCGTACACAGTAGTACGTGTATTAGGTAGTACAGCCTATCATCACCATTTTGAGTAGTTCATAAAATGCGTCTCACATTCTGCTGCTCTCAAATGCATGCGGCACTCACCATCTGTCTCCTTTCCTCTGTGGGCTGAGAATGAATAGGATGAAGTCCTGAATAGCAATAGCTGAATAGTATGGCAAAAAAAAAAAAAAAAAAACATGAAGATGTTATCAAGGGTAAAAATAGTCTCTCCTGGTTGATTTACTAGTCATGTATTTGCTTGTCCGACTGCTGTAGGGATGTGTCAGAGGGACATCAGACGAGGGCAGAGGGATTGTACGCCAAAAGAGCAATCAGTAAAACGTTATCAATGACATGCTGTGAGCATGGCCATGGTTGATTATTAACTAGGTTATCACTGTGTCATCATCCCTGTGTATGTATAAAGCAGCACCATGGCACATTTCTATTAAAAATAAAGCCTGTATTTGTTAAAATTAAAGTTTCACCAAACAAAACCATTCCCATAGCTCTGAATGAAAAACAGATTCACCCTGTTTGCCTATATTAAGTTCAGGTATAGACACTGATACGGTGGGAAATCAGCTCCTCACAGGACGATGGTATTCAATAGTAAACAGAGTGAAATGTAAACAGTAAAATAAAAAGCAGTGAGTTGGACAGAGCTATACTTAGCAGTCTTATGGACAGTGCTGTGTTTTTTTTATAATAATTCATATTGTGAAATAACTATTACATTATTGGCCATATTTTTGTATTTGATTTTGTTTCTTTTCAAAATTTGGTACATTTTGTCAAATTCAATCTCCTCACTCTCCTGTGTCCAATTATTTTCACAAATGCCAATTTTCAGACAACATTAAGTGAATGTTTTTGCATAGAGGACACAATTACATTTACATTAGCGTAACATCTGCTGTGGCCAGTGCATAAGTCAAACAACCTCAATTAGGTGCCTAAATTAAGGCAACACTGAAAAACACAGAATTAGCAAGGCCTGATTCTTCAACTTGTGCTGAAGCTGTAGACCTGCAGCTTTTTCACTGCTCATTTGCTTTAAGTTATAGTGACTTGGTCTGTCAGTGGTCCAATACCAGCATTTAATGATGTCATAAAGTCTTGTCTGTCCTGACAGCTGTCCGTGCAAGACAATCAAGTAAACAGAAAAAAGTCAATGCTGGCCTGAAGCATCCTGGGTACAAAGTCCTCATTAATGTAAGACTTCGTCTCCTGTAAAAGAAAGCAATAAGATGCTATGTAGGATGAAAATTCAGCAGGTCGATGCCTTACTCTATTGCCTAACTGTACAAGTGACCCTAAAGAAATGAAACGAGCCATGTGTGATGAGATTAAAATATATTTCAGGATGTTTCTTATTTAACCACACTTACTTTACCATTGGTGGAGCAAAAGGGATAAAAAGGAGAGGGTGAGAAAGGGGAAAGAGGTGCAGATAAAGAGATCAGGAGCAGATGAAAAGACTAGTTATGGTGACAAAAGTAATTTTATTACATACTAGTGTATTGATAATACCACCAACACTTGATGTGATAATAACTATGCTGATATGATAGCATTTATAATAATAATAATAATAATTACAATAGCAAGATAACTAAAGGTTTTTGTGGCCAAATTCTGCACAGTACTAGCCCCTGACTAAATTAAATGAGCAGATGGCTGCCAGTGTAAGAAAGGTTTTTTTAAAAAAAAAAAAGAAAGAAAGAAAGAAAAGAGAGAAGATCACTCTGAGCTGTCGCACAACCAACTGGCAAAGACAATACAACAGTATGGAATAGCTGGAAAAACAGAGAAAAAGACATTGCACAGGTTGGCGATGGACAAGGCCAACAGCTAATGACAAACACAGAGATGTTCAGCTTTCAGACTTAGGATTAATAGACAGCTATAAGAAACCTGAATGGTTCATATCCCCTGCTATCTTAAAATATCTTTCCGATATACTCACATTTTTCCAGTTGGTTGGTGGAGTCTACGGTAATTGGCAACATTCTCACCAGCCCAGCTCTCTAATTTAAAAGCAACAGACCAAAAGACCAAATATACCACAGTGTGGACAAATGAAACAGGGCTTTACCAGCCTGATGAGGTGTCCAGCACAGTGTTAAAACAGCACCTGCACTTATAAATCCAACAGGACTAGACATTTCACTAAGTGCAGACAAGCAGAGAATTGGAATCCCTGTATTAAAAACTAACCACTGCGTCTAATCTAAAAAACATACATTTGTAAATTAAGTCTTCTTGGGGTATATTTAATTTATTTTTTTGGCAATTCTGTCTTTGTTTAATTTTTTTTAAGAAATATATAAGAACAAGCCCATCATCTACAAGTCACCTGCTGACAGCGGCTGCTGCAGTAAATGAGTTTCTTTACCTCCTTTCAGTGATCATCAGCCCAAAATAAGAGTGTCGCTCTCACACAGCACTCCTCACCTTAAGTGTGAAAACACAGGGTTTGTGATAACAATCTGTATCTTTGCAACGGAGACATCAAAGTGAAAAATATACATGTGTATGTTCCAAAATAAAATGCAGACAAGCAGCTTAGTGCACAATTACATTACAGGCAAACATCAGCCTATTAGGGCGTCTAAAACACACTGTGCAACATCACCTGGGGGCTCATTTATAAAACTGTGCATAGGTAGATCTGAAAACTTAATGCACCTGGAAACACAGAAAGTGTTTGCGCACATTAATACTCTGATAGACCGGAAGTGACTGGTAAATACAGGGAGAACAGGGAAAAAGGGGAACATCACACAATCAGAAATCAAGGTGCAAAAAAGTTTTTTGGCATTTTCATCACTAATGCCAAAAAAAGCAGATGCTGTAAATGCAGGACAATGGTGCTGCTCAACAACAGCACACACTCACATCCCACTCTTCTGCACACTGTGTGTTAAAGAAAAGCCACTGCTTATGTGGATATCCAATGTCACCTGAAACATTTATGAGTGTTTAGAGGGGTAGGACATTGTAGGGGGGGGGGGCTAGTCAAAATGGATTTGTACTTATTTGTAGTTTTTGTAACAGTATCACCAAAACTAGAAGCCCATTTTCTGCCCACTTCCCTCTAACGCTGAATCTAGTGTGAGATCCAGCAGGACAGCTTGTGGAAGTCAAGAACCAGCTCACAAGCCATCCATCATCACTGGCCAGCAGATCTTACTGGTCTCTACAAAGTCTCTCCTTCTGAAGCCTTACATTTGCCACATCCTCTAGTAGAGCCAAATAAGTATTTTGGATCATTGCTCATTGTGATTGCATTCCTTTTTTATGACTGCCCCATAGCCGGTTGAATCTGAGTGGCTTCAGCTTCAATAATTTACTATCTTTAATGTTTAATAAAAATACATGTAAACACTGTTGCAGTAAATACAGTTTTACCATGCATGGAAAACTTGGCTTAGTCAGAAACTCAAATAACCATTTCCATTTCAATATCCTCCATGATAAACACGAGCATTTTCCAGACAGCATCTTATTCAATGAAGTGCCAAGACTAGCGGCTGGCCAGTAATTCACCAGGTTTTAACTGTTTATTTTGTCTTTATATGCATCATTCATCATGAATCATCTCTGCATGGCTGAAAAAAAAAAATAACCAAACAACAACTCTCTCAAATTCAGGGAATATCACCAACACCAACATTTATCCTACATACCGTTGTATGAATTGTGGCTTTGTGTTATGTTTCATGTCTTTGTTGAATATTTTACATCTATTCATGGTTGTACTTCATATGAGGGTCAATGTGTATCCCTGTCTCTTCATTATTGTGTGTTTTTAGGTGTTAATCATGTTATATCAACCTGCATAGGGAAGACAGATGAAAATTAGCCAATGGCTACAATCTGGCACATTTACATGTGGATGTTCATGCATGTGCACTATCCCCATTTTCAAAAATAAACAATAAATAAGTAAGAGATTCTATTCCACTCACTTGCCTACTGTGCCATGATCGCCAATGTTTTTTTGAATAATAATAACAACGGCAATAATAATAAAGGAATCATCGAGATGCCGTTTACAGGAATCTGTGCAGCTCCCATCTGTCAACAGGCAAAGCCCAGGTGATACATGTGATTGCCTGCCTGCCTTCATTAACCATGCACACCACATCCATGTCTCTTGTGATGGATACCTTCTTGGCACCTTAGTACATTTCAGTGAAGCACTTGACCTTTATCGATGTGGCCCACTTCAATATAACTGAGCAATGGAGGGCTCCTTCAATTTAATACACAATTGGTGTTGTCAAAAGCCTGCAGTGGGTGAAGATCTGTTAAGATTTATGTGGCTAGCTTATTGCTAAATTAATAAAATTAAATGCACTCTTGAGATGAATGGAATGCTAAACAGCAATAGATGAATAATAGTTCAGTGTGTACACCTACACTAAATGCAGGTCAGTGGTTTTAACCCATGCTATTATTTAAACTAATGCTTGTTTCCATGATCATAGAGTCTTAACTATAACATCTAAATGGGATTTAGATATCTTCATTTGTCAAGTAAACATATACATCATTTGCAGATGCAGTGTAAGAGGTGGGGCTTTTTAATAAAACTACGTGGGACAGCAGTCAGTGGCAGAATGACACAGTTGAGTTCTGTAATAATTAGTTGGCTTTTATCTCTGCACTCTGCGGGAGGCAGTTGATGATCAATCCCTGAAGATGCCTCCACTGTGGAACTCAGAGGGATCCAAAAGTTTCTGGTTCTCATCAATTTCCAGAGTAGAAGACAACGCATATTTTCACTAACATCTGAAGGTCACTGTTTTGTTCCTCTACACTCTGTATTCAAGGATGCAACTACACAACTTTGATGCTCCTTCTATTCTCAGATCAATTCGTTATAGTGTATATTCAGTTTCCCACCACCTGTCCACAACCAGCCATTACCTCTCCCCCTTTTAGAGGAGTTCAACTGTTTTGAAAGAACCTTAGTTAATGAAATAAAAACGTTTTGCTACTTCCCAGTTTCACTCATTTTAAAAAACTTTTTGAATTTCACTCAAATCCTTGTCAGAACTTAAGTGTAGGCTGAAAAACTAGCAGAAGACAGTTCCTTCATTGTAGCCATTTCAAACCATACAATTGTAGCTCTTTTTAAATTACTCACAAAAATTATTCCTAAATAATTAATTCCTAAATCAGAAACATGGCTTTTCTACAACTAGAAATTTCTAGTAACTTATTTTATTTCTTGTCCTCTGTGGCGTGTATGTGCATGTTCGGTAAGTGAAGAAAGCTTCAGTCTCCCGGGCCTTAGACAACCTTTCTGACCTAGTTATTATCATGTCACCTGGTGCTGGAGGCACAGGTACTTCCTGAGGTGTGAACAGCTGTGTCATAACTGCGGCTGTCCTGGGTCTAAACCTCATCTAAACATGTTTGTAGGTGCAGGACCCACAACTGTCCCTCTGGTGTGTGTGTGTGTAAACAGTTGTTGCTGTTTCAGTTTCATTGCTGTGTCCTCTTTTCTGGATCTTTCCTGTGGTTGTAACTGCTCTGGTAACACTGGGACTGGTGTCCCGAGTCTCATAGTTGTCCCAAGGAGCTCAAGTGTGCCAGTACAGTGGCCTTGTAGGCCAACAGAGATTTGCGCAGGGATAACAGGGGCTCCTTGTCATGTGCATAAAATCAAAATTTTGAGCAGAATGAGCAAATTCGTGACAGGAGAATTGCAGACAATTGTCCCTGACAAGCACTTTTGGACAGTCATACCTAGTAAACACAGCTTTAAAATTTGCAAAATTTTGTTGATGTGCTTTAAGGTAGGGTGCACACCTAAATATAGCAGGAGAATAGTCCATCATGACTAAATAGTTCTCATTCTGCCAAAAGATCTGCTGTGAACCTCCACCAGAGTGATTCTCTTGCTCTCCCTTGGCATTTGTTGACATCTCAGTGTATCTGGTGAAGTCTCTGCAGGAGAGACTGAGATGTTTGCAGGTATTGTCTGAGGTTTGTCATCTCTTGTAATCAGTTTCAGGTTTGTGGGTGTGGCCGGCAGGCTGTCTACTACAATGTCAAGGTAAGCTTTACATTCCCCTTCCAGGTCTTGCTCTACCTCCTCTCTGCAGCTAGAAGAGGTCATCTGCTTTTATCAGGTTTTTACTTTGTACATACTGTAGACGATGTTGAAATTGAATCTGAGCAGCCTGAGTCTGAATCTGTTAATCCTGTATCATCCAATGCTCTGGAATTCAGGAGTGTTATGAGGGACTTGTGATCAGTTCTTATGATGAAGTGCAGACCAGCCAGGCAACCTCACGGGTACTCACATGTTCAGGTCACAGGGAAAGTCTCTTTTTAATTTGGGCATAGCTTCATTTGGTTTGAATATCATTAGCCTTATGTCCTATTGTGTCAATTCACCAGTCTTTTTCTTTCAATCCAGATGCAGGTCTGAAGTGTTCAAATCTTTTCATACATGTGGGTCACTGGAGTTGGTTCAAAATCAGTCTAGTTGGTGTGATGGTAAATGATGGTATGTGGTTCATGCACTTTAGCCAGTGCATATGCATTTGTCTTGTGCAAAAGTCACAACACAAATGCAAAAGCCACAACATAAATCCAAAAGCCACATCAATTAGATTGAATTTAATTTTATTTGTATAGAGCCAAATCACAACATACACGATCTTAAGGCACTTTACATAGTAAGGCTGAAACCTTTACAGTATTACAAGAGCAATTGTCCGGAAACTGGATTCCCTTCTCACTCTGACGTTTTTTTGATAAAGTTGCTATAGAATGGTACAAACATTTCTCCTTTGTAGCAACTGCTGTTAACACTCATGAAATTGAAAACGATCATCCCCCTTCCATTACTGGGTTATATCTTAGAATCTCATTTCCCACTGTAGCCATCATTGTCATGTCACTGATGTACCTTCACTGTTACTTAAACTTTTATTTGTATATGTTCAAAATAAGACATGCTTAAAACATCATGTCTTGGAAATGGCTGCTGTAGCTATAACAAATAATTGCAGGTGTCACATAAATGGCAGGTGACATGGTCATGAATGTTCTGAATAAAATTGCTCTTTTCATAACATGTGTATATTGTGAACAGGACTATAAAAAGTAGGTCCCCATGTACGTATAAAATGGGAAACAGTGAGTGGCCTGTGTTGGATAGAACATTTCAAGTTTTTGCTTTGTTCAGTTATTTTCTTTTGTCAGGCAGGCATATGATTTCCAACTTGACATTTTTAAATCAGTTATGTCAAACCTTAGCCAGGTTTGTGAGTGTAGTGTATTGTCTTTTACAGATTCCAGATTTGCACTCCAGTCTGTCCTCATTATTCAGGGCAGGCACCCCACAGTAATGGCCTATGTCTTCAGAGAGTCTTCTGGTATTCTGTGATATACAGGATGTAACTGTAGATACTGTATGTAGATGAGATACTGTATATGTAGACATCACCCAAGTCAAGTTCAGGCAGACACTTGGTTGTTTTCAACGCTTGAATTGCAACCACAAAGTTTTTCTTCATACCTCCAATTTTTTCTGGGCCTGTGGAGAGATTTTTTTATTTTGTTTTTTGCCCTCCTCGTGAAAGTCACTTGACTAAAGGATTCCGTTGTGGCTTTTGCATTAGTGTTGTGACTTTTTGCATTCTGTTTGTGTTTCTTAATATGGCACTAATTAGATATCATGTCTCATGTCACAGATCGCTCACCTGAAAGGTTAAATGAAGTTAAATAAAATGGTTAAATAAATGGTAGTGGGAGGAGGGAGGAGAGGACAGAGGTGGACCAAACTCAGGGAGTCTTAAAATAACAAAAAAAAAAAAAAAAAAAAAAGAAGAGGCCAACTGAGTGGTGGAAATGTGTACCCAGAGACAGGTCCAATATGCCAGTAAGACCGCTTCCTTTTTTTCTAACAGGGATCTTTTTTATTTATTTATTTGTTTTTTGAGTGAAGACAAACTATTCCTTTGTGTGGATTACGTAGGGTGGATTATGTCCTTTGGATTTCTGGTTTGTGATGCTGGATTTGGGATGCGACTTTCCACTTGGAATGCATCATGCTGCACTCGTGTCGGACAGATTGTAAAGAATAAATTAGGTTGCCTATTAATTGTTTAACCTTTAAGTGAAAATATAAAAATATATAATCATCTCTTTGCATATCCAGCCATCACAATTTTAAAAGTCACCTTATTAATAGAAATCCCCAATAACTTGTAGGTTTTTTGTATGTTTCAATGTGCTAAAATGTTCCTCTGTCAGCAACTTAAAGCTACCGTGCCAAACTTTGACTTTAGACATTAAGCAAATCATTTCCCTTGTGCAGTGTGGCAATGCAGCCGGGTGACACAAGAGTCAAACACCACTATACTGAAAATCACAGCTTAATACACAGAGGGTTAATCAGCACTAGGTCTGCACATAATGGATGTATATTTTGTTTATATTCAAAAGTTAGGCTCTACAGTTTTTGAACTTTGCAACTAACAAAAACGGAAATGCACAAAAACTAAAAGAAAGATTTACGTTAAAAAAAAAAAAAAAAATGTTGAACTACTACACTACTGACTTATTTTGAACTACTTGTTCAAAGATGACAATTACAAATAAGCTGCAAAAAGTTTGTCACCATAACCAGACAGCTAGAGATAATCACAAATATGTGATTGCTGTGTGATTGGAGCAGATTAGCTGCAGCTGTGTCAAACTGAACTGTGATCATCACCTCCTATATCTCTTTAAGAACATACGTAACAGTGGTTCAAATTAATTCAATGAGCTAAATAACTTTTAGAATGAAGCAGCTTAACTCAAGGATTTCCAAAATATTGGTTCCCATGACACCAATATAACAAATGCATTGCTGAAACTTGAACAACCACTTAAGCATAAATCAGCTCCAGTTATCCTTGACAAAATTTAGCACATGGCAATCTCTGGTATTGACCATAAAAGACACTGATTGGTTGATATATTTTTTTTTGCATTGACAGGCCACTAAATATTGACACTTTTTCTGTGCCACATTGAGCTTGTGTTTTGAATTTGTCTGTGTCCTCAGAGTCTGTTTATTTTATTTATTTATTATTATTTTTTTGACCTTTGCATTTGTTGATTCCATCTCTGGTTGGCTTTGCTGGAAAAGTTGTGTCCTTGGAGGAGAAGCAAGATGAAAGATGCAAGAGGGTATGTGCAGCATGAGAAGTAGCAGGAGATCTACACCACAGAGAGTTAATTAGGATCTCCCTTTCCCAGGCAAATCGTTCTGCTCTCGACTACACCGTTTCCTGAACATTTCTCAGAAAGAATAGCAAAGAGGTGGAGGGAAGGTGCTTGACCTTGGATAGGTGTTGTGATGCATTGCTGGTTATATGATCACATCAGTCTGCCTGGTCATGATAAGATTCAACATGAAACAGTGAAATAATTCCACAGCTCTCCAAGTAGCATTTTTCTTACAGCCTACATTCTTCCACCTGACTCCAAGAAGACTATCTTCTCCCCACTTCTACATAAATCCATTCTTGATGATGAAGAAGCACACATATGACTCTTCCAAGAGCTTATTTCTGAGAGGCCAAGGTTTATGTGGTGATAATTTAAAACAGGAAAATGGGAAACAGGAAAATGGACCCACATGCAAATTTGACTCAAAGGTGAGACTAGAGAGGGTGCAGGGAAACATGATGAACAAAACCAACCATAAACCACCTTCCTTTTTGATAAACCTTACAGTTAGAGAAGGCTCAGAGAAACATGAACCATCTCTTAGTTATGCTTCTATAGACCTAGACTGATGGGGGATTTCCTTTGGTGCACCCACACTCACCCTCTCACACTCAGGGTATCAATATGACTTTATTACATGTCATTAACCTTGTTTTTTTCCCTCTCCCAACTCTGTCTTTCCTTCCTGTCCTCTCTCTCTCTCTCTCTCTTTGCAGCAAGAGGTCCCAGGTTCACAACCTGGGTTGGAACAAGGGGCCCTCTGCAAGGAGTTTGCATGTTCTCCCCGTGGTGCGTGGGTTCTCACCGGGTACTCCGGCTTCCTCCCACAGTCCAAAAACATGCAGATTTGGGGATTAGGTTAATTGGACACTCTAAATTGCCCGTAGGTGTGAATGTGAGATTGAATGGTTGTCTGTCTCTATGTGGCCCTGTGATGGACTGGCGACCTGTCCAGGGTGTACCCTGCCTCTTGCCCCATGTTAGCTGGAGATAGGCACCAGCGCCCCCGGCGACCCTTAGTGGATAAAGCGGTAGAAAATGAGTGAGAGAGTAGTATTGTTATTATTATTATTATTATGCTATGATTAAAAGTTCATCGGTACAATTTCTTATCAATAATCTCTGCTGCTGCTTGCATGAATGACACTGTAGTTCTATAAACATAACATAACTGATTCTAATCTGCTCCTGGTCTCTCTCTTCTGTCTCTATCTTGCCTACCTTTTTTCCTTTCTCCCCCCCCCCCTTCTGTCCCCCACCTCTCCCCGTCCCCCCATTTTTTCCTCTCACTCCAAGTGGTCGAGGCAGATGACCGCACATCTTTGAGTCTGGTTCTGCCAGAGATTTCTTCCTGTTTAAAGGGAGTTTTTTTTCTCTCCACTGATGCCTAGTGTTTGCTCATTGTGTGAACTGTTGGGTTTCTTTCCTCTCTGTAATACTGTAAAGGTTTTGGCCTTACTATGTACAGAGCCTTGAAATAATGTATGCTGTGATTTGGTGCTATACAAATATAATTGAATTGAACTACATAAAAAGGAAACATTCATCACAGTGTGGCTTGATTGAAAATCTTTAGTATTCAGTGTGAAAGAGACAGATCCAGTGATCAAACTGACACAAAGAAAGAGAAAGTGTGGAAGAAAAGGAAATGTTTATTGTTCATATCTCCCTGTCTGTCATTCAAAACTGGAAAGATAACACTTACTGAACATCAGTGGCAATGACAGCCAATGACCTGGCTCTGTGAAAGATATGTTTATGGCACACTTTAAGGGCTGGCAATTCCTCGATGAGGATTTCTCCTGCGAAAAGGGGATATTACTGTTTGGAAATGACTTGAAGCCAAAGCTCAAAACAGTCCAAGCACCTTTTCAGCAGGGCAACTGAATTTTCCCACCTATCACAGATTCCATCATGATGGCAAAAGAAGAGAGAGTGTGACGAGTGGGAATACTTGTGATATAACACACAGTGAGATAGAATTGTGACTTAGTGCTGCCCCTCTGACACTGGGATTTTACAGTCATTGATTTCTTGCTTTATGTAGTCACACATGCAGCCACTTTTATTACAGGCTGTCTGATGTTTTACAATAGTGCAGACTGTATTTTACTGTGTGAAAAAAGAATGTCACTGGGCTGTAAATGACTTTTTTGAAGAGAAAAAAAAATGATTTCACTTCAGTGATAAAGATATAATCCTGACTTTTTTTTTTTTGAGATTGAGCAGGTGTCTTTCACCACAGCTACAACCTGATGATCATGGCCATCAGCCAAAGGCCACATGGCAAAAGATCTATGAGGTCATCCACTCACTGATGATTCTGCAGCTCTTGGAAGTGGTTGGCCACATTATGGATTCTCTTATTAAAGCCTTTGTATGGGTACAGGTCAGCTGGGTTTTGACAGGTGTCGCAGAGATGAATGACTCTCTCACAAACACACACACACACACTTCCAACTTCATCACGCAACAATGGAAACCGCTGCCACTATGACCAGTATTCATGGAAATGAGGGTCACTAACCTTCGCATGCTTTATTCATAAATCTACTGTGGCTGCTGATGAGGACAGTGTTTATTTGAAGGGTTTTTTCAAACCATTCTTTGTTTGATTTTGACACAATAAATACTTATTGTGCTGATTTGGTTTAAGGGATATGTATGGACCAAAAGGAGCGGAAACCAGACTGATTTAAAAATGGAAAAAAAACAGGGTCTTTATTTACAAAAAACTAAATCCAAAAGTACACTCAACCAAAGGGAATTAACACAAGGCGAGGAGACTGACTGGTTGCCTGGGCAGAGGTCCTTGAAATAACCGCAAGGGGAAAAATGCAGCATTACAAAAACAGGAAGGAAACATGTACACGTAGTGTGGTGCAGCAATAACGCACACATCTGACTTGTTCAGTTACCGCATTTGAAGTGAGACACGCCAACACCTGCAGCAGCACAGACCAAGGTATAAGAAGGCATGACACACAATCAGGCAACGAGCTGCAGGTGCGAGGGGAGGAGACTCCGCCCGGCCGCACAGTCAAGTCTCCTGAAAACACAACACACAAGAGCACCTCCACAGGAAATACAAACACAAAATAAAAGACAGGAAGCAATGTGAAACCGGATCCTGACAATGATGTCAATTAAATCATTTCATTTTCCACTCAGGTGTATACTATTTTTTTTCAGCCTAAAAAATGAATTGCTATAATTATAACCAACCAAATGTCTTTTACAGCATTACAACTTCACAATTTTAAAACTACAAACCAGTGTAATCAATTAATTATAATAAAGAGCAGAAAAAGATAGAATCACTTTGAACTATATTCTTTGCTCTCTTACTTCAAAGATGGCAAGATCTAACTTGATACCACTGTCATCTTGGGATGCGAAGAAACTGATATTATGATCTTGGCTTCATACTGTAATATTTCTGATATTTAAGTGTATGAGCAGCAGTGGGAGCAAGTGTTCTTTGGTGGATTCATCAGGCTCAAATTGTGAGAGTGGTTCAGGGAGCACGTGACATCATTTTCACACATGGATTGTCCACCACAGAGTCCAGACCTTAACCCCATTGAGAATCTTTGGGATGTGCTGGAAAAGGCTTAGTGCAGTGGTCCGACTCTCCCATCATCAGTACAAGATGTTGGTGAAAAATTAATGCAGCACTGGACAGAAATAAATCGTGTGACATTGAAGAAGCTTGTTGAAACAATGCCACAGCGAATGTGTGCCTAATATGAATGTCTCAAAGACACTGAGTCCTGGATGACCTGTAACTTACTTCTTTTAAACTTAGACAAAACTGAGGTTATTATACTTATCACCATGGTGTCCCGTTCCAACGTAAGGAACCTTTTTTTGACCAGGATATATCATTTGATTCACACATAAAACTAATTTCCAAACACCTGCGGACATTTATGAAAATTAGAAACCTTTTGTCTTTAAAAGATGCTGAAGGTGAGTGGCTGGAAGCCCAGGAAACAGCTGGAGATAATGCTTGAAATTTAGAGCACAAAGAAATAAACAGGAGCTAGTGCAGCACTGAATTAGTAGCTGAGTCTACGATCTGGCAGAGTGGTGAGGGGAGAGCCAGGTATTTAGGGCGAACCACATGGCAGCTGGTGACGTGGCTCCTGCACAGCTGACTCCACTCCTGCATTTACACAAGAAGGGTAGTGGGAAAGAAAGAGAGAGAGAGAGAGACTACCAGCTAGGTAGAGGTAGAAGCCCTGACAATTTGTTTTATACCTGAAAGCAATGATTAAATATTTGAAACAAGATTTACTATTCAGTTCATTTTATATGTCTAAAGAAACAGAATGAGGAAAATTATAATCTATAAGCACAATTTTCAACTTAAAATCATTACAATTATTACTCCGCTACACGTAGAATAATTATGTTGTAAAAATCAACTAAAGCCCATATTCCTTTTAATCCCACTTATATAATTCCCAGCTTTAGCCACTCTTCCATTACCTCACAATGTATTATTTTAAGCCATAAAGCTTGAATCTTGATAAGGCATCAAACATTTGTCCAGAGACATTTCAAACAATGGCAAGGAAAAAATACAATTACGATCTTGCCTACAATTAATTATGGTCTCATTTTAAGCAAAGATTAGAGAAAAAAAATGACACTTTATGTAATTAGTTACTAGTCTCAGCTCAGCTTCATGTGTGAACATTTCTTTCTGTTCTACCTTTAACAACAGCCATATTTCTCTAGTGCATTGTCCTCAGGCTAGGTACAAGTACACTAAACCCCTGTCTGCTTGGGTTAGGGTTAGAAGAAACAGCACGAGAAAACAGTATGACTGTTTGGGGGGTTTGAATTTTAAAGCTAAAATAGACATTTATCTAAAATGTGTCATTATGATATTAAAACTGACTACACATCAAGGTGGGGTTTTCATGGAAAAAAAAAAAAAACTTTCTACATGTTGATGTGTCCTTGGACAAGACACTTAACCCCGCACTGAGTGAATGGGTGAATGGCAAAAACTGTAGTGGCCATCAAGACTAGAAAAGAGCTATATAAGTACAAACCTGGTCTGTTTCCCTGCGAGCACATGAAGGATGTACACGTTTAAGATTCCAACATGGCGTAAAAATGACGCTCGCTCTGGACAGGAAGCTCCCAGGGTTTCCCTCAAAAGAGGGATGCAATTGCCTAAAAACAGCCAAAAAAAAAAGAGAGCTGCTATGGCCAAGTGGAAACTATCTCAAATATCATGCACAATCTATGGATGCAGCATCTAGTCTCTGGGGAGGAATCGCCACCGGAGATGAATTAGTCCCCACACAGATTTAGCTCTTCTTATCTGCATTTTCCTGTAATTTTTCCAGTGCAATCAAATCAACTGTCTGATCACAGTGTAGCCTTATACCACAACCTAATGATTATTGATGTGATATATTAGAGTGAAATGCGCTTTGCATGCTTGAAATTGAATTGGTAGGCCTACAATTGCTGTGTCACCACAGGGCAGAAAACAAGAGTCAGTAGATGTGATTCTTGGATAGAAATGTAAACATCCTTCCACCACAGATTAAGGTCCCTCGAGCTGAAAGAGAGCACTATTAGAAAAATTTTGTCTGATTTGAACTAAGGGTCTAAGGACAGATGATACTGCTTTTCATGGGCTTTGCAGATGGTAAAGCCCATGGAGACAAACCTATTTGTGAAGTTGGGTTAAATAAATACAACTGATTTGAAGGGTTTGATTTGTTGTTTTTCCTCAACTATCATCAGCACTGAGAATAGCCTTAAGTGGGGAATCCATTTCATGGTTTCTACACAACACACACATGCACGTTTGTGCAGCTATCCTTCTTTGCAGTGTGTGAAGTTGGAAAAAAAAGTGCAGTACTTCACTTATTCATATAAGGAGTATACCTGTCAGTATTACTAAATCATTAACACTAAATTATGAACATTTTCAGTAAAAGAGACCCAATGATATTCACAGGATCTATTATTTACATATGTAGTCAATTTTAAAATTAAAAAATTGATTTATGTTACACATTTTTCTAGTTTATTGTATATTGTATATTTAGATTATCCTTTACATTTCCAACAACGATTTAAACAATTTAAACTTCACGCACACAATCCATTTTATTTGGTGTCCTGTAATCATGCTGTCCTCTGGGACACCAATGTGACAAGAAGTCAGTCACGTAAACATTAGGGAAAACTCTTTAAACAATTCCAATAAATTGCTCTTGTTTAACAATAAAAATAAAAATTCTAGTCTCTAGAAACACAGTTTTTTGGACATTGACTTCCATTCCTTTGAACAGCTGGAACAAAGCATTAACCCTAACATTGACTATTACCAGCTAATGTCTAACCTTAACCTAACCACAATTTAAATCTTAGCACTAAACTTCCTCAGAAATTAGGTTCTGCTTCATAAGGAACAGGTTTTTGCTCCAATAAGACTACTGATCCTGACAAGATCAGTGTTTATGACAAAAATGGTACAAAAGAGGTAAGGGATGAAAATATACACACACGGGATGGGAGAATTAATCTATTCATATTGAAGCAGGGCACACTGTAAGAGCATCTCCAGATCAGCTCTGGATGGATGCAAATTTTTCATAAAAAATTAAGATTAGTTAGTTTTAACATTTTTGCATCAATAAAATCTGATTTGTTTGATTACTGGGCGTTTTATGTATGTAATTCGAAATGTGACCAACCAAATACGTTTAATATTTTCCTCTTCTCCTGAATTAAATAACTTGTGAACAGGTATGCAAGACATGTTTGTTAATGACTTTGATTTATTGCCTGCATTCATTTTTGAAAGGTCTTTAATTTAATTTGATAAATAAATGATCAAACTGAATGAATTGTATTTTCCGTCTAATATCATTGTATTGCATGTACTTGCACTCTGTTGAATCAGATTGTGTTGAATTGCATTGCATTATGATTGGGGTGTGAATCAAATTGTATTGCACTGGTAGTTGCTGCATACCTTAAATAAGCAGAAGTGCAGGAGGCACAGCTGTCTCTCAAGCTCTACTGGGACCTAAAGGATTATAGCAGCAGACATTTCCATGTTACAGAACCTGCGAAAGCTCTGTAACCTTGATTATATAAGAGCACACTTCTCAATTAACCCTTTCTTAAACCACTTGTGAGACAATAAGTACATGTCACATCCAGCTACATTTTGTTTTTATTCCTGGTTTTTCAGTTTTGTTTCCTGTTTTATTTTGTCCACTAATACCTGTCTCGTTTCAGGTAGTGTCACTTTTCCTTCTCCTGTGTTTCCCACCTGTAATCAGCATCTGCCCCACCCTAATGTTCTTCACCTGTGCCTAATTATGTTCCCCTGTCTATATATACCCGTTCCCTTGCACTCCTTCCCTGCCAGTTAATCTGAATGCCTGTGAGCCCAGAGCTCCAGTCTTTTCTAATTGCGTTTGCCTTTCATGTTTATGACCCAGTTTTCTTTGTTGATTTTGCCTACTGCCTTTCACTTCTTTATACCTTTGCTGGCCAAGAAAGTGACCATGGTGATGTTAACCCCACTGTTACCATGACCTCCAGTGTAAAGACTTTGACAGTGGCTGTGTTAATAAACTCTGGTGCTGATGCCAATATCATAAACTCTTTCATTGCAGAGCAAATGAAATTAAACACTGTGCCCCTTGACACCGCTCTCTACAGCTTTAGATGTCCGTCAGCACTCTTTGGTTACCCACCAAATGTCCCCAGTGAGTCTAATCTTCTCAGATCAACATACAGACAAATTGGGCTTTTGTGTATCTGACTATTGATTGGTCTACTGGTACAAAAAGTTCCCAGAGCTCCAAATGCCTGTCATCTCCTCCATCATCACCTCTGTGTTCCCCTGGTACAACCAAGTCCACCACCACCACCAACAAAGACACTGAACATCCTGATTTATCTAAGGTCCCTTCTTTCTATCGCAAATTGAAGGAGGTCTTCAACAAGGCCTGTGCCACTTCGTTGCCCCTGCACCGTTCTTATGACTGCGGTATCAACCTCCTACCTGGTACGACACCCCGAAAGGGATGCCTTTACCCCATATAGCTAAGTATTACATAAACTCTTTTCTCAAAGCTGGCATCATTCATCCCTTTTTAACGCCAGCAGGGACGAGTTTCAATCAGGACAAAAGATTACAGTGTAGAAGATTCTGATACTTAAAACAGCAGGGATAGGATCAGTTATATACAATAACAAATCATCCACATAAAGCGATAATTTATGTTCAATTCCACAATGGGTGATTCGTTTGAATAAGGAGGGAGATCTTAATGTAATAGACAGCGGGTCAGTAGCGATGGCAAAGAGCAAAGGTGACAAAGGACAACCTTGGCGACTTCCATGTTAAAGGACAAAATAACCAGAGTAAACATAATTAGTATGGACACTGGCTTGAGGGGACGAATAAAGGAGGCGAATCCAAGCAATAAATTTATCACCAAATCCAAATTTCTTTAAAACTGCAGACAAGTACACCCACTTTATCCTATCAAATGCCTTTTTCAGCACCTAAAGAAATCACAAGTTCAGCCGAATGTTTTGAGTAAATTATTTTGAAAAGTGTGCTGTTACTAAAAAACAATTGGCAGTCCCTTTATACAACCACTTTGCTCTCCTGATATAATATATACCTTTTAAATCAGCATTAAACAGAGATGATGGTCTATAGGAACCACAGGAGGTCGGATCCTTGTCCCTTTTGAGAAGGAGAGCAAAAGTGGCTTGTGTCAAAGTTGGTGGTAATGAACCACTTTCTATGGAGTCATACAATACAGATAAAAGTATCTGTGCAAATTTACCAATAAATGTTTTGAAAAATTAAATCGGAAACCTGTCAGGGCCTGAGGTTTTGTTAGATTGCATAGCTTTAATTGCATTTGATACTTCTTCAAGCAAGAGTGGGGAATCCAGTTGCCCGGCAGTTTTAGTATCAACAAAAGGCTCTGAGGAAACTCATTAATTTAGTGTTGTCTGTAGGAAATTCAGATTTATATAATGCCAATTTATATAAAAAGTAGCATTCATTTCCAAGGGATCTGTAATAATAGTGTCATAATTGTTTTTAATACTAGGAAACAAATGAGAAATGGCTTGTTGTCATAAATGATGTGCCAGTAAACGACTTGCCTTGTCACCATGTTCATAATATGAGCCACAGCCTCGTAATAACAAGTGCTCTGCCTCTTTAGTTGAAATGAGATTGAATTCTGCTTGCAAATCAAAACGCTTCTAAAGTAGTTGCGGAGAAAAGGTTCAGTGCATATCTTTGATCAAGATTACTTATCACAGATGTAAGTTCATTAAGCCTAGCATTACTCTTTTTAATTGGAAAGAGTAGAGTAAGAAATAATTTGACCTCACAGGTAACATTTAAGTGTCTCTCTTAGCAATGAATATGAAGTAGAGTAATTTTGATTGAAAGACAGAATTTGAAATGATTTCGCAAAATTCTGTCTGTCAAAAGAAGAGACTTCATTCTCCAAAGTGCTGGGCTATGATTATAAGTAGAAAATTAAATAGTCAGAAGAATTTACACATAAATTAAAAGTACTGTCTACTGTGAATTGGGCACCTGGGAGGAGAGAGAATTTTTTTTTTTTTAATAGAGGGGTTATGAGAGCTCCACGGATGAATAAGACCATTCTTTTTCATAAAATCATAGAATGTTTTAGACATAGCAGATTGAGTCAGATTACGAGGATTAGGCCAATCCAAGATTGGGTCAAAAACACAATTTAGGCTATTACGCATACCTCTGATATTCCAACTAATAAATCTCAGAGGTGTGCCTGACCCAGCAATGCTAGGATCTGCATTGCCATTAACCATTTAAATAAAAAAAAATGCAAATGGACAAAAAAAAATGCAAATGGACAAAAAAAAAATGCAAATACCCCTAAACACAAATACATTCAAAGTCCCCGTATAACCATAAATGAAAGGAGATAGTAGTGTATGCAATAGCCACAATAGGGTTTGAACAACCCTGGGACTACACAGAACAAATAGAAGCAAGAGAGAAAAAGAGGAAAAAAAAAACTCCTGTCGACAACACTGTTTAATGGTATGCACACATTGATAAACATGTTATACTGAAAAAAGTCACATTACAAAATATTGTTTCATCTAAAGGTGAACAATCCAACAAAACAACAAAGATGATGGCCTTAAAAACAAATCAAATTTCCACATAGCTCAGGTGATTAAAATAAAGCACTTGGAAATGCAAATAAACAAATAACAGATAGATGCAGAGAGCATAAAATGAGGTAGTGCTGAAGTACAAAAATACCAAATATGGTACACCCTTGTTATATAACAGAATTCAGTAAGATTAAGGGGGAAAGAATTGCCTGCTATTAACCAACAATAGTGACACTAACCTAGTTTGTGCAACAAACCAGAAAACCACCTAATACTGCACAGGTAGAGAATTAAGGCTAGCGAGTCTACAAACTCTAGGCAATAATAGAGCACAGATCTGGAAAACTGTTGGAGCTCAACCAGAAATCAAAGTTTTGACATGTTGCTCTCTTCTTCCGCTGAAAAGTCCTTCTCAACACCATTGTACGTGACATGAAGTCGCACTGGATGAATCAGACCATACTGAGCACCACCAATGTCACGAAGTTGGGACCTCACCTCAATGAATGCAGCCCGAGCCCAAGCTATCTTGGCAGTGTGGTCAAGGAAGACTGACATGGTCAGGTCTCTGACTTTATTCTGTCGGAGCTCTCTAGCACGGCGTAAAATATCAACACAGTCACCGTGATAATGAAATCTGCACACTGTGGCTCGTGGACGATCACCGGGCTTGGGTTTGGGTTGGAGGGTCTGGTGGGACCGGTCCAAAAGTGGCTCCTTTACCAGATCGAACACTTCCTTCAGTAAGGTGGCTACAGCAGCAATGGCACAGGTGTCAGGACCCTCTGGTACTCCCACTATCCTAATGTTGTTACGCCGTGATCTTTATTTTCCCGCTTGGCTACGTTAGCTGTGAGGCACTTGATGGTAGTCTTCATCTCAGCTATGTCATCGGAGCACTCAGTGAGTGCGTGCTCCATCTCTCTGACCGTACCTTTTAGCTCGGACATAGTAGCATCGGTAGGAGCTTTATCATTCATTTATCATTTACTCATCCAGCTGTGTCTTTACCGCTTGCAGGTCAAGCTTGATAGTGGACAAAGCATCCCCGAGAGTATCCTGGAGTTCCTTTTTAAAAATATCAGCAATATCTTTCCTCAGCGAGGCCAGCAACTCGAGTTTAAGGGCAGTGATGTCAGATTTAGCGTGCGCCGAGGTGGCCTCTGCAGGAGCCGACGGCTCACACGAGGATGTGGTCGCGGTTCGTGGACCAGGCCTCGGTTTAGTTGTGTCTGAATAGTATTGCAAATTTTTCCAGACATTTTATGCAGTCCAGAGTTAAACTTCCTGACAAAAATACTGTGGAGTAAGACAAGACTAAATATGGGACTAAAACATTTTACCAACAGTGAAACAGCAGGTAAAAAAATATATAATGTATATAAAATAGACAGTTAGGAAAAATATATGGAGTTTGATGATAAAATAATATATAAAATAATTAAATATTAATTACAAAAAGACCACATTTAAATGTAAAATGTAATCAATCACATATAGTTTACAATAAATGATACTCAAATAAATAAAATTAAAAAAAAAATAAATGATCTGAAATAAAGTGTGCATGTTAAGAGCACAAGTGTGTTGTGTGGGAACTGCCTGTGGCCTTAAAAGCCCACAGGTAAAGGTTTTCAATATTTCAGTGTTGGAAATGCACACATTACCTGTGGACTCATTTATTATACATGACAGTGAAAGTTGTCATTGGTAAAATGGGTGATGCAGAGCACTCTCTTCAAATAGGAACAGATACATGCCTTTGCTCTATTCAGTTACCATGAGAAATTAATGAACATGCAGAAAAACTATTAAAAAGAAAAAAACTTTCAGCAGAAATGTTTCAGGCTTGCATTGTCACACATGTAAGCCACCCAGTTCAAGAGATGGATTGTCCTTTGAAGGTTCTGCAGAGACATGATCTATACACAAACCACAACAATGCTCATAGTAAACTATCTAGTCACACAGCCAGTGGATGAAACAAATATGAAAGAATGCTAAGGGTATATAATTATTTTT
The DNA here is from genome assembly GCA_016785285.1 of Brachirus orientalis. Classification (NCBI taxonomy): domain Eukaryota; kingdom Metazoa; phylum Chordata; class Actinopteri; order Pleuronectiformes; family Soleidae; genus Brachirus; species Brachirus orientalis. The sequence continues at coordinate 4,524,707 of JAFBJR010000121.1, forward strand.
GATTTATAGAATAGTATCAGTTAACACTTGAGAAACCTCCACAAATATTTCATGTGCACCTTAATTATGAGAACCTTAAGGACCAGCTATGCACACCAACCCTACTCAGTCACCACAGTTTTGACTCATGAGAATAATCCTACAGGAAAAGAGGCACAAGTATCTGAATGAACCACTAATTAAGAAAGCCAATCCTGTGAATTTGGCCATGCGTTTGATATTCAGATTAAATCACCACTCTAGCTGTTCTCAGATAATTGGCCACCCCGACATAAATCGGATAAACTCAACTTTGGGGACAGAATATTCAGATTAATGTTGTGAACATGATAATGAGGACAAATAAGCAACATAGAGAGGATCCACAGAAACACTGGATGCCAGTTTAATGCATTGAATGTGATATTTCCTTCTTAAACAGCAGAAAAACAAATGTTTTAAACATATAAATCTATAATGTATCTATCTAAATCTATAGACATCTGTATTCATATTCACGGGAAAGGGCTCTTTTATTTTTTATCTGTTTTATCTGATTCCACTATTACTATGAAATACCATGGAGGCTTTATAGGACTGGGGCTGACTTAAAGGAGCGCCAGAACAGGCAACAAAATCTCCAATGTACTCACACGCGACTCTTCAACATTCTCCTGAGTCTCCTGTATAATAAACAGTGCTAGCTGTATGACCTCCTATGATTACACTGCTTCATAGCACCATCAAACTTGGTTTCCTGGTATTGTTTTGACAGAGTCCCCTAGCACCAGAAAATACATTTAAAGCATAAATTAAAAAACACAGAGAGGGCTCTGTGGATGAATTTATCATACAATCTTAGAGGGCTGTGTGAGTCATTTCCCTTCTACTTGGCCACAGGCCGCAACATCTGAGAAATATGTACTATCAGTATGATCAAAACATACCCAAAAAAGCTCTTGTCCACAGTCAAGCTGCACTGGGATTAATGTAGGTAGAACAATTTGATTGGGACAAAGGCTTGAAATGAACTAGTACAGTATTCGAAATACACTGCGACATTTGGGGGAGCGCTGTTTTGCAGTGCAGTGTTGTCTTCACTTGGTGTTGCTTTTTTTTTTTTGTGACATTGACACATAAATAGACCATTCAAAAAGACAGAATAGATTAGTGTTTGCCTTATTTAACAATTCCATTCAAATACATTGGCCATGCGAAGAGAAGTTCAAGAGGGAACGTAACATTAAAAAGCAGGTGAAAGCTGTAATCACATTAGGTTCATTAGTGGAGACATCGACAAATGTTCAGAAATTGGTATACAATGAGCGAATAAACATGTTGATCACACAGTATGTAGATTGATATATTTTACTATTATTAGGCTATTAACTTTATTGTACAGAAAATCAGTCTCGAACCTGTGGCACAAAAATGGACAGTATTTTCTTGTGTCCTCTTTGAACAAATAGCCCATTAACAGGCTTGAGTATTGCATATACATGTTATAATGAATTAAACTCATTGACAGCTTGCTAATGCAGTATACATGAACAACTTTCAGTGACATCATTCCAATCCAACTGCCAATGATCACAGAATTTGAAAGACATAAACGCAAGACAGACATGAACCCATATATCGTGTGTGTGTGTGTGTGTGTGTGTGTGTGTGTGTGTGTGTGTTATTCTATGAATAATTTTGATGCAAACAGTGTTTGTGGTGTTGGGCCGTATGAATAAAAGTGACTTGACTCTTTTATGTATATTTTATATATTAATAATAATAATCATAGAAAGGAAAATATATGCCCATAGAAGTATACTGTACATACAATACATTATTTCTATTGATCAGTGGCATCACTTTAGGGTAATGGTAGCAGCAAACATCTAGAAGCTAAAAGTCTACATATTCTACATACTGAAAGCAAAGATTATCAGTCACCCTGACAACAAGCACATCATCATCATCTTGGTACAAACCAGCAACCACACTTTCCAAGTCAAGTCAGGATTTGGCTGATCTGATAAAAAAACCACACTTGATGTACATCTAAAATGTACAATATAGATGACGGAAGTGATTCTCTTTACCACTGCTATGGTATCTGTACAAAGAATACAAAGCTTCTTTATAGCAGACCTGGTGCATGTGTGTGACGAAGGGACCTTGAAGTGATTGTGAAGTAGTGAGTGGGCATGAAAGAGATGTCATTCTCCCTGTTACATGTCACAACTTTCTGTATATGTGCCATTTTTATGTCAGATTGTGAAACTGCCCCATTTCTCTATATGGATTATTTTTTTCTCTAATCCAGTGAGCATTCACATTTATGCAAAAGTGTGACTTCAGTGTGCCGTTGGCTTCTGGTTCATTTGACATAATGACAACAACCAATCACAGTTATAGGCCACCCAACATATGGCTGCTTTTAGAAATTACCAGAGTAGTTTTTGCCATGACCAACCTCATAGTTAATGTAGGTATAATTTATGGTTTACATCGGTGGTGGCACAGTGACAGTGCTGAAGGTACACAGGCAATCAAATACACAACCAGATGTTATAAGTTTACTAACAGTCTCTGCCTCATTTGTTCAGGTAACAAGAAGAATAAATAATAAATAATAAAGTCCCTGTAAAGTGACAAAAATATTACTTCTGTGTCTTTCCACAGGAAAAGGAGCGTTGGTAACCACCATACCAAATTTGAGGGATTTAAGAAGTTGCTACGTGTTTAGCAATTAGGTTTTAAATTAGTAAAATTCAGCATAACATGTGATACTTAAAATGTTGAATTTGCTTTCCAGGATCTTTCGTATCTGATGTCGGGAGGAATCTTTGTTTGCAGAAATGAAATGTGATTGGCCAATGCCTGCCCAGTATTTGCAAAAATGTATTATGTATGAATGTTAACTGTGATGCTGCTCAACAAATGTGGACCCTTTAACCCTTAGTTCTCACGCAGGTTTCAAACATTTTGAGTACTTTTTGCTCTGGTGTTTTTATGTGAAAATTAATACAAATATATAATAATTTCATCAGATTTCCTACATCATGAAAAGAAAAGGATATAAAACACTCTTCACATATTAATAGGAAAAAAAGCTGCCTAAATACTCTGTGTTCTAAGGGTTTAAAGTGAATGAGCAGCTGAATCATATGAGCAAGCATTGCAATGAGGATTCTAACCATCATTCTCCTGGGGTTTAGAAGATCTTGAGTGACACAGTCAGCACATGTGAGTGCCAGTATTTTTCAGCAAAGCGACCTCACATTTCACATCCTCTGGCTTAGCAGGGTTTCTCTCTGTTTGGCTATTTTATGAAGCAGAAAATGCCTCCACAATGCAACTCTTTTATGATGCATTTCAAGCTTGGCTTGCTGATGGGGACATTGTGTTAGGTACTTGTAAAATCGATGTGCCAGGCCAGACTGGAGCCAGAGCTGCGGTTTGACTGCTCTCCTCGGCCCTCAGAGATCCTTAAAAGAGGAGCTCTTTAATTGAGTGTGGCTTTGACTCATCTAATGTGTCTTAAAAAACCATAAGCAATCACACATTCATTACATGTGTGCCACAGAGGGAATCAAATTCCGTCACATGCCGTAGATCGATGTCCTGTAAGTGAAGAGGGAAATTTACTTACAAAGATCAGGGAAAATAGAAAATAAAAAATAGGCCACAAAGGAACCAGTGTAAGCAGCATTTTTGCAGAAGAACAACAACCAGTGGCTTTATGATCTCAGCGATCTGTGATTGATAAATTGTTAATTCATCCATTCATTCAGGACAATTCAGGACACATTTTTAATATTACAGAATTCACCGATTATGCCTCAGTAACTGTGTGACTCTCTGATCAATGGCTGAGGTTTGGAGGTTTGTGCAGCACTGAAATGCTCCCCTAAACACAAATCAGTGTTCATTAGTGTAATCAGTGCCAACATTGCGTTTGTCTCTTTGAATGTATGGAGCACATACTGAGAGCCACTGCAGTGCCCTGCAGAACACAGAGGTCTGATATGGAAAGAGAGTCTGAGGCTAAGCTGTAACTGAATACCAACAGGAGTGGTGTTTCTACTCGGACCTCTAGAGGAGGATCTGACCTTGAAATGTTGCAGCAGATAGACAGGCAACACAAAGACAGGCCGGCTAATTAGATTAAAAACATGGATTCCACAAGGGATGGAGATGTGACAAGCACATTGATTCACTACTTCTCCTTAATTTCCATTGTATCCTCCTCCTCATCACATTTCATGTTGTATCAATCTCACTGCAGTATATCTTGGCTTAATTTATTTTATACTGTATTTCTTTTTTTTTTTCTCATTGAGACAGTTTTTTTAATTACACAATAATGGGTGATTAATTGTTTTGGTTACATATTGAAACAGATAGATGGTTTTATGAATGGCAATAATAAATATGATTTGTCTAAGACATAATGCCATGGTCTTATGTATGATGTGAAATTGGTCTTGCAAATGCTTTACTGTCATTTCAAAATTATTGTCATGTATTACTCCCTCAAATGTCACGTCTGACATTTTGTTTGTGTATAAGACCAAGCTATTTTTGAATGACCATTTCCTGGAATAATAAAAGCTCACGGAGAGTGTAGACTTCCACGAAGCAGCTAATTGGGTGTTATTTGCACCCAAAATTATTAGTCCTATAATCATTTTTTCGACATTATTGGATTCTTTGACCGTGAAAACACACATTTGGAATCACCTTAATATCATTGTTAGTTTTATAGTTATTCACGGAAATCAATATTTCTGTAATGGCGGTTTCTTCTGGATCTAGCTCCATAGCTATTAAAGATACTGCAAATCTGTTGACACATGTCCAATTAAGTAGGGTCTCGGCTACAATTTGATGTTAGTTGCATGTCTGTATCTTTATGTGTTACAATGCCCAAAATCCCCCAAGCTCCCTCTTTTTTTCCCTGTTCTGGATCGTGATATCTGGAATGTTCACAGGATCGGATCAATCTTTGATATATTATAGAACCTATTGTGCCCTTATCCTAAATTTTTTTGTGCCCTGGCCATTTATTGTGGAGTTACATACACAAATTCCGGAAAATGGCCCCATCTCACAATGAGAATCCTTCAAAAAATCTAATCTCTCCCCTGTCCCATTACACACCTTTCATGAAAATAACTCTCTGAGTTATTTTGCAGACAAACCATTGCTGGCAAAAACATAACCTCCTTGGTGGAGGTAATAATGTCAGCCATGCATTTTTATTTGGTTTCTGCACAGTTTTACAGTAAATACATAGACGCCATTCAATTAAAACAAGCTGATAGAAACACGTGTAACATTAACCATGTCTTTGTTTGTTTTTCCTCTTTAAAGTGTGACTAAAATAGTGTTCAAACTTTATTTTTCCTTGTCACCACATTTGCAGTGATGAACAAGTACCACTAAGGGAGAATAGAAGGTTGAAATTCCAAATGTAGCTCAGGGCATGGTCAGGTTTTCCACTACCACTAACAAATAACTGCTGCGAATTATAACAAGCACATTTTGAAGGGAGACATTTTTTGGAGGGACTCCAAGACTATAACCAGTGGTGATGTGGAAACACTGCCTTTCAGTTGTCCTGAAAACTGACATTAAAGCATGACAATATAAAAAAGCCTTTTAATCTGATATACAACCCCAATTCCAAAAAAACTGTATTAAATGTAAATAAAACAGACTGCAATGATTTGCACATCTCATAAACCCATAATTTATTCCCACTAGAACTTAAACAACATATTGGATGTTGATACAGAGACATTTAACTATTTCCTGGAAAAATATTAGCTCATTTTGAATTTGATGGCAGCAAATCATCTCAAAAGTTGGAACAGAGGCAACAAAAGACTGGAAAAGTCAGTTAAGAGGAGATGCTATACAGTGGTAAACATTGTCCTGTTCCAACTTTCTTGAGATGTGTTGCTGCCATCAAATTCAAACTGAGCTAATATTTTTTTTATGAAATGTTAAAAGTTTTAATTTTTCAGCATCTGATGTGTTGTTCTATTGGGAATAAATTATGGGTTTATGAGATGTGCAAATCATTGCAGTCTGTTTTTATTTCCAGTTTACACAGCATCCCAACTTTTTTTTTGGAATTTGGGTTGTACATATATAGTTGTAGAAATACAATTTCCTATACTATCCTGTTTCACTGTATATCCTATGATTTGGAATGTTATTTTTACTTCAGAACAAATTAACCCATGACAGTTACAATATGCTTTATATTTAAAGGATGAAACAAGCAATAAGGCAGAGTAGGCACTTGTGACTAGAGGAACTTCACTTCCACATGCACAGGAGGCAGAGCAGCCATGCTGACACTGAAAAGGGCAGAAATAGAAAGACAGAAATAACCCTCAGCACAAACCTAGTTAAAGAGAGCTGAAATGTAAAATAATCTCATATCCTCCCTGGTCCTGCTCTCCAATTAAGCCATCTCCTGTTAACAAGGCCTTCTTTGGAGACAAAGAAAGAACAGTTAATCACTCCACTACACACATCAATCACAGATTAAATATGTTGTCAATGAGTAAATTAAATATAAATTTGGCAATGAACAAATAACAAGCGTATTTTGGAGATTATAAAAAAGAGGCCTTGATAAACATACAGTATACTATGGCTGGGTTACATTTGTTTAAAAGAAAAGAAGTACAATTTTGTAGTTGGAAGATCCATGTAGACAACATAAAAAAGGGACTTTTTTTCAACCATGGGTCTGATCCTGATTCTGTAAGGAACGTTCATTTTTTTTTTTTTTCATCAGCTTTGTGTGTTTGGTATTTTAATCCATACACAAAAGAAAGAGAGAGACATTAATTTGCCCGATTAACAACTTCAGTCATTGTGTTCTTTAATTACAACAAAGTCAGCAGCTCCATTACTTCCTCTTCCATCTATCTTTCATCCCCATGTCGTCTGAGGATTGTGATTGTTGGAAGAAAGCAGAACAGGCATTACACTCATCTGTAGGCCCAGCAAGAAGGTCTGCATCTGCACCGGAATGTAATAGGATTCAGAGGAAGGTGAGAAATCAAGATTTCTAATGAAAACGTGTATCCTCATGATAATTATTAATCCTTATGTCAACTGAGTTCAGTTCCCTACCAGAGCAAATGCTGTCCTTGAAATTGAGTTGCTTAATGTCTACCAAGCAAGTCAATCAGCTGCCTCGGTCAGTAAACCAGTGGGATAATCAGTTGCTTAACCACTATGGAAGTCCACTAGTAGGGCTGCAGAATCCAGACTGTAAACCAGCTGCTGAACAAGGTTTATCAGTGAGGTATCTAGTACAAAAACAAGTCAGACAATCAGTGAGACAGCTTTCCACGGTCCATGTCCGCCAATCAGTCAGTCAGTCAGAGGGTGATATCTATATATACTGTATATTAGTGGCGTCTTTGATGCTGAGACAGCTCACACTAGTGCTGTGTAGTTATAAGAAGGGAGTGATTGATGAGACGATGAGCATAACAAATGATGCTGTTGAATAAGTGTGTTTCGTAAGCAGCACATGGAAAGTTATGACTTGTCATTAATGATTGTTATGTTTAACTTGAGCTATATTATCCCTCTTAAGCATGAATGGAGCCACTTTAAGACTGATAGAGATGATAATGATAATTTACATTAGACTCACTCCCAGCAGGGGATAATTCTGAAAATTATGTTTTGTCTAATCTGGTACAGCTGTGCAGTGGAGGTTAGAAAAGCAGTCATATGATTGTAGGGTCAAACATTTGATGTGGAATCAGGATGAGGGAAATTACCTCGCATCTAAATGAGGCAGTTAACCCTAAAGTGCCGAAATAATGTACCACCACACTGATTTAAACAATTGGATTTAAGTACATGAATAAAAAAAAAAAAAAATCTGCTCCATCCTCAGCACATTTCGCCAAAATCTAAACTAAAGGGTAACAGATTTTCTTACTAAGCTATTTTATAAAATCACTGCAGCATTGTTAGTGTCAGTCACTTAAGCAGCACGGCCAAAATGGATGCAGGCCTCTGTACTGTAAGTAATAATGGCTAAGTGGCAAATGGTGTAATGCTATGGTATCATATTAAACTTGGGCTCCTGCATTCCTCTTTAGATCCACTGAAATGTCAAACACAAAAAAGAAAAATAACAGCTCACTAGATATGATGACACATTAAATGAGGCCATATTATTTCATAACCCCAAAGCATGTGCAGGTATACTAATCCATAACGTCAGATAACAGGCCTCTATGTTTGGAATAATGACTATGTTGGATAATTATGCAAAGGATTTACTGTATGTCCAATGCCAACATTTGGTGCAAAAGAGAAGAAGTAGCATGGCCTCCACTGCTTTAAAGGCCAGTTCGGAATGTTTTAAGAGTGTTGTTTCAATGAGCGTAGATCCAGTTATAGAATTTGCAATTATGCAGCTCTCTTCAACTAAAAACAATGCTAATTCACTTTGAGATGCCAAGTGTCAAGCATTGCTATGCTGCATCAAAGATCAGAAAAGAAACTAGGGCAAACAAGTATTTGTGCATGAACAGTGTAATTCCACTGTAAATGCAGCATTTTATTTCCAGATTTTTGGGGAATCTGGCAACCATGCCCTGCAATGTTTTCTGTTGGGACTGCAGTAACCATTTGAATACTTAAGGTTGCTGCTGTACATATTTGACATATGTCATGTTTACATTACCACAAATTATTTTGAATACTTATGATCCTTCCCAATATGTAGACCTTTAGTAACCACCTTAATAGAACAGAATAGAATAGAATATACTTTATTGAAAACAAAAACAAAACACACACTTCACTACAGATTTTATTTGGCCCTATAGGGCATTTACTTTGGTCAGCATGTTCTTGACATGAAATTTTTATTACCTTATGTCTGTTGGCTATTACGTATATGCGCAAACTAGCAACCTTTTTGTTGGGAGGGTAGAAAAAATAGGTTACACGGGGGGGCAATTACAATAACTATTCCTTAATAAAATACTGGAACACAAAATTGGATTGATGGATTAGATTAGGCTAAAAAAGGATCTCAAAAGATTTAGTCATCATAACAGTTTTCATTAATGCTTTCCAAATACAATTAGTGTGTGTGTGTGTGTGTGTGTGTGTGTGTGCGCACGTGTGTGTGTGTGTATCTTGCATCTAGATGCCAGTTAAAAGTTCAAACCTGTGTTTTGTCCTGAATGTGCCATTTTCTCTTCACTGTAATTCATTGTGAATGAGTCATTTAATTGTCACATTTTTTCACTTTGCAATCTCTTTTTTAGGTTTTGAAAGAAAAAAAACTTGGGGCTTGGTTTGGTTTGGGCTAAAAGCAGCAACTTACTTTAAAACAAACAAGAGAATGCCAGAATGGCAACAACGAATTAACTGTATAATAATGCTAACAGTTCTGCCCTCACAAAGAAACACCTGCTAAAAACAACACACAACTTCCAACCAATGAACAGCATTAAAAACACAATTTTCCAAAGTGAAAGTTAATATACAATGAGCTTTTAAAGGAAATGTAGGAGCATTGTCAAGGTAAATTCTATTAATGTTGACGATGGTCAATTTGCACAAACATTTACAAAGAAGAAAGTAAAATAAATTTTCTATAATCAGTTTCATAAATGAAACACATTTTAAGCACATTTAAACACAGAAGACAGCAACGGCTATTTTGATCATAAATGTTTGCTAAATTGGCTTTGAGATTGTGAGCTGAAATACCCAGCCTTCAATTATACATGAAGAGTTATTGTAATGAGTGTGTTTATTCCTCTGTTAATGTCTTTGTCTTTGTCTTGCAAATCTATTACACTGAATATGTAAATTCAAGCACACAACAGAGTGACCATGGATACTTAAAAAGTGTCTGGTGTCTTGAAGTAACACCATTATCGCCAACGATAAAATAGAGTGGTGTAAATAGGCGGAGTAAAGTCAACTACAGACGTTTCACCAGAGGCAGATTTCCCAATAAGATATCATCTGATCATCTCTGATCATCTGACCATTCCTCACATGGTATAGTGAGATTTGATTGAGCTGGAGCGAGAGATAAGGTGACTCTAATCATTATCAGCTCATTTATTATTATTATTATTGATATTTGTTTAATTTTCTATGTACTCTACATAAATTCCTCAGCTCCACTCTGATCAGATGCCCTGATATATACAGTAGAATAGTATTTCTGATTTTCCTCCAAGTACCACCAGAGGAAGCTCACATGTTTCTTTGTCTATTCACAACTCTGTGTGAATATTATACTTTCTACTCCACTACATTTATGTGACAGCTTTAGTTGCTTTAAAGATGAAGATTTTATACACTGGTCTACCAGACTACAATATGATTTCTGAAAGGGATACACAGCAGTGTAGTGGCTGAAGCACTGTTGCCTCATGGCAAGAACATCCGTTTAAATCCTGGGGCCTTTCTGTGTGGAGTTTGCATGTTCTCCCCATGTGCACATTAGTTTTCTCTGGGTTTTTGTTTCCTTCCAGAGTCCAAAAACATGGAGGGGTTAACTGGACACTTTAAACCCATTTGTTGGCCCTGAGATGGACTGGAGAACCTGTCCAGGATGTATCCTGCCTTTCACCCTGTGTCAGCTGGGATTTGCTGCAGCCTCGAGAGACAATGAGTGAGTGAGATGAGTTTTTTAAATAAAATACAACACTCTTTATTAAGCTTTACCCGGCTTGGGCACCCAATGACTCACCTGGAAGACCTGATGCCCTCTATACAGTGCAGGTCTTCTGTAGTGACCCATGCAGATTTGTTTCTGGCGTTTGCTGTGTATCTATAATAATATAATGATAAAACTACGGTAAAAATTACAACCAGCATGTTACATGTTCAGGTTTGTCTGTTCTCAAATTTCACATCAGTTTGTACCAAAAAATAAAAATAAACCACAGCTGAGGTAGCAGTAATAAATAATCTACCTAATGCTAACTTTATTATCATCATAGACCATATATAAAAATGAGGGATGTCGTGGATGAAGTGGATATAGGAAATAAAAATACATAAAATAGCCACCAAGGGGGTGCAAAAAAATGGAATGGGAAAATGAGTCTACTTCCCACTTAAATAAAAAATGTATCACTTGTTGCAAGTCTTATTCAGTAGCACATTATGTCCGTTTTGGAAGATAGATAGATAGATAGATAACTAACTTTATTTATCCCAGAAGGGAAATTAAGTTGTCACAGTAGTCCGGTATTAATACAATAGAATAGAAAAGAAAAAGAAAATTATTGATTGACAGCTGGTATCGTTCAGTAGGTTGCATGCAAACATTTTCTCTCCATAAGGACATCCCATTGGGTGAATCATGAAGACAGCAGGGCTCTAAACATAAAAGTAGGAAGAAAATACAATATTAAGCAATGGCTCAGAAAAGGTGAACAGCAGTGAACAACATTTATTGATATCCACAAAACTTGTGTTTTTTGTAATTAATGAGTGTGTAATTTAATAAGAACAAAAAAGTACAACAGCAGCTGTGTTTGCTGCTTGTAAACATGAATTAGGCTAAACAATATAATTTGTAGGCCAGAATGATGCAGGAGCCATGTCAACCTTTTCATATTAGTTACTGTAAACTGAGCAAACTAACTCTACTGACTTAAAGAAAGGTTTTATGACAGTAAATTATGATGGTGATAATGATGATAAAAGGGCATACATTTCTTTGTTTAATTAATTTTATAAATTCAATTATTGTTGTCTACTGACTATTAAATAGAATAGAAATTCTAGATAAAATGGTGTTTATTTAAATTTCCATGGTCTGAGGACCCAGATTTGTGTGGCAAGCGTTCATATGCACAGTTTAAACACAGAGTTGTGTGTTTGCACTGTTTGTGAATGAGGCCCGATGTGTTTACAGTATATGCTGCTACACTTTCAGGTGTAGCTTGAGCAGATGGCTCTCAACCACATGCCTTACGAGGGAGGCACTACCATTTTTATACTTTGTCTAGTTTCATCTAAGGTTATTTAATTCAGGGAAGGTTTGAAAAAGACCCTGAATTGTCATTGAACATAGTATTATTGGCAAACTAGGCAGATAGGACTTACAAATACCGGAGTTGTTAATCATGAGGCTTGAGAGTTTGCAAACATGGTTGTTCTTACACAGAGATCAACATTTCATAGTAAAAAATAATCCTAATCATCTTATCACCAGAGTATAAGACTGAAAAAAAATTCTATTCAGTGAAGAAAAACACTGAAGTACAAACAGCACATTATCTACAGAGCATTTGGATTAGAGTTACAGTGGGGTTTTCACCATGTGTAAATTTGCGAGTTAATATGAACGTTTGTGTGGACTCATTCATTTATTGCCCACCACTATGAGGATCACAGGAGGATGGAGCCAATCCTAGCTGATATGGGACAAAAGGAGGGGGAACACCATGGACAAGTCACCAGTCCATATTCATTCTCACATTCTCACATGTTTTTGGACTGTGGGAGGAAAAACCACACACACACACACACACACACGCGTTCGCACTTCTATCAGAGTGAAGACCCTCATAGACATAATGCATTCCCTAGTCCCTTACCCTAACCTTAACCAACACAACTAGATGCCTAACCCTGACCCAAACCTAAACCCAATTTTACCCCTAAAACCAGGTCTTTACCCTGAAAAAGCCATTTTAGGGGTGAAAAAAAGTGAGGACCAGCCAAAATGTCCTCACTTTGTAGGTGTTTATACGATTTTTGGTCCTCACTCTGCAGCAAGTACAAGAACACACACACACACAAAGAGAGAGAGAACAAACTCCACACAGAAAGGCCCCCCAGTTGAACTGGGTTTTGAACCAGTGACCTTCTTGCTGTGAGGAAACAGTGCTAGCCACTACCCCGCCGTGTGGTCCAGTTGGTGTGTTGACCTTTGTAAAGAGAGAGAACATGGTGTCTTTTACTAGTATTCTCTACCATCTGTGAAGCACTCTTTGCTCTTCCTCTTACTTTTGACATTCTCTATTTTAAGCTCTATGTCATGTCTCTTTCATTTGAAATTAGCCTTTGATGAATTTTGTATGAAAAAGAATGGGCTTGCAAAGAGACTGACCTTCATAGCTGCTTTGCTGTGGTGTTTGAAGTACTGTCAAGTCCTATAGGGTTACAAAGGCACTCAGACTAACAGTAGAAATGAAAGGATCACAAAATATTTGGCTAACATCACCTTAATTTTAAAAAGCTTGCCACAAGGCTCAACAGGCAAGAGCTTGATCACGAGGATGGTGGTATTTGAAATGGCACTTCCAATGCCCTTTCTCCTGGTACTGTATTGTGAGCTGTCTAAGTAAGGTTAATCTGTCCACATCAGATATGGCAGTATATGCTGTCTTTGGATTAAAATAACAAAATGAAAGAAATGCGTCTAATACACATACACAATCCATTATCAAGCCCTTGACCTTAACCATCACTACTGAAGACTCAACCCTCAAACCACAATTTAAACCTTTCACTCACTTTCACTACAGATCTCTGGCATGAATGTTGGACCTCACACATGTAGGGCAAGTGGACTCACAAATCCATTTAATTATTGTTTGGTTTTGTTGTGTTGTGATTGTCCTGCTCTCTAAAGGCAATGAAATATGACTTTTTTTTTTCTTTTTACAATTTGACAATTTACTGCACTGCTCACCATCTGAGGAGTTTTAAATAAATAACTACTGACTTTTTAATCAAAGAAATGAAGGCTTATGGCTGCACCTTAACATACATGCAGTCATAAAACACCTGGGTGCTGAGCTGCTCCTTTCACTAATCTGATTGGCTTCTTAATGTTTTCCGAGAACATCTGGCAGCGCTTCCTCTTGCCTGGCAGGAGATTGCTATTTTGCCTTGGTAAGTATTTTAAAAACACTGAAAAATGCTAACGTGCTTTACTATAATCAATTTAAGAAAAAGGGAAGACATAGAAAAAAATAATAATAATAACATTGATTAAATGTGGTGAAGGTGTATTTCCCTGCAGGGTATATGTGCTTACCTTAGGGCCTGTCCACACCAAATATGACGAGGTACATTTTTTAATGTATCGGTATTTTATACGCAAAGAACCAGTTTTTGGGAGCCCTGACATTCATTTTTAAAATGGGACCCAGAGTGGGAAAATCACGAAACACCACACTTGCATTTTTGTGCAGAAAACTTAATTTGGGAAAATTATGACATAATCCCTCTCTCTTGGGCTTGTATTTGTCACCGTTGTCTTCTTTCTCTTGCGTTTGGACATAGTTTTTTTTTTTTTTGTTTGCCTTATGATAACTTTCTCTTTTAGCTTTCTTCATCCTGTCTTTTTTCTGTGATTGTATGCATAGTAATGTATACTTATAAAGCAAATAAAGCACATGCCATATGTGCATGCTCAACATATCCTTCTCTGATTCAAGTGTATTTCTGTTGCAGTTCTATAGCACCACGTACAGGCCTAGTATAGCGCTTATAGTCATTTTCGGGAGTTTTGTGTGGACTAAGACATTTCCTGAAACAGTGCCGTCTTTACAGATAATCTTTTCAAAGTGTATAAGGCCTCCAACTGACACTTCAAACTCTGGGGTTACGAGTACCAGTTATCTCCTGCTCTAACACAGAAGTTGCACACTCCACTGACTCCACACTACAACTGTCACTCGCTGTCAGAGCATAAAAAATGACAGCCTTGATTGCAGGAGGTGATCAGGATCATTGCCTCTATAAATCTAAATCAAACTTCTGCACACAATTACTTTTGCAAAGTACATATACCAAATTTTAGGAATATCTTGAGGAATGAATTATACTTCTATTAATGTTGTTCCACCATTAGTAAGGATATTAAAGCCAAAGAGGTAAGGGGGAAGGTAATAGCCCATGTCCTTGTCAATGATGATTATACTTGCAAGACTGATGACAATGTAGTATCCAATAATACTTTGCTAAATGAAATTAAGTATTCTATTTCAAGATTCCACATTTCACAGATTCAAGGGTACGGTCTATGGCTCTGGAGCCACAAAGTAAAAAATAAATATGCTTAATATCAAAATAGATGTGAATGTGCCTATATCTTCTTTTTTTCAGACAGGCCTATTGTTTTGCTCACTTCCTGTTCACAACCTGTGCTGCATAGCTGCCTAGGCAGCTGTCCAACGTTGCCTTATCAGGTCCTTATCAGGCCCTGTGCTATCTTTCAGCAAATGTCAAGACATCTCTGGCACACTTGTGATTGGCAAAAATGGCCACAGTTTAGTACCTAAAAACAGTCTTGTAAATTTAAATGGAGTGATGTAGAGAACAGCTCTATGCATGCTGCACAGTTTCTCTCAGAGTAGACACTTACCATAATGAAACAGGTATTCAAGATACTTATCTCAACAGCTTTACAGCTCTCTCTGTAGATTTCACAAGAGGTGCTGCTCTCAACCTCCTCTTTGTGTCTTCCTACCTCTCATCCATGTCACAGCACTGAATGCCTGGCCTAAATAAATGCTTGGTGAGTCTGTCATGAGCTGTACACTGTGCTCTCTAAAAATGTCTCTTTTCTTGTATGTGCTGCAAATGAGGTGCTGGTTTCACCCAGACCCCGTGGCTCAGTCTCTGTGCTCTCTGTCAGCTACAATCATTTTACCCACTTGAGATCAGGTTCTTATGAACTCAACCTTGGCTAATCCACACAGCAAGCCTTCTGATAGCGTCCTTGTGGAGATAATATTATCAGACGCCATGTGATAAATCTTGATCGTTAGTAATCTGCTTTTAAGATATTTGGGGGGGGGGGGGGGGATTGGTGGGGGGGGGGGGGGGGGGGGGGTAGAGAGTGTTAATCAATAATGTGAGTAGCCTGATCACCCCTAGGGGGCTGTGCAATTGCTGTACAGAGTCTTTTCAATTCAGTAAGCAACACATCCACTGCGGCTCCCTGCTGATCCTCCAACAATCTTCCTTTTCTCTCTACATACACCCTGAAAATCTATTTTGAGACACAACTCCCAATTGACACAATTGAGTTCTGGACATTTAGAGGTATTTGTACCAGTGGACCTGGTAACCAAACTTTCTCAGTCTTCTCTTGCTCAAATTGAGTTTTTCTCCGAGGATAAAGATGTTTTATGAAAATTGACAATGACTTCCCTTCACTCCCCACCTCTAAACCCAACAGCACTCCTTAGGGATCAGGTGGAACAGGATGTTCACAGCAACAATGTGCTGCCAAAAAAAACCCCCACAGCAACTGTGTCATTTGACTGAGCTAATATGGACAACAATCCCAGTGGAGCAGTTCCCTGATTTCATGTCACCAAGGTTTCACATACATGGCACGTGTTCTCAGTGTTTGTCAGTACTGAATATGTGAATGTTCCTCTCACAC
Organism: Brachirus orientalis; assembly: GCA_016785285.1. Taxonomy (NCBI): domain Eukaryota; kingdom Metazoa; phylum Chordata; class Actinopteri; order Pleuronectiformes; family Soleidae; genus Brachirus; species Brachirus orientalis. The sequence continues at coordinate 4,541,124 of JAFBJR010000121.1, forward strand.
ACTGCAGTGGGTCACGTTTTGCATGGCACATACCAGCTCAGACACGTTTAACAAAGTGAGGCAGAAACAATGGATGAAAGAGGAAAAAGACAGGAGGAAAACAAAGCAAAAGCACACTGCGTCAGCTTGTTTTTCCTCTTGCACAGAGGACAGCGCTCGGTGCATAATTTGTTTTTACCTAATTAGATGGTGTGCTCAAGGATGGTGAGGTGTCATTGTAAGGGATTGTAATGATCTGTCACCGATGCTAAGAGCATGGAGTGCAGCGGATCAACTGTGACATTTCCCTTGGTGGATAACCTTCAAGACAGGGAGAGGAGGACAGCTTTGACTCGGCAATATTCAGTTGTCCCCAGTTGCATCTCATTTTTAGAAATACTATATACATCTTGACAGTTGCATTCTATTCAATACACCTGATACACACCGTGTCTGTATGCAGCAGAATCTGTTCAGGACATTATATATGCAGCCAAACAAAATAATAGTAGTACTAAATGTGTCTCAACGGAAGTGAACGTCTTGACTGGGGAAGCAGCTACACCCTCAGCCTTAAGGAGCATATTATATAGTCCTCATTTCAATATTCTGACATTAAAAGGTCAACTGGTGACAGCTTTTCAGCCAAACTATGGAGCTAATGTCAGCTTAATTAGTTAGCTAAAGTTGATCAACAGTTGTCATTTCAAGTGCATAAGTGACATTGGCTGACTAAAAATGGGTGTTTTTGTCTCCCCTTGTCTGACATCAATGAGCCATTGTGGCAGAAATTACTGTTAATTCCATGTTGTAATTCTTCCCTTTATTAACATTATAAACTGCATAATGGTAACACAAAAAATGGTAAGCCTGACAAGTGTGATATCTGTGAGGAAGTAGTGGCAGAACTCTACCATTCCACACATGAACATACAGTACAATAGACAGTGCTTATTGTCTGTGTTAGTACTGTATAGGCACATAGGGTGTATGAAAGGCTCAAATAATTTATTTTTTCTGCCACAGTCTTTTCTGGTTATCTTAAACTGAGAAAGAACATAGAGCTATTTTAAACCATGGGTCATGTTCAATCTTTCATCTCTTTTGTTGAAAAAAAAAAATCTATCACTGAAAAAGTCACCCATAGTCACCTACCGTGACATCTCCAACTGGGGCCGAATGGCCTCTGTATCTTCCCGGGATCACAGGTGATCTGTCATAGCAGGCAGGTGTTTTGTATGCTTTGTCCCTTCACAACAGCATCTTCCCACCCCCACCCCACTCTTTCTCTAATCGGCTGGTGAATTTCTTTGTGCACCCAAACCTCCAATCCTCCTGTTTATCTACACTTCCTCCAACACAATCCTCTTCATCACAGAGCCAACAGAGTCATATCTGAGCACAAGCCTTACCTAAGAAGCTGAGTTGAAGCCTGTCAGCAGGCTATATGTCGTGAAGCTACATGAATGCACAGGGAATCAGGGAAGTAGCGGTTGGATTGGGCACAGCAACAATTAGTTGCAGTGAATTTGCCGTGAAGATCAGAAAACAGCACCTCTAGCTGTGAATATGGTTTTTCATTTCTTGTCACTGTGACTTAATTAAAATGCAGGACTCATCAAGGGTCACTGAGCAGAAACACTAAATCAGGCTGAGCCACCAAATTGCCTGCATCTCAAATTTCACATTTCAAGATAATTTTACATTCCAAAAGGCACTATCTACCCCTCTGACATACTCCACTGGTCTTTCACACACATCTGAATGTGAACAATGGTGTCTGCCGAGATACGGGCCTCTCTTATTCCTAGCCAGTGAAATGTAACAATACCAAGAGAGTGCAACAGCACTCTGTGTTTTCTCTGTGTCACAGCAGGTCTCAGACAACAAACATTTTGACCAGAACATGCTTGATGAGGGTCAGCCTAGTAGCCCTTGATCCTTCAGGTCAACAAGGATGGAAGTGCACATAGCCAAGCCTGACTTATGTAGCCATGAGGGCAGCAGCATTGCTACTTACTAATTGATGCCATGTAAATAACGCAAATCTGTCAGGCCTTAATTTGTGACTGTGGGACTATAATGTGTTCTGCAGCCTTGGGCGATTCAGTTAAGTAAAGTTAGACATGAAGTGTATTTCCATAGTGACAGTGAAGTGACTTCAGTTGGTACTGTGAAATATTGCACCTAATCACGTATATTTGTCTGATCTGATTTTTTTTTGTGCGAGTGGTGACAAAATTATGCTTATCTCTGTCTTTTACTAGAAGACATAATTGCATATTTGGCCACCATATTTAAATCTGTCATTGCCAAAAAAAAAAGAGACAACAACAACAAAACAAATGAAAACAGCAAATGTCATGGATTTTGCATTTGTCTGGCAAAATATTTGGATTTCAATAAGCACATTTAAGATTTGTGGTGCATCACATTTTCCTTAAAGCCCATAAAAACATGGCTTTAAACATTTGATATCTATGACTAACCAAAAATATGAGCATCTAACAAATGACAATTGACATGATTGATGTGAATGAGAAAATATGTCAGGGCCTATTTTTCTACTGGACTATCACAACATCAAAATCACTCACTCACTCACTCACTCACTCACTCACTCACTCACTCACTCACTCACTCACTCACTCACTCACTCACTCACTCTCTCGCCTTCTACCGCTTTATCCTCCACATGAGGGTCGTGGGGGACATCAAAATCAGTGCTTGTAAATTTCCCAAATCTGATTCATGATTCATCCTTCTCCCTCTTCATTGTATGCATCGACAACATGTGGGCTATATGTGGGCTGCCATCTGCTTCTCTTTCACATACAGTGGACATCAATTTTGCAGTCAAGAAAGAAGAGATACATCATTTCTTCACAGCCATATGTAGTCATCAGAGAAAGAAAGTCTTCACTTGGCATTCAGAAATCAGCCATGTTACACTGTCAGCATACACCATCTGATTTCCAGGCTCTTGATAATATCGATTCTCTCATACTTTCTCCTTCGGTCTTCAGCTCATTCCTTTTAACTGTCAGAAAGAATGGATTTATTATTCGAATATACAGTCATGCTGTCACTAATTTGTAGTGTGAGTGTGAACTGGAGACTGATGCCCTCGCTGACCTGAATCTACCGTGTCTAAATCTGCTTTCTACCTTTTTTTAGGTCACTCTTGGTGTCATGAAATGATAAGTGGTGCTTTTAATGTGTTTCCAGCCACAGGTTCAAGTTAGAAAATAAGGCCCAGCATAAATTGTTCCATAGTAGAGATCAAAATTTCCTGCAAGACGGGGCAGAATCATTTTTTATCTCGAGAATCAGAGAGGTGAGATGAAATATTTAAATGAAGCAGTCACAGTCTTGATGAAGTTATATTAATAATTGTATCACTCATTTTAATGTCATTGCAACTACTTCATATGGAAGAACACCTGCTAAGGACAGCAATTCACTTTAATAATATGGACCACAACATAGAATTATAACAATAAAGCTTCTTATAAAACACAGGAAAAAATGTAGTGTCTTGTTTTTCCCAACATTCTCATATGCAAAATGTGAAGATGATAAAATTAAATGATGTACGATTTCTAATTTTTATCCTCTGATTCTGTTTTGACAGATAAGTAATTGGGATTTCATTTATTTGACTTGTCACAGGCCCTCAAATGCAACGCTAGCTTTAGATCTTAATATGGCAATTGGAGCAGCTTTCATCTTTTCTGCTTAGCTGCACCATAACAATCACTAGGCAAAAAGTCCCATGTGAAAAACAAACAAACAAATAAATAAATAAACAAACAAACATTTGTCTTTTAGCAAATAATATACCGTATATTTTTGGCCGACCAAAATTTGCAGTTTACTATCAATGAAGTCACTTAAATTATTATTATTATTATTTTTTTTATTTTTTTTTTTTCAAGTGGGTGAGGGTTGGAGGGGGTGTTGTGACACAACACTTCATTAATAGGCCGTTTTTTTATTTGTATGAGTATTATTGTTACGTTTTACACTGGGCATGTATGGACCAAAAGGAAGGAAGCGGAAGCCAGGTTGCAAAAGGCAAGGTGCGTGCGGTTTATTAACAAAAAGATACAAAGAAACTACTACGAGGTGAGCCAACTAAGAACAAACAAAAGGCGAGGAGACTGACAGGCTGGCTGGGCGAGTTGCTCCCGGGGTAACTAGGAAAAAGGAAAAATACGAATTAGAAAAAAGGGAATCAAAATGCATAGAGGCGAGCAGAGCAGAGTGGAGACTAGTACGTGTGAGTACCGGTTTGCAAATGTGACGCGCTGACACCTGCTGCAAGGAGGAACCAGCAGATAAAGACCGGGGGGGAAATCAGGGAAATGAGCAGCAGGTGTGTGAGGAGGGACTCCGCCCAGCAGCCTGGTCAAGTCTCCTGAAATAATAAAACAAAGACAGGGTTGCGCAGGAAACAGAAGACTTAACAAAATAAGAGACAGGAAGCAGGGACAAACCGGACCCTGACAATTATTTCAGTTAAACAGATCTGTATGCCAGCCATGATGCTGCTTTTGAATTCAGGTCTCTCTGGCAAAACAAATCAAATTTCAACAGACTTACTCCATTGTTACACAAGGTTAAATAAAGCCAAAATAATTTAAGTGTGAAAGCAAATAAATTGATGAATACCATTGTCATATTATATTTGTGCGGTAGGTCGTAGGTTTTGATGTACAGTGTTTTTGTGGAAAGCATAAATATTTGTTTTGCTACCAAATAAACATGGCAGATAATGTTATTTAATTACAGTTTATCAAGTAATTACTGATTTGCATCGTGAAACTCACCATCCGACACCAACTCCAACTACATCAAATACTCACCTTTCCTTACCAATGCAACTTCAACTTTAGTCTGTTGTACGTAGCTTCTGTTGTGTATAATTAAATATACCTACCGCTGATAATGATATTATACTATATTATATTATATTATATTATATTATATTATATTATATTACTGTTGATTCCACCTAATGTTTGTAAATAAAGATGGACAAGACGGCTCCAAAACACCATTATTGCTTAGTGGTGGCTGACTGCAGTACAAGTTACAAACCACTCCTCCTCCATATTGTAGTTATATTTGGTAATTAATGTATTTAGATCGATAGATCGATCGATAGATTGTATTTTAACATGTTAATTTTTCTGATAAGTTCCATAAACTTATTTAACAATTTGAATGGGGGAAAACATCATGATTGACATCGGAAACTGACTCACAATTAGTCAAGCATGCATCATTGTGAATAGATAAATCTTAAATTTAGATAAATGGACTTCAGTGAAGTTACTCTGTTACACCAGCACTGTTAAAGGGCACTTTACTACTCTTAAATATAAGGAATAGAAAAGTGATAAAAACCAATATATATACATGTGAGGAAAATAAAATATAAAATAAGTGCTTACAGTGCAGCTTTACAAGGAGGGAATAAAAAAAATATAAAATCTAGCCAGATAAACAAACCAAATCCACAACAATGAATAATTAGTGCAAATGAGCAGTCTTGTGCAAAGTTCTAAATGAATATTATATTATATCAGAATGGAACATGAGCAAAAACCAAAAAGTATGCCATTTGTGCAAGATACAAAAAGAATAATTGGTAAGTGACAGATAGTCCAGGTTTCTCTCTGTCAGACAGAGCAGATGCATTGAACAGTTTTATTGCTTGTGGCAAGAATGATTTACTGTTCCTGTGTTTGTGACAGCAGAGCTGTAAGAGCTTTTTTGAGAAGGTGCTCCACTGTCTGTCCAGTGTGTGGTGGAGATAATGACCTGGTTATCCATTATTGACATACAGTTTGTTTAGTGTTCTCTTCTCCACCACGGCTTCAAATGTATCTCATTCGCAGCCAATAATGGAGTCAGCTTTCCTGATCAGTTTACTCAGTCTGTTGGTATCGCTGGTTCTGATGCCCCCCCAGCAGACTGCGGCGAGGAACAGAGTGCTGGCAACAACAGACTGACAGAACATTTCCACATTTCCAGCATCTTGCAGCGCACATTAAAGGATCTCAGCTTCCTCAGAAAATAGAGACGACTCCTCTCTTTCTTATATGCAGCCATTCTCCAGGCTCAGACTCAAATTGAGGAGTTGCTGGAGAACTGCACACAGCTAAGCAGCACATGTCTTCAAAATCCCGGGGCTGATGTTGTAAGGTCCAGCAGCCTTGTACAAACGGAGTCTCTCCAGCTGCCTCCTCACCTGACCAGCAGTCACATTGAAGTGGGGGGAGGAGACTGTAGTTTCAGCTGGTGTAATGTTATTTGCACACAAATTTATGTTCACACAGTTCGTTATGGTGTTGATGTCCTTCTTGTGTGGATCTTAGAGTACATCCCATTCTATAGACTCAAAGCAGTCCTGCAGTGCCTCATCAGCCTCCCGAGTCCACCTTCCTCACACCCCTCGTGTAAACAGGCTGCCACTTGACAAGAATGACATACTCAGGGGTCAGCAGGATGATCTGCCAAGTGGGGGAAAGGGCAGTGACACTGTATGCATCCTTATTTTTTGCAGACAGAAGGTCCAGTACTCTGTTGTTTCTTGACGCACAGTTTATATATTGTGATGGTTTGGCAGTGTTTTGTCCAGTTTAACATGATTAAAATCCCTTATGATGACAATAAAAGCATTAGACATCACTGCCTATTTCTGCATCAACTGATGGCAGAATGTAAACAGCTACCACAATCACAGATGTAAACTCTCTGGGTAGATAACATAGAATAACCTAATAGTAAGCAGTTCAATGTCCAGAGAACAGAGACATTACTTTACAGCCACATGTCCAGGATTACAACGTTTCTCACTTTCCCCCACTTTCTTTTTACTGAGCAGTGTCAAATCTCTGTCCGCCCAAACCATCCTGAAGCCAGGTACAGCCACGCTGTGGCCCAGGATAAGCAAGTGCAGCCATGTCTTTGTAAAAACACATGATGCTACACTTGTGGTATTCCCTGTGGGTCTTTAGCAGCACAGTCAGTTTGTCCACTTTATTCCCAAGTGACTGTATGTTCCCCTATATTATTGCTGGGACAGCAGGTTAATGTTTCCTCCTATTTGCTCTCAGTCTAGGTATAGCCCTGCAACTGCAACGTCTCCTTCACAGCTCCGTCAAGATTTCAGGTCTGTCTCCGGGCAGCAGCACTGGCTTACTCTCCACTATAAGCTGATCGCCTGTGTAAACAATGCTTCCAATTCTCTGGGCATGGCTCTCCATTACAAAGAGTAACAAGAGAAGCAAGAAAAACTGAGAAAAGTCCCAAAACAAACTTAGCCACTGTAGTGTAGTTGCTGTGGTAGCAACCCACAAAAAACAAAATCAAGATGTGCACTGGAAGCTGCTGCAACATGCTGCCGTCTGGCATGGCACCATCATAAAATGTCTCAGAACTATGTCTATGTAATTCACCAAGACACTTAAGCACCTGAGAAATGTATTATAAATCATGTCAAAAATTCAAACAAGTTACACTGTATACGAAAAAGGATCAGGATCAGATAGATAAACAGAAACCACATGATGGTTGTGCAGGTCATCTGTCTCTTACAGTCGGTAGCTATCATGGGTAGAGAAAACTAGACACTGTTGTGTTTTACAGACTGACATAAGCCTCCTATCCAGTCTTATGGCAATCATGATACTAATGTCTCATTTCTGTAGATGATGCTGTGTTTCTGCCTCACAGAGTTCCTCTAACTGGTTTCATACGTGCCTTTACCACATCATTAAGGAGTCAACGAGGCAAAAAACTGCAGTAGCCTCGGACAGACTGAGACATGAAGCCCAGCACTGGGGGGGGGGGGGGGGGGGTGAAAAAAGGGGGGGGGGGGGGGGGGGGATGTATAAGAAATATTCATGTTTTCTCTCCCTGGATAGCATTTCTCCTAAAAGGGGTCTGACTTCCTCCTCTGATTCTATTTTCGAGGTTCTATCACTCTGAATATGTGATCCACGCAACACCTCTGTTGCACATCGAAGGGATCAATGGTTCTATTTGTTTTTACCCAATTTTCTTCAATCACCCATACTACAGAAAACATTCTTTTTATCAAATATTTCCTACTAGTGTCCAAACCTGGCACCAGAATTTAATTTTGACAGCAAAGGACAAGAAAGCTTAGAGCCAACTTTACTGGAATATTTCCACTGTTACTAGTAACTATGACTGTATTTTACTCAGGCACACAAGGAAGGTAAGTTTCTAGATTAAATTCTTTTTTTTTTTTTTTTTTTTAGTTTTTAAATCTCAGCATCACATCATATAAATAAATGCTCATTCTGTATTTTACTATAAAGGTCTTTTTATAGACTTTGTTAAGATGATGAATTGCAGATGCATACAGCTTCATTATCACCACCAAGGCAGTTATGTTTTCACCTGGTCCTGTAAATTGGTTTGTTTATTTGCCAGCAGGAGTACAAGAAAAGCAGTGAACCAACAGGCTCCAAATGCTTCGGTGCTTGGTGGGAGGATGGGGTACCAGCCAGGGAAGACCCATTACATGATAATGTGGATCCAGTTAAAGGGGCAGATCAAGAATTATTTTTGTATTATCATGTTCCTACCATCATGAGTTAGGGAATTTAGTAACACATATATTTTGATGTAGAAATGATCATATTTATGGTGTTGATATCGATAATGTGTAAAATTTGGTTAATGAGGTTAATTCCTTGTTTGTTTGTATTTTAGGAATTGGACAGACATTTAGAGCTGTTTGTGCCAATGACAGGCGAAAAGTAATAGATCAAATTACCTGAGTGGTGTTTTCTTGAACTGTGAACTATGGAAAAATATTGATGACTGATGTGATGACCTCAGATATCTGGAAGTACAGTGAAACAGAACTGCTCTTGTGAAAAAAGCCACTTGAGGTCATTCAGGAGTCCAATCAAGATGCTTCCCAGATACAGTACCTTCTGCCAGTAGTATTCCAACCACGTCCAACAAGTAGAAGGCCCTGAGGTAGACACAGAACATGCTAAAGGAGTTACATGTCCTATCTAGCTTTACAAGACCTTGGCAACCCTGAGGAAGAGCTGAAAACAGGGATGGGGTGAAGGATCTTTTGGTTATTGTCCCCTGCCAGTGTTGATGACACTGTGTAGTACTGTTGTATGAAAATTGTATTTTACAACTACAGATCCTGTTCATCATCATGTCAGCGATTCTGACTTCATGTGTGATTTGCAGAAACTTTTCTGGGGCCACACTGTATAGCTACTTAATCACATGCAGTATGACAATTCATTTGTATTTTCAACCAAATACTGCACCAGAATATCCTTCTACAAAAGAAGGCAACTACTGTTAAACCTAAAGAATTCAAAATATATATGAAATTGAAATGGATTACTGATACGGTGAATGGTGTGTACCTGTACAATGTTGGTTGTATTTAGTTACTTACTCTCTGTGTAAATATATAAGTTTCATGGGCACAGATGCTGACCAAATTAGCGTGTACGTACTGTATGTCCTTCATCTTTTGGTAAGCAGGTGACTAGGGTTGCTCAAGTAATCCCCTGGTGTCCAGTCTCCAAGTGAGTGGCCAGGTGACTACGTTTACATGGAGTAGCCTATGACTCATGTTACTAGTTTGTCCCTGTAGCTTTACCCTAATAAGCCCCCCCCCCCCCCCCCCACCATCATAGGTAATTACTCATTACTCACTAGCCTATGACTCATGTTACTAGTTTGTCCCTGTAGCTTTACCCTAATAAGCCCCCCCCTCCCCCCCCCACCATCATAGGTAATTACTCATTACTCACTGCCTGAATCCCAACTGGTTACTCGGAAGGTGAATACCCACCATTTCGGTGTCAATTTTACAGTCCAAATTCTGTCTAAAGCAGCCTCGGGCAGACATAATTTTTGATGTAATGTGGAGCCACAATATAAACCGCTGCTTTTTAGGGCTTTTCAAGGACACCGGTGCATGTTCAGCCTCAGTTGTTGAATATAATAAAGTACTAGAAGTGTGATCCATGAAGGGGAGAGCATTTTTAAAACCATCATAAATGAAAAAGAGGCAGCAGATAACAGTCCCTAAACACTGCTGCTTATCTCCCACTATCCATAATCAGTGGAGAAACGGTGCATCACCAAACGTTCCAATGCAATCCAGCACAAACTCCCTGCCACCTAACCTTCACTTAATATCTAATTTTACCAACAGATGATAGATGTAAGCTATGTCATCCAACAGCAAGGGAAGCACAAAGTGGAATGTGTTTAAGATTAATAATATATTTCTCTTTTCTTGAGGAGAAAGCTGAGCGAGAAACTCAACAATGCTGAAAATGTGACAAGTTTCATCTTCTTCACTGAAGATGAATGACTTTACTGAAACAGGATTGGATATCTGGTGAAGGAGCTGAGATAATGATGTTAAGTTGTTGGTTGGCTGGAAATGAGTGACGGAGCTTGAGGAAGTTGCCTTTAAATTCTTCTGCCAGGCCAGAAGACTGCATGGTACTGCCCAGTCCAGTCTGCAGATGAATAACATGTTGGCTGACAAGCAGGACCATTTGTCATTAAAGTGTCCACGAAAAACAGGCTAGAGGGGCCACCATAAGTCAGTGTCAGAGATTTTGGAAAAAGGTAAGGCATTCAGACATTTCAATAGAGTTTAAAACCCTTCGGCTTTGTGCCACTGTGTCTCTTATGGCCAACAATGCAGCTCAGCATTACCTGCTGTTTGTTTGCTCTCCTGAAAAAAAAAAAATGCTGATGTCTTGTAGTCGTGGAGGCTGTCATTTGTGCCAAATGTTTATATTACAAGTGGTCAGCATTTCAAACACTGAGGAAAACATTTTTTTTCCTCTTTCATGAAGCTGTTAGTTGTGGCAGATTTGTTTATATGTTCATTCAGTCCAAGCGCATTTGGTTCAGAATGTATGCCAGAATGCCAACAACTAACTTTTCATGTTTGCTACAATTGGTTGAGAGTAGCAGGATAATATTCACCTCATGTACAGCTAATACAAATTATGTCAGACTTCAGACTAAATTCACTATTATATCACACAATAGGCAGGTAATATGTATGCAACAGAGATGTCCTGCTGTAATCTTTTTATTGAGGTGGAAGTTTGTGATGTCTGCTTTTATGTTGAAGATCCAGGCATGAAAACAAAGGTGAGGTTCATGAGAGGTTTCCATTTCCTATTAATTATGTTCTGTTGCTCGGTTTAAGTTACAGTTAAAACCTTATTTTAACAGTGTGTTTTTCGGTCGTCCTCAATGGTGAGAGCAAAAGCATTGGAGGCAATGCTTTTAAGAAGGTTTTTGTTTGTCCAATCAGGAGAAAAAAGAATCTTCTCCAATAGGCCTGAGCTAATATTGCCCAATTCAGACAGAGAGGCTACTAAGAAACTAAGTAATAGGCAATTTGAGATAAGGAGGGACATTTTTTATCTGTGAATCAAACACTGGTGGACTATGATAATAAAATAGACCTGTCATTATGCTCACTGTCAGTGCCTGCAAATGAAAAAAACTGCCTCACAAGACAGGGCAACAGTGATTTTTAACTCCACACTTTTTAAAACCATGTTTTTTGAGCAGTTGTACATTCTGCAGCACTGCGATTTACCATAGCAGCTTAAGCAGATAAAAATGAAGCACAACTGTAAATCGCAATGTTTTACTGGCATGAAATGCACGAGTAGTTAAATTAAACCACTTTATGTTGGAATCTTACTCAACCCCACCTCTAATAAACAGCTGCATTGCCTGGAGGTAATTTAAAGGTTCAGCAAATGCCAAATTGACCCTTAATAGTAAACTATAATAAAAAGCTTTGTTGTCTTGTAAGAAACCATATTTTGGTCTTTTTCGATGTTTTAATAAATGTCAAACAGCACCAGCAAAGTGAAATGTGTACAGCTGTGAATGGTTCATTTCTTCAGGTTGTTTAGGTACAGGCCCGGTGGTGCATTGTTTCTGACGTCCTGTAAGAATGATGGCTTTTTTTATTACCAGACAACAGCACAACAACATTTCTCATGTTGACAGGAGTCCATATTCACCTCAGTGCTCTGGGGCTCGGCTTAGTCATTTCTTCTACTGCTCATCCCAAGGTCACCATCTCCACGAAATGTTCCTTCCATTTGTTTTGGACAGCAACAACCAAATGCGCTTAACTTCACAGGGCTTTGTACTCTCCCATCTCCGATCATCCTCACAGCACGATTGCATGTTAGTCACAGGATACTTTATTTCATAAAGTATCCTGTGAAGTATCATGTGAATATCCCTGAGGGGAAAAACAGCAGCAAGACATCACGCCTGAGGAGCCATGACACAAACGGCTTAATCCCTTTGAGAGGGTCAGCCCCGGAGCCACACAAACCAACGCATCAGTCAAATGTCTCCAGCAGCTAAACCTAATCACATCTATGACCAGTTATCAGCCCTATGAAACCTCACACAGCCAAAACAAAGAACAATATTATTACCTCACAGACTGTTGCAAAAGGGATATTAATAAAATTCAATTATAGAGAAGATCAGAAACAGAGATCTTGTTGTATGTGTAATAAGATGAAGACTGTGTCAGAGGAGGGCAGCTCTGATACTGTACTATGGAGAAGAATAATGCAAAGAAGTGGAAAAGAATGAGACAGTCACATTTTGGCCACTGATCTGACACTATTATCCAGGGTGACATATGTATGGTGAATAAGAGACAGAAAGAATGAGAGACAATGCAGTTGAGCTCTTGTGGTCTAGATTGTTACACCCTGGGGAGGTGTGGGCAGGATACATAAATTACAGTTGTTAAACGTCATTACAGCGTGACACAGCGTAGCTCCCTAATACATTTCACAAAGAAAAATTGTGCGATGCTGCAAACAAAGGGAAACAGTGGAGGACATCCAGCTTTTTGTGTCTTTTGTCTTGGCAGCTGTTTATCGCAAGAGGATGAGCTTTATTTTAGAGAAAGACACTGTCTTCACATGTACAGTAAGTGATGAGGCTCTGTTGACCAGTCAATGGAGTGCAGTGTTAGCAGTCCACCCTGCAGGATCCACACCTCTGTTGTTAGTATCCAAACAGAATGGTGCCCAAAACTGGGACAGATTGGTTATTTTGGTACCCCCTCAATGTCTGACAGTGGAAATGCAAATAATTTTGTGACATAACAAACAAATTTTCAATTTTTGCAAGATGAACACCAAGAGCTAAAGGGTGGACACCAAGAGCTAAAGGGTCAATGCTGTATTCTCTTTTCACTACAAGTAGCAAACAGACTTGCTTGCTATTGCTCAGATTTTCTAATCTATTCATGAATCAACAGAGTGAAAACATGTAAGGTAATAGTTTTAAGTTTGGAGCTATTTCATGCTGTCTGTCGTATAACCCCTGTAAAACAGCTTTAGATATTTTGTTTTAACTTTAGGTGACAGAGGATATTATCTACTGAGCCTTTAATTTAAGGTGCTGATAGGTGATTTATTTTTTTCCTCTTTAAATTTAGGTGAAAGTCAGGCTAAAGGTTTTTTTTTATTATTATTCCAGACCAAGTTAGCTGACATATAATGTGAATGAGTTTGACAACAACAGCCTTCCAGCAACAGCATTAAAAAATGAAACAGAACAACTACAAGGTATTGCACCATATACAGCACTGAATTATAATGGTGGTCTTGCCACATGTCACACTGTAGCCACCGCTGTTCTCTGTTCACTTTTCCTGTGTTCACTGAGCTTGATGTAGGGACACAGAATCATGCAAACAAGTTCCCCAGCCAACCGCTGCATGTGGTAGTAGAAACCAGAGGGCAGGATGTGAAACTAAAGCAGTCATTATTTCCAACTTTGTGGAATTGACTTGAAGGTTAAAGTTCCTTGCTCTTCTCTTTGGTTCTTATTAGTATGACAAAGCTCGGAGGAAACTGGCTTGTTTGGGGAATTAAGAGAAACATGTAGTGGTGTAGTGGCAGTGGTTGCCTTTGCATTAGGAAGACCCAGGTTCACAACCTGGTTGGAACAAGGGCCTTTCTGCATGGAGTTTGCATGTTCTTTATTTATTTATTTATTTATTTTCATGTCTGTGACAACATTTCTTCACTGCACACAGAGTGCCATCTTTTACATCATGACTGAGACACACAAGGAAGAAGCATACATTAAAATAAAGCCAAGCAACTCAATATAGCAGCACTATGGCTGAAAACACCAAGAAATGCCTATTGAAAATGCCTGAACAGCTGCCTTACTACAGGATGTGTCTGCGTGTGCCAATCAAAGCTGCTGCTGTTTCCTTCACCACTCAGCTCCAAATAAGTTTCCAAGGATTCATCTTCATCTACTGTATTTATTTATATGATTTGCATCAAATACTACTGTATTTGGTGTCCCACACATACCGTATTTTTACTCACATCTCACTGGTTTAAAACACAACTGTGAACTGTATTACAGTAGATCACACTCTGTGTCTGAGAGAGAGGGTAAGGGAAGGGGAGAGAAAACCAGGTTAGAGAGCACAGGATCATATAGATTGCAGACAGAGGTTCCATACTGGAGCGTACAACAAGTTGCAACTAATTTTTTTAGAAAAAATGGAAGGCAAGATGTGAAAACAGCACCAAACCTTAACTATAAAATAGATTCAACATCAGTTATCATGACCATAAAATCAAACACAAACCTTCGTAGCCACTCATATCCTGACAACACAGCAGTCAGAGAAACATATCCTCACCCGAGTCAGACTGTGAGCATGGCCAGGAACTTCAGCACAGAATTTGCATATAAATGAGGTTGGGAATTAGTATCTGTTTATTTATTTTTTTATTTGAGCATTACTTCTTAGAGCATATAGAGTAATTGACTGCTGATGACATGTCTTCATGGGATTTAAATATTTCCAGGAGGGGACATTTTTGTGATGGGGTAGTTTCCTAATTCTTAAAAAGTTCCCTAGTAATTGTTTCCATCCTCCATTATTTTCTATCACTTGCATTGGTCATATAAATTATTCCAGCAGCCTGGCTACATACAGTATGTGTATGTATGATCAGTGTTTCTTTGTTGTCCAGAAAATGCCATTGCCATCAATACAAATGTAAAAATAGTCTTTAAGTGTAAAGGCTACAGTGGACAAATAGTTCACTGCACTAGGACCGACACTTTACGTTAAGTTGATACAAATTAGCAAAAGAAAAAACTATGTATGGTTTATTTATATGATTTGCATCAAATAGTATTTTGTGTCCCACGCATACTGTATTTTTTCACACATCTCACTGGTTTAAAACACAACTGTGAACTGTGTTACAGTAGATCATGGTCTGTCCTCTCCAATCCCTTGGGTCTACTTCACAATAAATAATACAGCGTAAATAGTAATGCGACAGGTGAAATATTTCCAATTCCTCCCTGGCAGAGTAAATCTGCCTAGCTCTATCAAGCATTCAGATCTTTAATGCTGCATGTTCCTGAACAGAACAGGTTAAAAAAAAAAAATTATGATAAAATTTTGAGAATTTCTCAAGAGGCCCATCATGTGAAGCAAGGCACCTGCTAATCTGTAGCTTAACACTTGTCAAAAGTTAAAGAGATATTATTTAACCATGAAGATGAAGGCAAGATCAAATCAGCTTTCATCTGTTGTCAGGGAGCACTGATAGAATTTACCCTTGTTCTGGCAGGAAACAAATGAAATATGTGGTCTTAAATGCTTCCATTAGGTGAAACATCACTTTTTTCTCCCCTTCCCATTTTTCCTTCGCAGGTGTCACAAAGTCGTCTTCAGACCTATAAGAGTCATCCACGGCACTCATTAGAAACCTAGTTGTGACCCTGTCTTCACTATGTCATCTACAAGTGTCTCTATGGTACCATACATTACTTAAAGAGCTCATTGATTGCCAGCAGAATCACTAGGCTTCTGACAGTCAGCCAGACTGATGAATTCAGAGGGCTACGGACATCCGCCAGCCTCCTGCAGTTATCAATTCCCTCCACATCAGCGCACCAGTCAATAATGCTTTCTATCAATAGGACACTGAGGATAGAGGAATGGGTTTTCATCACCTGAGTAACCCGCTGGTACTGACGGCTGTCAGCCTCCTCAAAGAAAAAAAAAAAATATAAATGACAATAAAATAACAATACTGAAAATCAACAGACAACAGCCATCATACAAAGACATCATACATGTTTTTCATCAACCATGGGTGTGATCACTCAGAGGTTTGGCCATTGACTGATCGAATCTGCAATTGATTATTCAGACTACCAGCAGAGTGCATCTCTTAACAAGATGAGCAACTGTGCACATGTCTCAGCCAATTTGGATTGACTTGTCTTAACCTCCAAACAATCAGCCAACCATAGTATATTTAAAAAAGAAATTTTGTTTTCTTTCTTTTTGTGTGCTAATTTGGCAAGAGTAAGTGCTTTGTATGATTGCAGTGTTGTGCCTCCTTTTAAATGTACTGAGCTTTCGAGGTGCATCTATTAAATAATAAAAAAAATAACTGACTTGCTGTTAGAGGGGTGCACTGTGTCTTGGTGCATACACACACACATACACATATACACAGTGCAACTAATTGAAGGAGAATGCCACTGATCGAAAATGTGCCAACTGCTGAAGGAAGAGAGGAGTAGATAAAATGCAAGAGATAAATATCCCATCAACCCCAGGTATGGGATTTAATTTTCCTGTATGAGCATTTCCTCTTCAGCTTGGGAAACTGATCATTTATACTCCAATACCTGGTGGAGGAGTGGAAGGGATTGAAGATAGACTGGGGGAGGGATGTTCTAGACAGAGTGAGAGAAGGGAATGCATGAGAGCATAACTAACCACACTGAGCCCAGAACAACAATTCACAGTGGCAATACAGTTGTTACTCAGTTAAATGATTCAGCAGTAACAGGATAACCAAAAACAAAACAAACATCAAACTGACAGTGTAGTATCTTAACTACAAACAGACATATACACTGGAAGGCAAACTTGTACTGAACTGCACAGGAGTACCATCACACCAAAACAGTCAGAGAGGGACACCTTCTACGCCAACACATCATAGTATAGTGCCTCCTAGTGGCTTGGTAAACTATATAGACAGTCAGCCTCATCGCAGAGGGAAAACCAACAGAAATGACAGGTAGATTAACACTGTCCCACGGGCAGTTTAGTTCTGAAAAAAAAAAAAATGCCGCATGATCATATTAATCATCGCTATTGAATGATTGCCACTCTGCTGGTTGACACCCTATGCATTACTAACCGCAGGCTACTCAAACACACAAACACACACACACACTTCAGCTGTTGTGCCTGTCTTATCACCATATATCCAGCCTCACCGCTGCTCTTCAGCCGATTTTGTCAATCTTCAAAATATCCTGTGACTTTTTCGTACAAAAGCGCAGATACGTGCACACACACTCGCACACACACACACTCACTCCCACTTGTTCAATCATGTCTTTGGCAGCTCGTTGTTCACAAATAGACATCAGCTCTTGCCTGGCTGTGCATATCACTGTAGAAAACGATCTCTTCAGTCATACATGGTACCATTAAGATCACTTGACAACAGCACACAAACACTCCCACGAGACAGAACATGAAAACACATTTGCATTGACTCAACTACTCAGTTGTAATACTTATGCAAGCTTTAGGGCCCTGCTGGGACACACAAATGCTCAGTGTAGGTTTGAGATAATGACCTTGTTTATATTATGGTATAAACCTATTTTATGACAATGGCTGGAAAAAATATAATTTCCAATTTGATCACCACAAACTGTGTTTTAAAATAGTTAATAATGCACTTTATAAAACTGTCTGTGCAGCTTAAGTAGATGCGTCCTTGTGTTCCTACATTGCAGTATGAGTGAGTGGAGCAGGAGGCTGATGCATTACAGTTAACTCCCCCATCTGACAAGGTTAACAATTGTTTTAAAAACTGTCCTGAATCCGGATCCATATCACCACTTCAGGGTACAGATACGCTGCCAACATGCAATTAAATTAATATTGTACATACAATATTACACACATATTGTAATATTGTAAATTACAATATTTTAAAAAAAAAAAAAAAAAAAAAAAAAAAAAAAAGGTACAGTAAATGTCTACGTTGCCAAAACTGCATAGACATTATGTAGACTCTAACTAACAAACAGAACCAGCCCACCAGAGGGTCCAATCCAGCCTGCAGGGTGAATTTGTGAATCTAACCATGATGTGGAATACTACATTTTTCAGTTCCAGATACCTGTGCTTAAATGCTTTGTGCCTTAATAGATTCATGAGATCTGTAATTTGTAATGCACATGTGTAAATGGTAAATGCAGGCATAATATTGTTGACATTGCACTTTTTTTTTCCACAAAATTTCAGGTTCATAATATGTCTTGTAAAAAGATACTTCATTAAATGTAAAACAAAGGGAAAACATTTTGGAGTTTATTCTGTTTATAGTTTAATATGTTGTTATTATTTTACTGTTCTGGCCTACTTTAGCTCAAATTTTACTATATGTGGCCCCTGAAGTAAAATGAGTTTGACACCCCTGAACTATAGTAATAATAATTTCATGGAGACAGGAAGCACATGTTAAGAGAAAAACTCTCTTTGAACAGCAAGGACCCAAAAAAGGATAGGATCAGAACTGATCTGATTTTAGAGGAAGAGGATTCAAAATAAACATCTCAATTTTTTTCTAAGACACATAATTCAACACACGTCTACTTGTGATTCAAGTATTGCCCCTGGTAGTGGCTCCCACAAGAGAGGCACATTCATTCTAAATTAGACCTACGGGTCTAAAATGTCCAAACAAGAGCAGATTCACCCTCTTGGTCTTTCTCTTCCATTTTCTATTCCATTTTTTGTCCTGCTGTAACCTGCCTCCTTTCTGTAAATCCTTAAAACACAGAAAAAGCAGCAGCAGGAACCCACAGCTCCGTTGGTCCGGCACCAGCATAGCAGACTATCCAACCATGTGTCTGTCATTGTATGGCAAATAGTACCAGAGAAGTGAGCTTTCCTCACTGCTACTGAGCACAGAGGAAGTCGGCAGTTCTGCTATCTCTCATCCTTTCCCAGGCAAAAAGGTGTAATTAGTCTCTACAAATTGCAGGATCCAGTTTTTAATTATGTGTGAATTTTTGCCCTCATATGGAGCTTGCATATTAAAAAGAAGAGTTGCTGTTGTAATGCATATATTAATGACGTCCAAAAGTTACTTGTAAAAATTTTAAGCCTCACTTTGCAATGCTTAACCACAAGGGACTTGGGACAACATGCAATTTGAATGAGACGCACTGATGAATCAGAGCCTCTAGCAATGCATCGGACCATTAAAGACAGAATAAACTAACAAGGCAAGCTCATGCGCTGCATAATCTATCACAGTTACATTATATATATCATACTGATCTAGTCTGTATTCTTAATCTGTAATCCTGTTTCCACATAATGGTGCCAGTGCCAGGGTGTTTCTGTTATATAGCACAACACTGGTTGCAGATCTCAGTTTCCAATTGTGGTGTTCTAGAAAATGATCTACATCCAGGCTAAACAAACCCATGAAGTGGGAAATTAAGTAGGCTACTGGGCTTTATTACCCTTGCTTAAGCAGCAGGTGACATAAAATATCTAATGAAATATTAAACTGTGAAGCATTTTTTTTCTAAAAATAAAATAAATAAAAATGTACATAGAATAATTTCATAAATAAACATTACCTGGAAAAGAATAAAAGTATTTAAAGCACCTTGCAAAACAACTGTTAACACTAACAAGCACTAGAAGTTGTGTAACCAGACAGCAGGGTATCTAAAGAATGCAGGCACCAGAAATCAGGAATAACATCAACAGGTTAACAAGCGCCAAGTCTAGAAACTCTGGTACATGAACAAGTCTGGTGAGCACTGGAGCTTCCAAGCAAATCTTTGACATTCCTAGTTATATATGATGCAGTTCAGCACGTGTGTCAAGAGCAGAGGACAAGTGAGCCTGAGCAAGAGCAGGTATCAGCTGCAGCTGAGTCCAGTCAAGTATGAGTTTGAGAAAAAATACAGTATGTGTCTATTAATCTCAACTTCATCACACAACACTTACGTGACTGGTTAACATCTATTCAAGGTTAAAAACCTTTAATTTCATTCACCGTCAATTAGTTTTTTAACACAGCTGGAGCTGGCAGATGAATCCACAAAAATTGATTCATATTAAAAAATACAATATAAAAAGGAAAGGAAAGGAAAGGATGGATTGAATACAGAGGTCAAATTCGCTCTCACTAGTTTAATTTTTTTTTAAATTACTAATTCACTTTTTACACCTACTATGGTCTCCTGAGTTCTGTTGATTTGCCATTTGCTAATTTTGTCAGTGACGTCGGCTGCTACAAATGTAGAGTGGCTAAAGCATTACATTAAAAATACTACATGAGTGCAGCTTTACCACAGTTATTGACAAGTGTGACTTCTTCACATGCCTAAACTGAAACTTTGAGCATATGTGACCTGCAAATGATTAGATGAATCATCTTTGGTACAGGCTCATTCTAGAAAACGTTGATAACCATACTATTTTTGGCTTTGGGTATAACTTAGAAAATCTTGTTCAGGTATCAAAAGTGTGACATTTCGTGAACTAGTCTACGTTTGGCACACTTTTCTACATATGCCTCCCAATCCTGCAGATTAGCTGCAGCTGCTGAGTTTCTCCGTGGAAGGGAGACAAGAACACTGCCTAAAGGGGTTATAGGCTTAAACATATGGGAAATTGGCCTTGCCGCTCTGCCTGCATAACTTACATCAGGACCAGTGCAGACAGATACGGTGAGGAAGACAAAAAAGGTCCAGCAGCTCTCACATAGCCTAGCTTCAGAAAGATGGAGAGAAAAAAATCCATAATGTGGTTGTCAGACACGGCTTCAGCACCTTGATCTTCATAATGTTTTGCTCCTTTTTTTTATTTATTTATTTTTTTTCAGGATTGGCGGTCACTCAGCCTCGAGTGTCAAGGGAGACCTGGTTTGATATGATAATTCTGCAGCTCGGCCCTTCACTCTGCCATATGCCCGACCTGTCTGTAGAGAGACGAATGCAACTGGCTCTTCTCACTATTAATCAGCCTGATGGGGGGAAGTTGGAGGGCGGAGGGTGGTGGCTGTGCTGGTGGTGGTGTTTGGAAGAGAAAATACTAGCTGCAGCCAGGTGCTGGCCAACATTTCATTACACACGCAAACACACACATACCCACACACCCACGCGATGTACTTCTACATGGGTGAAAAGAGCTGGATCAGCATTTTCCTCTTTCTCCTCCCTCTTCATCTTTCATTCTCTGTACCTCCTTTGATCCTTGTCTCCTCCTCCTCTTCCTCCTCTTCCCTTGCTCATCTGTCCTCATCTCCTTTTTTTTTCTTCCATTTAGAAACCACAAACATCCATCACCCCAGCCCAAATACACTCAGCACTGGGAGCAGCAGTGAGAGCCCAGCAGGGCAAATCTACGGAGTGGACAAAATGTGAGGATATCAGGAGCACCTAGCTTCTCCATCAATCAGCCAGCTCAGGTGAATCCAGGAGAAATGCTCTGATCCCACATTGATTTACCCGTTAAATCCACTTCAGTCATGAAAGAGAGATGGAGATGAAAGAGAAAAGACTCAAGTCTGAGGAGAGTGGTATAAACCATGACAACACAGAGATATGGATTCTGCAGAGGTAGTAGTGCATAATGACGGGTAATGAGCACAGAATTAGTCAATAAGAGAGGAGAGCACGAATGGAAACATATCGCATTACACTAAGAGCATGTTGTGACATCCACATAACGTTTCTGTTAAACCTATAGACCACAGGATAAACTTTCACAAGTGAGGCTCCTCCCAAGACGCTGTTTAACTGTCTTACTGTAGCACAATACCCTTTATAGTTGTGTTAAATGTCAATGACTCATTGCTACAAGTGAGGTGGAGACAAAGGATGGCAGGTATTCCTTATGACACGTAGTGTTTACGCACTAACCAAGAAGGTTTCACCCACTGCTAGCCTCATAGCCACTACATTAAATTAGAGTGATTTAAACCTAAGGTTTTTTATGAGCAATTAGAGATTAGGTTATTGCAGGTATTGTTACTGGTTACTGTGTTATGTTATTTTCATGTTATGTTGGTCCAAACATAGTCATCGTGTGTCCCCAGCTTCCTAACGTGTTATGGACACATGTAATCTAACAGTATCAGCGAGGCCGTTTGTCACAACAGGCCTGGTGCCTTGTTATGTCTAAATATCTGTCTACAGGGAATACTCCGGAGACCACCTATGAGTAGGCAGGGCAGCTATAAAGTAGCAGATGAAAGACAAATGCAGAACAACAGGCTTATTGGTGCAGAGTATGAGAAGCTCCGTTTGAAAATGATTGAAATTTAACAGAAAATTACATTCGAAGGCCCTCACTGAGTTTTCTGTTTTGTTTAATTTAGCTGCTGTAAGCCACATGAGGCTCACGGCTCAGAGGTTTGGCCTGCGCTTCGGTTTAGTGCTGACAGCGAAGCATCCAAATGAATTCAGCTAACTCCTCACTTTATTTTGTTCTGACTGACTGAAAGAGGAACAGGACAGAAGGACAGTGCATTGTGATGTGTTCCACAGGCTATTAGAAATGCTCCCTGGTGATCAACCATTGGCGATATTTGCTTTGGTAAGGCAGCTTTTAACAGGAAGACGCAGTGTGAGCCTTGGGGCTGAGTATGATGACAGACAGATGGTCCGCTGTGATTTGTGTGCTTGTGAGGAGATACCCTGGCTATAATGAAAGTCGATTAAACAAGATAAGTGCTTTGGATAGAAGATGACGGTAAAAGCCAGTGGTTTTTTTTTTTTTACACAATCTATCCCATACACTCTGCATTATCATTGACTTTTAAACACACTAGTTAACAACCTTGATGCCATTGTATGTGTCTGCAAATCGTGGGTAGAAATTGGTTTCTGAACCAAAACCACATTGCTTATTTACCCGTCTAGATGCGTGCATGTTAACATGATGAGGAAAAGCACTTGATAAAAGCTAGAACAAGATTTCGTTTTTTTCTTCACGTCCTCTCTGTGAAAAACACTATGTCACTGTTGGACATAACACTGTAAAATCAATATAACACACAGCATTAGAAGGTTAAAACATATCAGGAGGACAGTTTGGTGTTTGAACTGCAGTCACCGTCTGACCCCCTCCAACCCCGTGTTGGAATTTTGCCTACTTGAGAACTACACTTTAAAAATATTGGATTGATGTGCGTGAAACAGTTTTATTTTCAATTTAACATGTACAAAGTCAGCATTTTTCTTTTGTTACGGTTATACAGTAAGTGAAATAGGTGAAAGAGAAGCTTTTTAGACCAGAAAAGGTTTGAAAATGTCTTTTCTCAGTCAGGTCAGTCAATATTAGGATCCCACAGCAACACACAGCCCTCTGCCGAAGTTACAAGAGGTATGATATCAGTATATTTTGAAAATATAGTTCTAGTCTCTCTAAGCCTTTTTAATTCCTGCATCATATTTCCCGGCTTGACCACTCAAAGTTTGCTTCTTTTTTTGTGCTTTGAGTATTTATACTGGGCCTTAGTTTTAACACGTTGCTTTGCTTGATATTCAGAACTGTGGTCCTTGCAACAGATTTGAGCAAACTACCATGAATGTCACCTCCTGAGGGTGGCACGTGGCTGTGAAGGATTCTGAGAAAAGCACATTGCCTGGCGGACTGACATGGTTAGGATTCTTTTCAGGGAATGAGATATAAAATATTAACCTTGTTTTCCGTCCTAATTGGCTGAGGCTTTCAAGAGGGTGAGAGGTGAGTTTGGGAAAACACTTTGAACACAGCAAGACAAAAAATATTGAGCAACATTCCCCATCAGCTCAGCAGATGTGCTTATGGTCGCACACTTGGTCAGTGAGGTCACATTTAATGACATTTTGTTTTTTTAAAGCCGTTCTCAGTTTTCATTCATTATGCTGCAGCAGATAGGTCAGTATCACTGTCTCCCAGTTCCTCCTTGTTTCTGGGCATGCTGCTGTAATATACAAAAATGGTACTATGAGAACACACTAATTTAAATGTTCCGTTAGATAAAGAAAATATGAAAAATTCTACAGTGCAGACAGCAGGACGTTAAGTTTCTAGGTTTTATTTTATTTTTTACTCAAAATGTAATCTTTTACTTGTCATTGACATTCATTGAGTATTAACATTTTCAAGCATAAATGCATGCCAATAAGTCAAATACAAAGAACAACATACCTGTCACTTTCCAACATTTTCTTTCTCTCACTGATCACAAACCCACATACTGTATAAACAAAACAGGTCAATGTATCTGCCCACGCAGCGTTCAGTTTATATATATATATATATATATATTTTTTTTTTTTTTTTTTTTAAGGTTGTTTTCCTTTTTTTTTTTTTTTTTTTTTTTTACCCTTGTTCTGTCTCCAACTTTAGTTTGTGCTGCTCTCCATTGTTTTGACTTTTAATATTTTTAAGTGTTTTCTGTTTTGGGCTGGTTTATCAGCCTATTAGAGTTTTCTATTTAATGTAACAGTTAAAAATATGACAAAATGTTTCCCTTTAAAATATTTTTTAACACTATAGAAATATTATATAAGAGAAGCAGATGTAAGAAGTTTCAAGTATGGGCTCGAAATAGTATATTTAATTTAATCATCCCCCGTTCGCTATGCAGCACCATTTATTTATTGTGTGTCATCCTGAATTATTACGGAGGGGGGAAGAACGGAAACATTAATTAGACAAGGATGTAAGATGTCTGCATACCAACCATTTGTCTTGCAAGTGATTACTTAAAGAAAGACTTGCTCTTTGATATGTGACTGAAAGCAACAGTATTCTGGGGAGTTATGCAAAAATGATGGTACAGTAAAAAAAAAACTCACAAACCCAAGGTTAAAATTGTTGTAGCCCACAGTCAGTGATCTATAACTAGAAAAAAAAAGTGACCACAATCCAAGTCTGAGGTTGGAAAGTATGCAACATCATCCCGCATCATAGAAATCACACACTCATTTCACTGTTGTGGATTTACATCATCGGGATAACAAATGGCAATAATCGTTATTGTTTCATGCAATTGACTTGAAACAGCTGTCTAACTCACCACGTATAGTCTTAGTGATTTATTCTGAAGTGCCACATGAGACAGTTTGCATCCTTGCAGTCATTGAAACGTGACACAGCTGAAGGTTCAGCTTATTCACTGTACCCTGTAACAAAAGTAAGGTCAGGTGAGTGGAAATACACAATAGCAGGAGAATGAGTTGAGTTATGTAACTCTTTTAACTTGCCTTGTTGAAAGGAGGCATAAAATAAACGTGTTCGCCTTAGGCATTACGGAGCAATTTTTATTGTTGACTTGGAAATTCAGTGGATCCCACTTTAAATGGCTCGCTTGACTTTTCATAGAAATGCAAAACTACATGAACTGCATTTTAAGGATCCTCCTCCAGTGCAATATTAAAGCATCACATCACATTTTAGCTTCACACTTTTATCCTCTCCCATTTCATCTGATAAACTAATAACTAATAAAATATTTTCTGGCCTAATGATACTGAAACAGAAAACTGGATTTTCACACAAAGGCAACAGAAAAATTATTTATACTTGTGCAACAATTTCCTCACGTTAAGTAAAACACAATTGAATTCGACTGAGCCTGGAAAACCTCAGCTGCCCTGGACACAGTGAGGACTGACATTTACTGTATAGATCTTTGTAGATTCTCGGGGTTGTAATTGGACTTTCTAAGTTGGTCAAGTAAGTTGTCTGATTAATTCTAACAATAAATAAGACTCCAGCATGCTAACTAATTACTGTATGTGGCCCTATGTGGCAGGAGGCCAAGCTTGATGTCGAACGTTTTAGTGGGAAATTCCCACACATTAAGTGTCCTCAAACTCTTGTGGCTGAATTTCAACTGCAACTGAAATTTGGAAGTGACAAAGCAAACACTGGAATTCATTTTTCAATTGCATTGTAATTTATATTTCACTGACAGTCAAAACCAGTGATGCTTGTTACCAATGTTAGTTCATATTTCCATGTTTTCCATGTTTAATTAAAATATAAATAAAAATCAGCCTTTCAAAAATACACAAATATTGTATTTCATTTTGTATTTTGACACTTTGGGATTAATTGAAGAAGCTTTTTATTCACTTACTACACATTTTCTCAGAATGTCACAAAATGTCAGACCACACTGGACATTGTTCTGATACGGCACATCTTTTGACACATGCAGCAAAGAAAAGGTAATCGTCTGTGAGAGCCATGTTCCTACCTACTGGAAAGACTGGAGGCTGTAGGAAGTGTGCAGAAACCTCATCATGCCCACTCACTCGCAGAGTTTTTCAGAAAATGACCGGCTCTGATCACACACCAGTTCAGCCGGACATTAAACCGACTCTGGCCCAGACTTCAGTGTCCACACATTCAGCTCCTGCAGGTAATATCTGGAAGGGTTCAGTGTTGCAGTGCACGTGTGAAAGCTGATGTACACGTAGTCACAGGAATTAAACAGCAGTTAAGCAGCTAAATCCATTTTCTGCTTCATTATCTTGCGTACAAATACCTTGTTCCCAAAAGAACAAACCCTCTCCTTTGCCCGATCGTAGCCGTTTGTAACTTTAACAGTTCTTACACTCACAGGCCATTGCTAAATGGTAAAACAGATCCATCCTCCTTCAGGATGACAACAGGGATATAGTGTCTGCACTGCTAACCTAATGTGGAGTTGAACACCATAAACTTATAGTTAAGTGTGTACTTAAATCTCAAAATGATGTTGAAATTCCAAATCAAATCTTAATGAACTGTAAATATAACTGTGTCTCTGGCTGTGGTTATGTCTGCAGAAAAAAAACACTGGAGTGTGGCCATGGAGCAGGAAAATTCTAAACATGTTAACCCACCCAGACACATGGTAACACATTGGTATAGCTTTGTCACAGAGTAGTTGACGGTCAACGTGAGATGATATGCAGCTTGTGTTTGATTGTTACTCAAATGGGTCCCAAACATTGCGACTGAGAACATGGTTTATTTGGAACCAGCTAAATTTACGGCTAAATCTTTATTTCATTTTTCTCCTTGTGTCTGCATCAGTGTCTGTGCCTCCATCTGTCTCTATCTCCTTCTGGTTACTGCATAGCTATGTGCACCCACTCTGAGATGTTCCCGTTACTGAGGCACACCACTGCAAAGACTTTGACGGGAGCAGACAGCATGAAAAGAGAAGCTGCTGAAATAAATACATTTGTAATGAGAGGAAAGGTGCCGCCAAATGGATTGCCAATTTCTGTTTGTCAAAGGCTGAGCTGGGGTTACATTGACGTATAGATCTATAATGGAGCCACTTTAGTCATTTAGAGGGTCTTCATAAAGAATCACACCTTCCCAACATCACTGTCTCTACAGAAAGGTACTGAATTAGTAAGGTGCCCAATTTTCCTTATTTTAGAAAATTGTTTTGCCCATAGAAGACTTGAAGTAGTTCCAGCTGTCTTCATCATGGGGAAAATTACATGCCATTTCTGACACCGGCTTTGCAAAGGTAAAAAGATATAGACTGGAGGTGCCAAGATGAGCATATCCACTGAAATTTCTGTAGTGATAAAAAGTAAAAGTAAATGTTAAAAAAAAAAAAAATTGGCTGATATTTTCTTAAAGATCTCAGTTCATTTCAGGCACAAATGTTAAGCCACAGCTGTATGTTTATCTGTTCTTGGTAACAAAAAAATTACCTGCTTTGATTTAAAAAAATGTGGCTCAGCCAATATTTGCTCTCAAATTAAAAATGTTGGATTAATCTAAAACATTTACAGTTAATCTTTGAGTTTAACGTATACTCAATGGGGAAAATCTCCCATTACACTGTATGGGTGATTCTCTGGCCAGAGTAATGAGCATATTATGGCCTGGTGCACCACAGTGAGAAGAAGAGAACACAGCACTAGAAAATGTACTTGGACAAGTGATTTAAGAATGAAATTTATGTTATATTATGTTATTTCATGTTGCTACTTGCTCTGAGACGTAGTGCTCATTTTATAAACACTATATATACTACAACATATATACTATATGTTAAATACAAATGGGAAAAGAGCTCTCATTAAGGCAAAAAAATATGTTTTGTGCTTTAAAAGTCTAGTTTGCTAAACTAAATGTAAGGATAACTAAAAGTGACACTTTTATCAATACTAAAGCAAAGCACATTTTCACAAGAATGGATCCGGAAAGATTTTTTTTTAAATGCAGGAAAGTTTTGTGTGCGTGCGGTATTGTTCCTGTTGCAGGGCTGAACAAAGTCAAATGTCACAGAACTGATTACTGACATGGCACTAGATATTGAAAAAAACACTGACAGAATACGATATTATACAATCATCACTCCCATCATCATCACTCAAGACACAGTGAAGCAGTTCCAGACACTCCATCAGAGGGCAGCAGGAAATGTACGTCCATTCATTTAGGACGTCATAAAAATTAATAAAGCCCTTGGTAAAAAAATAAGCTTCTCCATCCCTGGCCTAGAAGCTGCAGGTTGCTGAGAACAATTGTGGAAAATAGGTGAAGGCCATTTATTAAAAAACAGAAATGTTCATTTTAACTCTGACTGGACTCGTCAAGACAAGCTGAATGTTGTGTCTTTGGCTGTCCCTACAATCTGGCTGCAATGCTTTTTTTTTTTTTTTTTTTTTCCAAATTCAATTATTAGCATGAATGATAAATTAGACAACACAACACTAAGAAAAATAGGCATTAGCACTCAATGTTGAAGGCTCTTGTAAATATTTTGTTGAAGGCATGCTGGAGGTCAGTGTTTGTAAAAATGAGGGCTCACTTCTCTGTTTACTAATTTTACATTAGCCTTGAGAACAAATAGCTTGGAGTTTTGTTTGGTTGAGGATTATTTGGTTAAACTGAATTGAACAGCAGAAGGTGTATCTTATATGAATTACTGTGATTGCTACAGGCATGAACTGCTCAGCTTAATTCTGTAGGGATATTGTTACTTTTTTTTTTTTTTTTTGGTGTTGTTTGTTTTCAGTCTATTCACCATGTATTATTATATTTGAGTGGCCATCATTGTTCACTGCAATTTTCACAAATCTTCCTTCAGTCTTACAAAGCTCAATTATTATATTTACAAACTACTTATTGATTTTTGTAACACAGCTTCGACGTGACACTTGCAGCATCTCTACATTTATAAGTCTTCTTATAAAAGGGAAACACAGAGTACAATCTGGCCTCATTTCCCTCAAAAATAACTTAATAGCAACTGAAATGGCTGCTCATTTGCACAAAGAAAGAGATTATACAGTACATATTGTGTTCATTTGATGCAGATTTAGCACAATATTAAAAGAATTTTAGATTAATTTATGGTTCCATTTAAAAGAACAAAGAATTTTAATGTTGACCCAAAACTAATAGATTCTAATAGATACCTTCAGCCATCTATTAGCAACAGCTGTCTTTTTATCTTTTATCTTTGTCTGTCACAAATCAAGAATACACTGTTTCAACAGCTCCTGTGTCAGATGTGAAAATTGCCACAATTAGTGTGAGAACAGATAGTAGGGCTGGCTGAGTAACAGTAACTGACGGTGGGGGCTTCAGGAAGAGTCAATGCTTGAGTCATGCTGTGCAAGATGGTCACGTTCTCTTCCCACTTTCTGTCTTATGTCGGATATAAGACAGCTATTTTGTAATTATTTTTTTTTCATGTAACATGCCCGATGAATAAATGCATTGTCTCTCAAAGCTTTATTTTGTTGAAGCTGAAGCTGTCTCTATTCACGTCCGATGTAAAGTGCCTGTCTGAATGCTTCTCACTGACTTGGTACAAATGGGCCGACAGTAGAGTTGCCAGGGCAACAAGCATCACAATCTTTGACTGACGAACCTCAATGACCCACACATCAGGATGTGTAGCTTGTGCATGCAAACCTACAAAGAGTCCTTGCTCCTCCACTAATCTGCCTACAGCTGCTGCATTTTATCCTGAGAATCCATGTGTGTGTGTGTCATTTCGATATTATTTCTATGCAACAGTGCGGTAGAGTGAGCATTCCACAGAAAATAATTTGTAGATAATCAGAAACACATTATGCTCTTGTTTTTTTTTTTTTTTCCACCGTAGCACAGTCCGTCCAGCGGGTTGACTGTGCATGGTTTACAAACGGACTGCACTTTGCTTCAGTGAAGAGCAAATCAGATCCCTGTGGGCAGACCGAAACACAAATCATATACACACAAAGTGCACACGCTCTGCGAGAGCACCTTACATGAGTTTTGTATTTTACAATAGCCAGAGGGCAAGTAAAATAATATTAAAAAAATAAAAATATAGCACTTCCTGCTAATGGTTTTAGTACAACCTCACATCCCTCATCCCCAACCCAGAACCACAACTATTGCCTTGTCTAATGACTGATGGGAAAACATTCACTCACTCATCTACAGCTTCATCCTCCACATGAGGGTCGCGAGGGGGCACTGGTGCCTAATTCCAGCTGACATAGGGCGATGGGGGGGGGGGGTTACACCCCGTACAGGTTCACTATGCCTTATTGGGCATGAATGTCAGGCAAACAATACAGTCAAAGAATCAAGGGTGACAGATTCAGGAAGATGAGGGAAAATGAAAAACATAATTCATGGAGTAAATACTGCAAATAAAATAAAACACTTGTCTCTGTGCCATCTTTCCTATTTTTTTGGGTTTCTACTGACAGAATCATTGCAGCTTCACCTGAAACCCATGCAACGATGTTCACTGACTGGATATCTCCCTGTCAACACACACATGCATACACACACCACACACGCTTTACACCACATCCCTTTCCCAGTAGTACACAGAGTGCAGAGGGGGGGAATACAGGAGAACTGGCACTGAAACTGTCTTCATTCATTCCCTCAGTCTGACAATGAAGCCCCTCCCCCCGACACTGGTTAGAATCCCTGTCTCCCACTCTGCATGTCTTCCTTCTTTTGTGTCTCCTTTCTGGCAAGTCAGTGCGTTGAGTGAGCAACCTCCGAACTCCAAAGCAACACTAATGGAAGTAGAGGCCTTTATCTGGCAGGGAAACAGGATCTCATCTACAGAGCTGCCCCACAGCTACAATACACACACAGTCATACATTAACTCTCACCAATACTCTCAGAGAAAAGGAAATTGAATTCAATTTAAAAGTCGCTCGCGAACCACAAATGGAGGATTTGATTGTCCTCTTGTTTTTCTCCTCCTGCCTTGTTATAGCACTTTGGTCAACTGAGGTTGTTTTAAAATGTGCTAGTGAAATAAACTTTACTTATTTTCTTATGCAGCACATTAATTATCAAAGCAAAAGAATGAATAGAAAAACATGATTTGCACTATGGTGGTCATTCACAGAGAAAACCAAAAAAAGAAAGAAAGATTGTAGATGATGAGGGGGAGAGACACAGTCCGGCGTCAGCATGTACAACACACACCGATATATCATTCAAATTCCATTCAAATTTAGATGTGGCAGGCTAAAATGATTGGCTCTTTAATTAATTGCATTATCATCAGCAAACACAGTGATTTTCTCCAGGCTGTGAAAGCTCCTGAGAGAGGACAGATATAATGTAGTAGAGGCCACAATCCACTCAGCCACATCAGGGGGAAAATCAACAGGATGCAAAGGGCTGCCACATAGTCACAGTGCCCCCTACTGGCCGACACAGCCTCATCATCCTGAGAGACTATTACCCTTTCATCTGTCAGGAAAAAGGCAAGGGGGGGGGGGCATCTGCACACACAGCAATGGGACACTCAAAAGAATAGAATCCCCTCAAAATATGAAAGGTTTTCTGCCAAGTGTCTGGCAGTGCGTGCAATCCTCATGCATACTCAATGTCAAGGCTGCGCTGAAAGAAAACAGCTTTACATGATAGTGAAATGTGAACGTGTGCAACAGAGATGGAAAATATTCAGCCAGTGTCTCATGTAAAGCATCTGTAGGCTGCAGAGGGGGCTGAGAAAAAAAAAAAAAAGTCTGAGTCTATTCATGTTGGGACCAGGGGGTTTCAGAGGATTATAAATAAATTGACAGATATGCGTACTAGTATAGAACTAGTAATGATTTTTTTTAATACATAAAATAACTTTATCAAAAGACAATTAATTAATTTTAGCCCTCAAATCCAACCTTAATCAGGATCCAGTTTATTATTTTCCCCTCTTAAAGCTGAGCAGCCAAGAGAGACTTGAAGGTCGTGTGACGATAAAAGCTAAAGCAGATCCACAGACACTGAATAATGAAACGTCTATTAGGAACTCTGTTGCTGCAGCTGTGGTGAGATTTTGAAAGGATTTCAGGGCAATTTGTAATTCACCACTGGCAACTCCTTTTGAACTAGTCATGGTTGTATTGGTTGTTTCAAACAAATACTCAATGAGAAGATGGAATTCAGTGTCAATTGCAGAATATGAGCTCACCGATGAAAAGAAATGAATTTTTGCACCGATCTCAAACACAGTTTGTAGATCATCATGTTAGCGTCTTGAATTGTTATGGTTGCACAGTATTAACTCCAAGTCAAGTTTTCTCCTTTAACTTCTGCCTCCAAGGATCTGTTTTAGTAAATTTCCGCATTAATACTGCCATAAACAGTCGCGTGCCTAAACGATTGTTCTTGTTGGGGAAACAGTAGCAGCAGAATGGGCATATGGTTGAACTGACCATATGTTCGCAGTATTCATGCTGGAGTCTATTCTTGACAAACATGTCAGACCCAGGTCAATCTCCTCAGGTAAAGAGTCTGCTCCCTGCTGTTTTCAGGCTGCAACCAAGTGCTAGTGTGTGCACTGTTGTAAGAGGCTTTTGAAATAAAAACACAGGGCAGTGCAAAGCAGTGGCTTACACTGCAAAAAAAAAATAAATAAACCAATGAGCTAACTGTGCATTGCTTTTAATTATATTTCTTTGGGTTTATATCTTGCCTTAATGTCCTATTCATTTTAATATGAGGCACTTTGTGTTGCCTCTGTGTTGAATGATATTTTTGTTTGTAAAGCTGCAAAGTCGCAGTCTGTGTAAAAATATACAATATGCATCGTCATACCAACAACTAATACTAAAATACTAAAGTCTGGGAGCGTTTGAAGTCATGGGAAATTCAAAAATAAGCTTCCCAGACTGACTTCTACACATCTCTCCTCTTTTTTGTTCCTCCATTATTGTTCCTCTCTAGTCTTAGTGCTTCCCCAGTCAGACATTATTTAAGGAGATATGCATGTACGGCTGTACTTGATCATGACTTCTTCCTGCTTTATGTTGTATTGAGCAACTTTTTGTTATTGGTTTTAAAAATTAAATACACAAACAAAGGAGGGTGTACAAATGTACCCATTTAGTTTAAAATCAGTTGACGAGGCCAACAAATTTCCTCAGGCGGATTATCTTCCACCCATAGTCACTCTAGTCCTTGGGATCACAGTGCTCGATAAAAGGCACTACAGACCTTGATACTTAATAAACAAAGGACAAAAATGATACGATTAGTGCAACATGATTCATAATTTACAGGATGAATTGGGCTGAAAAGGTTTGCACTGAATGAAGTTCAGAGAAACTTAACATCTTGTTTACCTGTGTGTCACGTCATATTACATTTTAGCTGACTAAAACTACTACCAGACTTAATCTGGCAATAAAGTATATCTGTAATAATTTAATCATTTTGCTTGTATGTTAGAAACCTACAAAGCAGGACCCTATGTCCTGCTTTGTAGGCACAGGGGTTGTGCTCTGCAACTGGTAGTTATTTTTGCACAAAGTCTCAATCATCCAAATGAAAATTAACACATTTAAAAGGTTTAGAGTGTAAGAATGATTGATGTCCAAGCAGGGAACCTCAGTGGCCTCTAAATACCAGATCAGCAGTTCTTTCACTTCTAAAAATGAAATTGTACATTTAAGAGATAGTCAAAGGCTACGGAAAATATTAAAGTGATGATTATTCATTATTGTTTATAGATGTGGAAAGTTGTATTCAGCACCATAGTCTAATTTATAGAACACATCATACACACAGTTAAATAAATACATAAAATGAAAACACACACAATACAGATGAGAGAGCCTGTTTTAGTGTCAATGGTTTTCAAGAACTGAACATGTCTGTAGCCCCAATAAATGTTTTTGGTTGCTGTAACAGCTCAAAAGTATCTTCTTGGGGACATTTTGAGAAATTAAAAAGATGATGAAAAGGGCCATATGCAATCTGTCTGGGTGTGTGTGTCACCTGTGTTTTACATAGACATACCAGCAACGTCTGCTCTCTCCCAATGATTTTAGTGACCAAAGTATACCTACTTCCGGACAATTTTAACAAGACTTCTGTTAACCAGCTCATAAAATGCCCTCATATATATCAAATGAAGCCAATTTCTTAATTAGCCATAATTACTGCACTGCCTTTTTAAATTTTATTCAGTGTGGACTGTCAAACAGAGTGAAATGAAAGATTCTCCTCATCTACCAGATGTGATATTATAACAGATATTAGGGTGACTGACAACAACCATCTCCTTGGTCTTACTTTCAATGGAAAAAAGAGAATTGCCCTCACACTTTCTTGAAATCTCACCAGTATGATGGAGATGATTGGCTGGTTAACTGTGTCGCCTGCCTGCATTAGTGCGACAAACACCATAACACTAACACCATATCAACAGCATATTTATAGAGCTGGCAGGTTGAAGCCATCAATTAACTTTTCATTGGTGAAAAGTGAAAATAGGTGACAGCATGAAGCCCTTAGGCGCTACTGTATGACTGTATAGAAGGTCCTGTCATTACATGCAATTCTATGTAACCCATGTGGTAGAAATTGACTCTTTAATCCACTGGATTATGTGACTGTTGGTCTTTATCACAGAGTCTTCTAATCAGAATGCATGTCTGCATCAAATCAAAAAGCAGGAAGAACTGAAAATTTAAAAAAGAGAGTCTAACATAACTCATCAATCTTCATCAATGTCAGTGTAATTCAGTCTTGATTAGTAGGCCATCTCTCATTTTACTTTATTTAATTTTATTTCACATATTATTATGTTTGTCATGTCCATGCTGTCTGCAAGATGTTTGTCAAAGGCTTCCACTGTCTTAAAACCACAAAATAAATCTGCCTACAAGTACAAGTTAATTGACTTTAGTGGTGCATCTGCAGCACCACTAAATCATGTGCGAAGGGTCAGAGGTGTTGAAAGGTGATTGCAAATGAACCTCTCTATAAGTTTACTTGGATGCTGGTCAAGTCAACTGGCATAAATCATTTCTCTCTGTAACTCTGGGCTTACTGGGCTTACTGGGGACAGGAATGAGCTTCCATATTTTGAGAAAATAATGTTCAAGTAAAAGCTGTAATAATTTAATAAAAATGACTGTGAGCTGAAACCTGCATGATTTAATCGCTCACTCCTTAATCTACAGGTGCTTTATTTGGTTTGATTCTAGCCAGGGCTGATTGCCACTTCTGCCTCTGTCAGTATAATTAAGAAGTGTTTTGACATAGGTCTAGTAAGTATTGATGACTTCTAGCCCGATGGCATTTTCTTAGATGTATCAAAACAAATTACCTTCCCAATTCTCTTTTCCTTTTTTTCCAGACCAGACATTTTGAACAAAATCATTTCCCTCATTTTCTTAATCGTCCACTGGGGACCCTGATGGACTCCCTCCTATCACTCAGTACAACACAAAAAGCTTTGATATCAAACCTATATGGTAACCTATATTTCAGAATGAAGGGACCAGGACCTCAGACAAGCAATGGAGCAAGTAATGTATCTCATACAAATCTCCTGTATATGCTCCAAGCACAGATTTTTACAGTGCAAGATTACAGTGCAGATGTAAAATATTGTTGTGGAGGATAAATCTCATTTGTCAATGCTATTGCCCAAACCTAAGATATAATATGCAACATTTCAGCATTACAATCAGTGTTCCCACACTTTGGTGGACATCAAATTCAAGGATGTTCAAGGATTTTCCAGGACCCATTCCCTGACATAGCTTAAGATGGGAGGGGCAACTTCTATGATTTGCAGCATGCACTGCATCTGGCCAAGTCATTGTCCTTGGGATCTTGGGCGGCCATTTAATGACGTCATCTGCTTTTGTGAAATGACAAAAGGCTTTAGAGAAGACTGACCGAGTTTAAAAAGCACCAGAACAGGCAACAATATGAAAGAGGAGCTCTGCCTTTGCTCTTCATGTTTGTTCCCGTCAGCAGGTTCATGTGGACAGCATCCAACTTCTCTGCAGCCTGCAGGGGAACAGAAGGTCTCGGCAGTAATCTGTTGCCATTTCCTTTACAACCAGCAATTAACTTCACCAGGTGACAAAACAACAATTACGGTAACTGTAATCTAAATAGAAAGTTATTTTAATTTTGAACATCCACACACACAAGCACCTTATGAGAATTCAAATGACAGATAATTGAAGTTTAATGGGTCTCTGTGGCAATAGCGAGCAGCAATGAATATTAATATTTTAAGGGAGCAGTGTCAAGAGATCTAATGGTGGAAATAGAATAAATGCTTGTGATTACGGTTTCATTTCAGTTTTTAAATCAATTGAAACTTGGCTGTTGCATTTTTGTCACACAACTTTTAATACGTACATGATATTTCTTACTTTTACCCAGTTTATCAGTTAAATGGTATTCATGAGTTTTCTATTACAGGGTAAACCAACTGCTAACTTGAAAGCTGTACTTCACCCTCACCGTTATCTGAATAAAGTTATCAGAAATAGAATAAATGTCCAGTATGTGAGACTTAGGTGCAGTTATTTCCATTCATAGAAATTGAAAATATACTGGGGTTCTTTTATTTACATCAGGAGTAAGGCTACCAAGTTGGATGTTTTTAAAATAGAAAAAGAAACACATTTTTGAGTTTTGACTGCCTACATGCCAGGGAAGGGTGCGGTAAGGGATATTCATCTGTAACATGCAACTTCACCAACAGATGTTGATGAATCCTATACATTGTTCCTTTAATTTAAAAGTAGGTAGTCATGTGTCTTTGGTTCACTGTTGCTCAGAGCATGCAAAAGAGAAAGTAAATGTATACTGCCCATGGACTGAGGGTCCGCTGCCTTCACCTAACATTCTATTTACTTTTTGATATAACATTCGCCCACACAGGGCATTAACTACAGTTATACGGTATATAATGCATGGAGCCTTTGACATTTGACAAAACAGTGGAGAATATACAGTAAATCAATGCAGAAACGCATATTCAAGTTACAATACAAGCTCTGAGGCTTATTACAAGTTTAAAATCCTAATAGTTTCCCTGGGCGTAACATACAAGAGGCTGCAGAAAGGCCTCTATGAGCAGAGGCGTGAACTGAACTGAATGGGAAGAGATTAACACACATTTACTCAGGCTGAGTGTAACAAATCAACAAAAATTGATGCAAAAACAGATGGCAAACATAGGAGTGGAGACGACACAGAGAGAGATGCAGATAAGCCACTGCTGCAGTCTTGTGCTCAGATTCTTTTTCGAGCAGACTGTAATTATTCAGGGAGAATAATCTGAACTTCATGCTGTTTGTCAGCGTCTCTCTCTGCCTTACACTCAAAACACTTCCACACACTCATGCTGGTAGATGCCCACAGGCTGCACCTGTCAGTGACAAAGCAGCCATAGTGGAGAAACAAGCTACTGTGCCTACAAGAAGGGCATTTACTTCTTAGGCTTTGAAAGGTTTTTCTAATTTATCAGGGTTTTGCAGCAGTTGCCTTATTTCAATTTTTATCTTTACAGCATTGATTCCTAAGCAGGGATAGTGCTGCATTTGCCAGCAGGTATATAAAGAGTAGCTTAACTAATTTGGCAAAACAGATTTAAACATTTGATATCAAACATATTGAGTAAGCTGTAATACCTGAGGACCATGTGTTACAAATAAGTTAAGAGAAAAAGTAGCTAAGCACTAAACGGGCTAAAATTTAGATGAAACAGTCCATATAATATAATGTAACAGATAACAGTTTTCTAAACTCGATTAAAAAGTACATTTTTATATTTGAGTCTTAGAAATCCATAACATAAATCCACAAACACAAAACAGAAATGGTTGAAAACTGTTAAGAGGAAGGACAAGCACCTCAGTGTATGGTACAGTATATAAAACCAGCAATTTCTTTAACATTTAAATAAATTAACAAATTAAAGAAATGACAAATTAACAGGCAGATTTTCTTTGTGAATTAACACACATTACTGCCTTAACCACATTCAACTTGCAGTATATACAGTAGCTCATGATTTTACAGGAGTTTTGTTTCAGTGAATATATCTAAACTATTATTCTGTGTATTTGCTGTTGACCAATCGTGCAAACACAGAATGCAATAGCAGTCCCCTCACTGAAATCCATCAGTATGTATCATTGACAGTATGTATCATTATAAATTACAGAATGTATGATGGATAGCACAGTTGCCTTAGAGAAACATGACCCAGGTTTGCTACCTGTAATCATGATTTCCCCGTGTGAGCATGGATTTTCTCAGGGTATTCCATCGGTGTCAACCATACGTGTGTATTGGCCCTGCGATGGACTGGCAACAGTCCAGGATGCAACCCGCCTTTCACCCTGTGTCAGCTGGGACTGGCTCCAGCGACCCCGCGACCCTTGTGTGGAGGATAAAGCAGTAGAGGATGATAATGGATTAGACACTAGTATGTTTTATGGACATTAAGTAAAAGTGGAAACATGATCAAAATATCTCAAGCTTCACGGTTCAACTGTGTCAAAAAAAAAAAAAAAAATCTCTGGTTTAAATTCAGTAACAGGTAGTATTGGAGAAGGATTTGTACATTTGCTTTCTAAATCTCTGCCTTGCCTAGAACTTGGAGTGTTTTAACTCACAACCAAGATCAATATTTAAAAGTGGCAGACAGGGTGCCAAGAAGTTTCAAAGATCTTTTAAAAAAAAAAAAAACTATTTCATTCAGCACTGTACCTTCAAGCACCTCCTGGCAGGCAGAACCACCTTGAATGAAGTTGAACTCAATTAAACGCGGCTGCTGACCCATTTCTTCAGGAAAATATGACAAAAGCAAGTTCATGCCTGCATGTGCCCACAGGACTGTGGCTTCAGGGAAGTCTGAGATCAAAACTCAGATATGCATAATCAGATGCAAATATCCAGCATGTAACAAGCTTGATTAGACATGAAGAATCATACTTCTAATAACATCCCATTGTCCTTGTGCAACGTACTGTAGTTAACTGTAGTTAACAGAGCGGCAGACTAAACCTAGTGACTTCAAACACAGCATAATGCCAAGACAATAACTTGCACCATTGGAAAGTCTCTATGCAGATTAACTCTTCAAAGAGAAATTATTCAAACATAAAGTGCTAATGATTTTAGGGCACAAGTCCATTAAAAGCTATTTTCTTTTAAGAGTCAAAGAAAAATCCCATGGGTCTATGGAGTCCACTTTTGCTTCCATCAGCCTCACTGTGGAAAACCAAGAGCAGTGTTGCCACTGGGAGATTCCTGCAAGCATTAGCACTCCTTAATTATTCTAAACTGGCATCAATTGCTGTGCCAACTTGTTCCCACTGGACCCTGTTAGCTCCATTTAATGGTAAAACGAGCCATCGTCTAATTTCTGCTCTATAGCTATGGGAGCTGCAGGTTCTGGCTGTACTGTTGTATTAGGTGGGGAATGTGCAGAGTTATCCCACTATCTACTGCAGGGAATGCAAGTCTGGGAAGGACATGGTTGTGGCAGAGAGACAAACTGAGAAAGACATTTCCATGTGGCTGTCAAATAATAAAATACAAGTGGCTTCTGGCATCTTTTGAATATTTACTAGCCATGATTCCTGCTAAAATCCAAAAGTATTCTTATTATTCAAAACCCTAAATTTCAGCAACTCACAATGTACTGTATATCTACCCAACTTTGCTGTAAGAGCTCCGAGGCAAGGTGCATCAAAAATTAGCAGGGATGTTTATTACCTTCAAATCCAACTTTTCTTATCGCTTCTCTTCCTCTGCATAAAGATACATAATCATGCATTTAACACAGCGTACAGTCTAACATCATTATGTACTAATGCATGCATGTTCCTAAGGTATGCTGCGCCGCACTAACCTTTCTGGCCTGACTGACAGTGATAGGTTTTGCATCGTATGCCAAAAAAAGTGTGCATTATCCAAAGCAGAGCCAAGAAAATGTGAAGTATACAGGAGATTAATGTATTCCAGACACACTGTGCCATGGGAATATAATTATGTTTCAGGCTACAGGTTTGTTATCCTTATGATTTAATTAAAAAAGCTCATTGCCTTAAGAGGACACGTTGGCCAGAGCTGTAGGGTATGCTTTCATTGCTCACGGCAAAAAAACATTAGCAAGTTCATAATTTACCGTGAGGAAATATTTTTTAGGACCACAAATCTATAATAGATCCATATACCATCTACTGCTGCTGTTAAAAGGGAAACAAAGTTAGAAATAGTTGAGAGGATATAATAAAGATCCAAGGACGATAACTCATCACTGCCCTTTCAGTGACTTGCTGACATTTCCTCAATCTTGCCAATCAGATCAGCACAATCATATCCTGGTGGTGGAGGCTTCTGCACTTTAGGCGGCTCTCGCTTAATAAAAGACACCCTTCAAACGGATGCCTTTTATCAAGTGGCTTGTCTTTAAGAAGTATCAGAGAAAACTTAATTGAGGAGGGAACATTTTATCCCAACACTTACTTTGCAGTCTGTTTCTACCATGGGGTATAGAGTCAAAAGTAATTAAAAACTCAATTTTAAACCGGGCTTCCAAAAAACAAATCGCTGACACGACTTCACCATGAAACAATGAAGAGTCTGCATTGTTGTTTCACAGCAAATGGAATAATGACAACACACTTTTTTATATTATAAGGAAGTGAATGACTGCAAAATTTTATTTACCGTATTGTTTTAACTGAACACACTTGGCTCAAACCTTTGCCTTGTTATCCCTGCTATTCATGTTTTCCCACCATTGGTTTAAATTATTTACAAGGATATTTTGACTATTGGGTACCAGAATCAAATTGATTCATGCATAATACCATCAACAGTAGGATGATCAACTGCATTTGTAATGCTCTTAACTACTACATTAGTGTCAATCTTCTCCATGTAATAATGAAAAACACACAACTACCTTTGTTGATGTCTTGATGAACTAGGTTGTTTTAAGGGGAAAAAGTAAAGTTTTTTTGTTTTTTATCCTTGACTTCTCTCTCTTAAACACTGGTAAACATGTTGATCACAGCTCAAGAAGCAGCACTGAGGTCATCAAGAGCCTCCTTAAATAAGACAGGCGACAACCGTTGCCTAGGTGACAGGCTACACCCACTAGCAGATGAGATTTCCCAGACAATGTGAAAGTGTACACGTTAGCGTTTCTGTGCATTTTTACGATTACATGTGTTAAATGTGTAGCCATTGTTTTGGGTGTGCGAGGGTTACAAAGGCGGGGGTTTGTCCCTGTGAGTCTAACGCTGCTCTACTTCGGTGCTTCTCAACCTGTGAGTCACGACCCAGCAGAATAATCACGTTGGTGTAGCACTGAGACGTTTAACTCACCATCTGTCCGTCTGATGTTTTCCTCATCTTCACCTCTCCTGTAGCTCTCTCTTGTGGCGTCTCATCCGTCTGTCACGCTACTCACCTCCTCTTCTCCCTCCTGCTTTCCCCTAGTCATAAAATGAGATACGATCATATTTTAATCAAATTTTGCAGTGAATCTCACTCTCTTTGAACAGATATAAAACATCACTCGTGTATTTTAATACTACAAACATTTTTTGCCATTAAACAAACATTATTGCTTGATGTTTCAGTGGATCTGTGCCGACACTGTGACATCTATGACCTCATCCCTTCCTTTGTGCTCCTGCTGTGCTTTCAGGTTTGTCTCTCTGTTTCTTTGTCTTTCTTCTTCTTGGAATTATCTTCTACTCATCACTCATCTTCTACTCATCACTCATCTTCTACCACTTGATGGTGGCAGGGGGCGCTGGTGAACATAGAGGCAGGGTACACCCTGGACAGGTCGCCAGTCCTATGGGCAATTTACAGTGTCCAACTGGCCTAATCCCCAAATCTGCATGTTTTTGGACTGTGGGAGGAAGCCGGAGTACCCGGAGAAAACCCACACACACACACACAAGGAGAACATGCATCTTTGTTCTGACTGGGTTGTGAACCTGGGTCTTTTTGCTGAAAAGGCAAGCGTGCTAACCACTATACCAAAAGTCAAGAGGGGCAGGAAGTGTACTTCAGGACTACAAACCGTGGAGGGCAGCATTTAGCCTCTCGGTGTACAGAATTTATTAGGAGAAGAAGAAGAAGAAGGGGAAGCGGCGAGTTGTGTGGGCTAGACTGTCACTTCTCACAGCGCCCGACTTCGGTCTCCTCGCCCCGACTTCGAGGCGGCATCTCCAAGGATGCAGCCTTGACTATTGGGACACAGCCACAGTCGTTCAGTAATCTGCTTAATAATTATTGAGGCACCTCACTCCACATCAATATTTCATCCATTTTTCAAACCCCTGGTGATGCTAGGGCAAAAGGAATGGTGATCACTACAGTCATTAAGACTAGTCAGACTGACTGTCTACAAAATATCCACTTCATTCACTTAAACACCAGGGCAGTGAATGATAAACTCCACTGCGACATGCAAGAGAGTTTTTAGTGAGCCTTGTATTCAGGTTTATGCAAGTTCAATGCCTGCTGTTTTTTCATTTTTTATTTTTTCCCTCAGTACAGTGTGGTCTTTAAGTGCAGTGGCGGCTCTCCGACCACTGTGTGAGCCTTCAGGATAGTGTGCGTGCGCATTAAGGCAGGGTCATCGTGGAGTAATAGGACTGCTCGACCCTCGCTCCCTCTACGAACGCCCTGGCAGAGACAGGCCTCCTAAATCATCCTCACATCTCTGAGCAAGATGGAGGACCTGGCATCTTCTCGGCCCGCCCTCCCCACTGTAGTACAGATACTGCTCGCAGTCGCGATTTCCCCTCAAACCTCCAGGAGGAGCGGAATAATATCTGCTCAGCATTCTGTGAATATCCACTGGGAGAATGTACTCTAGTTCATTGCAGCTGCATGCCACGGTTCCTGTACACAAGCTCTGCAGCTGATCCCCCCAACTTCTTTTTGTTCTTGAGCTTTTCATCTTATGGCTCCTAAAAAAAAAAAAAAAAAAAAAAAAAGGTTGCAGGAGGTGAAACAGCCTCCTCTGCTGCTATGATTCCTTATTCATGTGCTGTACTTATTGTATTTTAACTTAGGGTCATGAAGAGGCCGGAGTTGCATATAGTCAATGTGTATGCAAGGAATCATTTAGCAGGTTGAACTTTTAGAAAAGGACTTGCATTCAGTGTTTTTAAAGTTACTTTTACTATTCTTGAGCAATAACAAAACACCCAATAAAAAGGTATATTCTTCCACAACAACAAACAAAGATCTCCCTTGTCTGTTTCTCCAGCAATAAAAGACCAGCAGTTTATAGGCTTTATGTATTTTTTATATGTTCTGTATAGTTTCTGTTCTTTGTGCATTTATTTCAATCTTTTCACTTTCCAAAACCACTTTTATCATTTTTTTTAATATGTATAAAGCATCTACAGTCTATACAACCTCAGTGTATGCAAAATGCTATACACACATAAGATGTGTCCCAAACAAGGGTACAACAACACAGTCACGGCCCAGCGCTCAAAATTGCAGACCATGAAAATAATAGTGAGGTTTTTCTTTTTCACCTTACAAGACAAAAGGTCCCCAGATACCACATTTGACCAACAGCAGCTTGTAGAAATATTGAGGAAAAATGTGTATTGAAAGTGGCATTGGAGAAATAAAAATGTATTACTGATATAAAACGCAGAGCTGTACATTGTTACACTAAAAAGTATGTGTGACAAATAATTTAAATATAAGCATGCATTGAAAGGAAGGGGTAACCACTGCAGTGTTACACATAGGAGAGACCAGAATTCATCCTTAGACCTCGACTTTTCAGGGACAATAGGGAGCTTTTCCTATCAAAACAAGGGCAGCAAACACAGGAAAGATCCAAACACAAACACGCAGCCTCAAAGTTCAATGAATCATTACCAGCAACAATATCACAGGCTTACCATGTGTTGAGGCCGACGGGAGTCAAACCACTAAGAAGTCCAGCATGAAAGCAAGTTCAGAAGAGTATCAAGTTCAGGCAACAGGGGTTCAAATCCAGGAAGTAAGAGAACACACAAAACAGACTGAGGCACACCATGACCACCGTTATCATTTTCATGCCAACAGCTCAAACGGTGAAACATGAGGCTTTAAATCCTGATGAATAATTAGCAAATGAGAAACAGGTGAATCAGAATACTGGTGGGAAAACAGGGAGGCAGCAAAAGGCAAATGAGGACATCAATCTCAGAACAAAACACAGCAGATCCTGAAAGGAGTGAGAAAAGAATCAATTCAGGACACAGACCATCGTTTTTCTTTTTGTGTTAGAAGAGCTGGTGACATTTTGACATAATGTCTCAAAATTTTTGTAGAATACATCAGGTTTCTTTGTTTGTTTTGTTTTTTTTTAATTTACAATAATTACAAACCTTTACTTGTGATATTATTTCACTATTTTACACCAGCAGCCCTCCCTATGTCTCGGAAGCTTTATCACCATGACAACCAGAAGTGGATGAGTTTATCTAGTTCAGTGTTTCCCAATCCTGGTCCTCAGGGAACACTGTCCTGCATGCGTT
Source organism: Brachirus orientalis (assembly GCA_016785285.1). Taxonomy (NCBI): domain Eukaryota; kingdom Metazoa; phylum Chordata; class Actinopteri; order Pleuronectiformes; family Soleidae; genus Brachirus; species Brachirus orientalis. The sequence goes on from JAFBJR010000121.1 coordinate 4,586,098, forward strand.
TAGATGTTGCCCTGCTCCATCACACCTGATTCAAATGAATGGGTCGTTAACAGGCTTCTGCAGAGCTCGATGATGAGCTGACCATCAGGTGTGCTGGAGCAGGGCAACATCTAAAAGCATGCAGGACAGTGTACCCTGAGGACCAGGATTGGGAAACACTGTTCTAGTTTATTTTCGCTGCATCGCACATGCAAATGTAGGTTACTGCTGTATAATCTTCACTTTTTGGGGAAATATCTAAAATGAAGTAAGGCAACTTTTACATTGTCTTGCTGTGACACAGTTTAGACTGCACCCTATCAAGCCTTGTTTGGTCTTATCACGATTTGTCTCTGGGGCTTTTATATATATATATATACGTATAAATATATACGTATATATATAATGAACAAGCAAAACAGAGAAATACTTTGAAAGGGCTGAAAAGAAAACTTAAGGATCAAATGATCAAATGATAAGTTGGAGTTGTGCACCAATGTGGAGCGATGGGGAAGTGATGAACCCGGGGTGATGCACAAGATCCTACAGTTAAGAAAAGTGTTTGCAAAAACTCATACAGTCAAGGTTTCCAGAGGCAAAATGCTGCAGGGTTGAGCAAGCAGAAGAGTGTCTGTCTGCAGTGTGGAGTGTAGAGATTAAAGCAGCTGGTTCTTTATTTATCAGCCGGTATGAACGCTGCTGTGCGTCTGCACTGCTGTCTATCTATCAAGACTTTTGTCACCCCCTTTTTTCTCCTGGCGGTGATGCTCAAACAGCAGTGCAGCCTCAACTGGAACAGGAAATCAAAAACCATTAACAGAATTCTGGTGACAGCAATTTAATTGCATCAGAAACGGTCACTGAATGGTGTGAAGTTTGATCGAGAAGCAGATCGAACTTCACACCTTTCAGTGTCATGCAGTTATTCAAGGAAAATGGGAATGTCCAAATGTGCTTCTAATTGAACAGGTCTGCTACACTACAGTTGTTTAAATACCCTAACAACAATATACAACTCAAACTATTCATTATTTCATTACTGATTAATCCACTGATCACTTGTGACTGCCGAGTTATGGTATGTAAGAAAATCTTGGCTCATGAGATATTAAAACGCTTTTTACAGCCACTGTACCTGAATGATCACCACACGAGACCAGAGGGGAAAATAACGTGCCAAACACTGCAATTACATGGCAACAGAACATATGTCATCTTTTTTATTTTTATGCATTTAAATGAAATAGTTTAAATTATGGATTCTTAAAGAAGCTAAATAGTGCTTATACTATATACCTTTATCTTATATCTTCCCCCCCCTCCCCCCCCCCCCCCCCCCCCCAATCTTTTCTCACTTCATAGACATAGTTACTGACAATGTTTTATCCACTAATAATAATGACAGTAGAACAGTGGTAACATAGCCACATTTATGCGCAAGCAGATCAAGTATATACTGTACATTTGTGGCTGTTAACGTTAAAGTACGATAAGCTTTGAGCATCTTGCACAAATTTCACAACAGTTCGACTTAATGGAGACAGTTAATGACAGCAATTAAAATTCAACCACCAGTAAGGAAGTCAATTACTGCTTTTTTATTATTATTATTATTATTATTTAGAGAGAAATATGACATTACATTGTTTTCCACCCCACAGGTGAGAATAAAACATAAATAAAATATTCTTACAAAATGTTGCATTAAATCACAAATGGAACAAGTCTTTTACATTTGATTTGTTTTATACAGAAATCATATTTACACATTCGCCCCTTTTTTTTTTTATTATTTTTTACAACGTTGAGAATAAAACAATAGTGTACCACCTTTATAGTACGAACGTTTCCTTTGTTTCAAAGCCGAGGTATAAAAGCTCTCCTCTCCCTCCTGAAAAGACGCCAGGTTCTACTCGAGTGCATTTTATTGTTAAGATTTAAGGCTACGCAGGGGGGTTCACCTGATGGACACACTCATCTCATGGACAGGCCTATCATCAACGGGTAAAGAGTTCATTTTCCCGACTCGCGTCTGCTGATTGTCCCTCACAGAGAGAGAGAGGTTTGTAGTTCTGCACGGTTGCTCCAAACAACCAAGCTTCTCTTTTTCTCCCCCATATTAAAGCTGCTGCTGACTGCTTTCACCGAATAACCAATTACAGTCTCTGACAACGTATTTGTTTCTGCAGTCAATTATGAATGATGAAGAGAAAATGTCCACACTCATAACATTATCTCTGTACGGCAATGACATGCCGAGAAAAAAATTATAAATTTTGCATAGTAGGGAGGATATATCAATAAAAAAAAAATTATATTGGTTACTGTTGTTGTTGTGTAAGAGCTGAATCTCATTTAGCCACAGGTGCAGTACCCCCAAGTGGTCAAATGACAACTAAAGCAACAGAGGAAGAAAGAAGCCCATTTGTCTACTGTTTCTTTGACAGGATTACACCAAAGCCATAAACAAAAAAACATGAAGCAACTAATTGGCTGGCCCTGTAAGCCTCTTAGGAGACACACTGTAATAAACCGGCCTTAACATGAAGTCAAATCCTCAACGCAGACATAAAGTTAACGATCAAGCACTTCAACATTGGACAAAAGAGGCAGCAGAGAAGCGGATCGGTGATGCTGCTCAGTTACTCACTGGAAAAGAGGGATTGATTTGTTTTCTGTAGATATTTCCTACCTGTCCAGCAGGCAGTTGTTTGGCCCACTATGGGCTTGGAAGGGCTAAAACATAGGTTTAAAATACAAAGACGGTCAGACAAATCTCTTTGAAAACATTACATAAAACCTACAAGCCCCTTTTTAATTTCACTAACAAAAAAAGAGATATAGCCTCCATTATGCACTCATGATCATTTTTGATTTTCATGTGCATCAGTGTCCGTTACCAACTCCCAAAGAATATATCATGATGCATTAATATAACATTAATGCATCAACACACTACCACTACCAAATAATACCAAAGGGCTTGACAACAGTGATGTGTATCAATTAGCTGGAACCGAACAAAACCTCAGGTTATGAACAGGTGAAATCAGTAACGTCCTCACTCGTTTTCCCAAACCAGCTGTTTGGTCCCTAAATTTACAGCCTCAATTTGACAAAAAACAAAAACAAAAAAAAAAACATTTTGCCTTGTGTGTGTGTTAAAGAGAAGATGAAAGATAAACTTGGGACTATTCAACAAAGGCCATCAGTATGTTTACTACAGTCACATGCAATTAAAAAACAAAGGAGAGTGCTGCTTATCAATGTTAAGATGAAAGATGAGTGCTACATAAAAGCCCACTGACAGGCAGATAAAGGGAGAATCAAACTAAAATCCATACGAGGCTCTAAAACACACTAAAGGATATGAATTGAGCCATTAGACACAAGGCGATATGGCTTGATTCTCTCGTGTCTGTTGAGTCTGGGAAAATATACACACACATCTGAAGCGTTTTCACTCCAGCATGGAGATATACATTATTCAAACGAAATGAAACCTCACCAAGGAACAAGATTGATGGCATTAAGTTATTGTCGAGCATTATTGAAGGAAATAAAATGCAGAGCCTGTAATCACATCTGCTTTTCAAGTCATGAGTAACATAATGTCAAGCTCCAGTTTTCTTTTGATGTGGATTTATACTGAAGCATTTATGACAGAAATGCTGGGGGGGGGGGAAAAACACTGAAAACACTGATTTCGAAATGTGGGACACAAACATAAGGCAGACTTTCTTCTGTGGTTTCACTCAACAGTAATCAATGAAATCTAGGAGTGAGACTTTTCCAGTGAAACACTGGCATTTATCTAAATCAAATGATTTTGTAAATTCATATTAACAGCTGATGTTGGAAATAAACACCAGGACTGAACAATAGTAGGACTAATACAGAGAATGCAAGAAAGAAATGGGTTGGTTGGGGCCATAAGAGACATGAAAAAACGGAAGGCATCCAGGTCTATGAAATACAGTATGTTTTCTTCAAAACGAAGAAATCTAAATTCATTTTTGGAAATAGGAAACTGGATATTTGTAAAGATAATATTTAACTGTGCACAGCTAATCCAGGGTCTGTATGTACTGCAGGTGTTATTCATGCTTTCACTCACATGAAAACAGAATCCCCAAAAATAATATCTAATATCCAGAAACCAAAATTAGTGGTATTTATTTAAAAATGCCTGCATGTTATGTCAAACTGTTCTATGTCATAATAAGAAAAGTTTAAGTGTGGTTGTTTCAAAGGTGCCAAAAAGCCTGATGGTAAACTGTAGTAATATATGTCACAACTTCAGAATAACACCTTGCTCTGTTAGTCAGAATGGTATGACGCGTTGATGACGATGAGTCACTTCTCTCAACAGAAAAAGATCTCTCCATCCAGAGGAGGCTCGAGGCGATGCTGAAGATCTGGAACGAAGAGAAGAGAGGAGTCAGTGTCAACGGTGCAGAAGACCACTCTGCCTATGAGAGGGTTTTGATTGTTAATTAGTTGTAATGTTTATTCTCCAGGGATGTTTAGTGAGCAGCATCAACCTGCCTCATATTGATCAAACCCTTCACAAGACAAACTGTGCTGTCGGTGTGATCCATTAGAGAACTGAGAAACTCAATGCACTGTACTTATGGCTCAAAGAAGGGCCATACTTATATATAATATAAAGAGACATTTGTGTACTTTGGTTTGCACAGCACTGCTTCCTGTGAAAGAAATTACCTAAGAATTGCCCAGGCCTCTCACATGCAGAACACAAAGAAAACCACCACAGAGAACACAAGAACCTCTTTATTATTTTAGTGCAACAATAAACAAACTATTATGAATGTGTAATGCTCATAAGACAGTCACAGTTACTGACAGACTGTTGTCTGCTGCCATAGCAGATAAGAGAGTAGGAAGCTTAGTTACAGCCTGATGAGGCTTATCTGAAATATTTAACAGTGTGTTGATAATTTTTTTCCAATAAAAGACATCAGGCGGTTTAAGTTTTCATTTCCAGTCATCATTACACAGTCTCCGCAAGTAACTCTGAGCTCCAGTGAGAAACCACAGGAAATTAAAAAAACTTTTGAAGATCAAAATCCAGCTTTATAATTTTTTTTTTATTGGAATAAAATATTAGAAGCTCTCTTTCAACTCAGTTTGGACAAATATAATGTATTATTTGTATATTTTACTACATTGCCATAGCACCTACTGTGCTTCATTTGCTGAACATTATTTAGATTTTCCTCACTTGGACTGCAGAGATTTAAAGTAGTGTTTCTTAATTTTCTGCTTTATTTGCTTTGCGTGTTTATAGGGTGCGGTGTTTTCGTTTCATCATGTGAGGCACTGTGAGTTTAGTTACATCAGATATTCATTCTTTCATTAACTCATTCATTCCTTCCATGCAGATGATAGAGTTCTAGAGCCAATCCCAGCTACGTAACATATAAAAAGTGCAAAACAAATCCATAAAAGTTGATTGGTCAGCAGATGGGGAGAGACAAGTTTTAACCTGATATGCAGAATTCATGTGGCATGGTGATCTACCATGAAATCAGGACAGACTCGAAAATATCTGAGGTTTCATTTACAACAGGCTTAAAGATCATGTAAAGCAAATTCATGTGCAATTCGTGTGCATGTTTGAAATTAGAGGTCTGTGTAGGGTTAAGAATTATGGAGTTAAAACTGAAGAATTTCTCTCCAGTAGTTTTTTCAAAACTTTTTAGGCAGAAACATGGCTTCAGGACACACAGTGACACCTCCTCAAACACGTGTCGATATCAAAACTCTTGGCACCTGCTCCTACACTACTGCCTTTTTTTGATAGCTAGCTGAGATGTCTTTTTTCTTTGTGTCCTACATGGATATAAAACCACACAGAAAAGCTCTGACACTTTATATAAACTACCTAAAGATGAGGAAATGAAGTAGAAAAGAGGAACAGAAAGAGGAGCAGGCTCCTGCTGTGAGGCTGCAGGTGCTGCTGATAAAGAGGGAAGAGGAGAGAGGGTGGAGGACTGCTGCTAGATTAACTCTGTTTATGTGCAATATGTCATTAAACTACCACCAAAGTTGTGAAAATGTCTCTCTGCATGTAATGGCACTGTTTACGTTAATAGTCTGTACAAAAACTGACAAACTGTGACGTTTACGGACTCTGGTCCCCATTTGAGCAGGAAGACCAAAATAGTGTGTGCAACTGCTGCAGTGGCCATGCCCCCACAGTCTCAGAGCAGAGTGTAGCTGAATTTTACATATATAGATATAAAACCTAACTTTTAAACAGCAACTTTTCTTTTAATCACTCAAATTACCCTCAACACTTTCCTGTGGGGTGACAAAATCAAAGGTGATATCTTTATCACTTTACAGGGACTTCAAGAAGACAAAGGAGCAGTTTAATACAACTTGACACTCAAGCAGTGTTGCTTTAAAATACATTGCCACACTGTTCCATGGCAAGCTAGGATGTGTGAAACTTATTATTAAATTGTTATAAGGTCAGTGTCATTCAGTGACCTATGTTTAGTCCATTAAAGAACGAGGGCCTTTCTGAGTTTGTATGTTCTCCCTGTGTGTGCGTGGGTTTTCTCCGGGTTCTCTGATTTCCTTCTATGGTCCAAAAACATGCAGATTTGGGAATTAGGCAAATTTCCAAGGTATACCGTGGATAATAAACCTTGATGCCTTTGATTAAAATCAACGACATACTTTGTTTTGGGGCTGGTTACTTCCTGGTCTAATAATCAAATTTTACGTGTGTAATCAGAACTCTAACCTGTTCACTCAATGCAAGACACTGAATAATTAGACTAAATGTGAATTCTTCCCTCGTCCTCCTGCTAATTATTTACCTGCAGTCTGTGCACTCCCCCCTTTGCTCTTTTTCTTCTTCTTCTCCTTCCCGTCTTTGCTCTTGCTCTTGGCCAAATGCAGCAGACCCTTTGAGATTTGGTTATTGGCTTCACCGTCCTTGAGGTTGGTGCTGGTGGAGGATAAGGTAAAGGGATTGAGGCCTTTTCCTTTGGGCTTGGACTGTAGGGGCTGCATCCTGGGCAGGGAGGAGGAAGAGGAAGAGGGGGAGAGCTCTGGCAGGTCCGACTCCAGAGACTGGGAGCAGCCAGGGAACTGGGATTCATCAGACGTCGTAGAGGGAGTCCTCTGGAAGTAACATGATAGCGGTTAGGCAGAAGAACAGCTGCTCTCTACATCTGTAACTGAATTTCTAGGGCATATTTTGGTTTTGCAAGCTGACTAAAGCATGAGCATATATAAAATAGTACAGTGGTAAAAAAAACAAGTTTTGGCCTAAAAACCTCAAGATTCCTTTAAATTTCACACTTCCAAAAAGGGGACGTGAAAGCCTCCAAAATACAGTAGGTATCTATAAACATCAACCCTGCCAAAGTGTCATGGAAAAAAGTGTCCACTAAATTCTTGCTGGCTCAATAAGTGTCAGTGCTACTGAGGAGACAACAAAAGAGCCAGTTTTTTCTACAGGGAGCAACAGATCAAGTTATTATTCACCATTATGATTTTTAATGTATCCCTGTTTACCTCAGCCAGATGAAGCTGCTCTATCTTGTCAAGCTGCCACTGCATAGCCTCCCTGTCCCTCTCAAGTTTCCTCTGGGCGTCACGAAGCCTCTCCAGGTCTTTTTGGTATTCCTCCTTCTTACTCTGCAGCTCCTGCTTGTCCTCCTCCAGCTTCTTGTGCTGCTTTACTACCTCCGCCTCCTGCAGCGCGTTGAGAGGAATGTTGATGGATTTATTACAATCAGGCAGGTCAAGGATGTGGTTAGTCTGTTCATTACTGTGTGTAGTTCTTAAAATCACTATTGCATTTCGAAATCAAACAGTTCTCAAACAAAGTCATTGACCAGCTGATCATCATCATCATCATCATGGAGTAGGCGGTGAAAGTTTCTGAGGGATAACGCCTCGTTCTCTCTTGTTCAATTTCATTTATTTTTCTTGTTTTTCATTTTGATATGTTAGTACATCAAAACCTTTCTTTGTGTTGGACCAACTAGATCATTAAAATTTTGCCAGTGGATTTTTTTATGGATTGTAAAAAGATGCAGAGCATCTGACCGAGGCTTCATTCAGTGGAAACTTGTAATGTGCAGTTTCTGAAAGGATGCAGAGTAAAAGTGAAAACGAGATACTATTGTAAATATAGATTAAATAAAAGCAAAAGAACAAACAAGCAACATTGTAAAAGCTATAGTGACACAGCAAAGCTAGAAAACCTGTTGATCTGATTTTTTTGGAAAGACTAAAGAAAAGACATTCCTTTTATTCTTCCAACTTTTTGTCTCCACTCCTTCTAGTTCTATAGCATAAAGTGTTTCATGGAAATAATGCAGTTCTTTGCAAAAGACCTTTGGCAAAATGGAACTCTGACATAAAAAGTGAGCCAAAATAACTGTAAAACAGTTGTTTCAAACAGGCAAGAAGCTGTAGTTTTTATAGAGAGCCCATCGGACCTTGTTATTCAGCCAACTACCAGCATCTTTAAAAGCCAGACACTTGTTTTAGTGTGCTGCTTATACAAATGGACTAAACTGTATATAACTGGATGTAATATTTGGGTCCAGATAGTTAAGCCAACGTTGAGTTCTCTGAGACCTGTATCTTCTTGAAGGGCCATTGGGACAAGTGACTACTGATAAGTTTATAGTCTCAGTCTCAATGCTTCTTCAATAGAGCAAGATTTTGTAAATTACAGTCCCATTTAGAGTAAAAAAATAGACAATAAAGCACAGCACACTTTAGGCTGTGGGTATGGTGTAAATGACAACTGATGTCACAAGTGACCTGTCTGTCCTCATGCTCTCATTAAGATCAGCTGCTCACCTCTTTCCTAGCTCCACCCTCTCATCCAAATATGGTCCCTTCTAGTTATAAAGGTAGGATGAAAAATAATGAAAAATAATGCTTTCTTCTATTCCTCTGTTGTAAGACTTTTTTTTGCCACAACTCCACTCTCTATGGATTCCCCTCAGATTAAATGTCACCCTGCAGCCTTCTTCTCAGTGAAACTTAATGTTCAGGTGAGGAAATGTTAGCGTTTTTCAAACAAGAGTTTATTTTATGAAGGCAACATGCGATCACAACAGAGCACTGCAGGAGTCACTGAGATCATGACACACAGCTACAGTGTCATTTTACAGGTGCGACCAGCATGAAAACACATAAAAAAGTAGAAAACGGTTACCTGTATGTGCAGCAGCACCTCTCTGTCAGTCATCTGCTGTTCCCTGAGCTCCCACTCCCTTTCTCTTTTCTTCTTCTCCTCAGCATGAGCTGCCTGCTGCCTCTGAAGTGATGCAAGCTCCTGCCGTTGCTTCTCAAGGCTGCGCTGCTTCTCCTGTTCAATCAGGGAACTGGGCCGCGAGGATGGTCTAGACAATGACGTGCAGGAGGCAGAGCGCTCACTCAGGGCCTGTCGCTGCTCCTCTATGAAACTGTCCTGTTGGACCACCACTGCCTGGATTAGACAGAACCATATTCACACCCCACACTGATTAGGTTGGACACATTCTGCCTCCTGTTATTGCGTGGTATTTAGATGTGTTTTAGAAAAGCTGTTTTCTGACAGACAATAAGAGCTAATGCCTCACAGAATGTGATCTGGAGCACAGTGGAACTCTGTAAGCAAAATATCTTACCTGCAGAGTGCTGAGTAGGAGGTGCAGATTGGAGACACTGTGAAGAACCTGCTGTTGGAAAGGAGAGACCACTGAGTGCTACGTAACCACAAACCACTATTTCTGTTCTTTTTGTTAAGTGGGAGATAAATGCTGTTGATCTGTGTACGAAAAACTGTTGGATGTTTATGCTGCCCTTAACTTTGCTTGTTAAAATGTGCCACACATGGTAGCAGTGCTTCATCTTAAACAATGGCTTTTTCATTTAAGAAGTGAAAGCAGAGGATTCAATGTAATAAGAATTCAGCAGTGCAAGGCTAATCCAACATTTAACCAAATTCGGTTCACTGTTGTGTGTGACCATTTCACCATACAAACACTGACAAAGAGACAAGGCCACTGAGCATTCAGTGGGCAACAGTGTTTGACAGGGCACAAATGTTCCAATTACTGTTAATGTGTAGCTGCACAAAATAACAAATAAAACAGCACATGTGCAGAATATCACAGAATATCACAAGAGATCGGGGAGCCTGCATAGAAAAGAACTAGATGGAAATTACAGATCAAACAGTCGCATATTTGTTCCACTTAATTTTATTTAAATGTCCATTAAACTGCTATAGCCATTTAGGGGTTAAATGTTGTAGTTAGTGGAACTAACCGTTAACTTTCTTTTGTTTTGTTTAGTGGCTAGGAATGAAAAAGCATTTATATTACAGTGCATTTTGCATTTCTTTTGAAAACTTTTTATAGAATTTAATTATTCAAACTTTTAAATTGGATCTATTTTACATAATATTTTTATTTTTTCTTATTAGAATACAATGAATAGCCATGAGTGTCTTTGCTCGAAAGTGCCTTTTCGAGCAATTTGTTTTTCATGTATTCGTGTGTGTGCTGAATAATGGAACTAAACTGCAGACACAACTGATAACAATTACTACAGTACAACTACTACTATCCCATCAGTGTTGTCATGGCTCATTTCCTGTCTTTTATTTTGTCCCTTGTTTTACTTCCTGTGGAGAGTGTTTTTGTTTTTTTTTTCCTTCAGGAGGCTGGCTGGTCAGCCTGGTGGACCCTCTGAGGAACACACCTGCAACTCATCTTCTCATCAAGCCTCAGTCTTCTTAGACCCAGAGTGTCTCGTCATGTTTGTCAGTACTTGTCTCGCTACGCTTCCCTTCCTGGTTTACTTTTCCTTTAGATTTGCAGTTTTTCTAATTCCTCGTTTTTCTTCTCTTTTTTTCATTTTTTACCTCAGAGCTCTGCCCAGCAAGCCTCCAGCCTCTGCTCCTTTAGTTCTTTGTTTTTTCTCATTTGGCTTGTTTTTTGTTATTTTTGTAGTAAATCAACTAATTTTACTTTACCAGTCCTGACCTCCTTTTTTGTGTCCACTTTAGTTTATCCGATCTCCGATTGTTACAAGTTTGATTGAATATGATTATTGATGCTGCTGACAGTTTCCATGTCATTGCTAGTCTAATATAATTAGAGAGACAGGAAGTCCGTATTACCTCACTGTTCCTCTTCAACAGCAGCAGTAGGTTGGCATTTCCTCCCTGTACATAAACACAAACACACACAAGAGTGTAGCCAGACCACATTAATAATTCTGTACACACACATCTACCGGTGTGTCTCATTATGTGTGTAGAGTCAGTCTATGTGAGAATGCATACAGTGCAGTATTAATAAAAATATGTTTAGAACATGTGGATCAAGTCCTTTGTTAGTCTCTTTTGTTAAGCTCACAGACTTAACATGGCATGACTCCTGGTTTTGAGACAAAACACTGTACTGCATTACCACTGCACTGCATTACCTTGATTCTACTATAACATTCAAGTATCAAATATACACGGTCCTGCTGCTTGATAATCAGTCTGTGTGCAAGATAAATGCCTAAAAATAAAGGGAGGCATTCAGTGCAGGACAACAATACCTACATATGACCCACCATTTTCATCAACTGTTCTTATACAACTGATGGTCATCATCAGCAAAGCAACCCGGCAGGTTGAGTCAAGAGGCTAATTCACTGGAGAAGGAGAAGCGGGTAATTTATCTTAATGGTATTGTTAATGGTGGAGGATGAATGCTGCTTCCCAACACGTGGCCTCAATGTGGGTGGTGTAGTGGCTTTAGAGTCAAAAATAATTGGCTAGTGAGATACTGACCTTTTTTAAAATACTGTCAGACTCTGTCCTGCGCAGATCTCCTGCTGTATCCTCACCCTCGTCTCTGTCTCCACCTGACATAAAGGGAGGCCACAGGAGACAGATGAGTCAGGAAGTAACAAATCAACATTTACACATACATTTTACACACAACCAGTATCTTACTGATATAATAAATATGTGTCATGAGCAAGTCAGAAAGAACATACAAATATAGTAAGTCTTATGTTTATTCAGACATTCCATTACTGCTTGTCCGTGTCCATAACAACTGACATTATAGATCAATAAAAGATGAATATGAACTCCAGCCTATAGCTGGTCACTGCACGCCAACTACCACCCACAAGCATAAAAATCAATCAAGAAAAATCACAGCTGAAATTTCATATTAATTCCTGATAAGTTGCTTCACAGTAGACATTGTGTGCAGGCTGATGAGAGTGTCAAAAACTGACAGATAAAACAGGGAGGCTGCCGAGTATCACTCAGGCTCCTGATATTACATGCTCCTCATTCAAGGCCATGGTTTCTCTTCTGTGAAAAGCAATTTGGAAGAAAATGATCCTGTTTATGGAAAATGTCTTGATATTCGACATCATTTGGGGAACGGAAAGCACATCAGACTTACAGATGAGATAGGCAACACATGAGGAGACAGTAACAACGAGCTTTTGTGTGAACTGAACCCATAAAATCTTCATCAACAGCTGTTGTGACCATTAACTGGCTGATGTCATCTTTCTTCAGAGGTTACATGAACAACTTGCTAGACCATTAACGTGTCACTAATTTAAGTGGTTCTCAACTGTGGACAATGAAGAATAATGATTTACTAATTCACGATCGATAGTTACACATACACATAGAAAATTATATATTTGTTCTGTTTGTCGTTCTGTTTTGAGTCAAGTCTTCTGTAAATTATATATACTATATTTATTGATTTGCAACACAACGGTTATTCACTTTTTTTTTTAATGTCAGTCATTTTCTTTCCTCGATACTCACATGAATCTCTTCACTTCTGCTAATCCCTATGCTCTATAATCTAATAAACTAATGTGGTTAATTGGTTATTTCTTATACCACTCAAATCTCACCTGACACTTATAAAACCTCTCCTGTCATGTCATGTTACTATGTTTGCTTCTGGAATAAAATAAGGGGTAAAAATGTAATTTAAAAATGTTACTCTGGTAAAAAAATTGTTGGACTGTTATTGTTTCACATCAGTTCTACTGATGTAGATGTGTGGACTATTGCCACGTTGTTAGTAGTGTCCCACTGTGGTTTAGTAAGCCATCAGTTCAGAGGTGTCGCTCCGGGCTATGTCTCCCTTTGGAAGTATCAGCTCTCTCTCTTTTCCAAGCCCCTGTCTAAAATGTTTTATCTCACCACTCAGAAGAGTGGTGTCGAGGGAAGTGATTGCTTATGATTAGTTTTGGGGGAAAACTGAAATATTTTACATGCTGAGCTTCGAGCAGTTTGAGTGCCATTTGAAGTCCAGTCACTGAGTCGAGGCAGTTTTGTGGACCAGCAGTTGAGGAGGCTTCAGTGTGTTCAATAGTTAAAGGGTTCAAACCAGACCCGGCACCACAAGGAGGATTTAGGGGGCTTGGCCCCCTCAGTTGTATTTTATCACCCTTTCACAGAATAGCTTCCATAAAGAGGTATATCATGGGTGAAACAAAAACAACACAATTATTTGCCTCAATAAATGTGACTATGTTAAGGTGTTGTTTCAGAACCATGGACAGCTCTGTTTGAGATTTGTTTCTTCAAATGCAGGCTTTTCCTTGTTGTGCATAAAACTATAGGCACAAATTTACATTCTCGCTCCATGTATCACTGGTGTCAGTTTGGCTGCTATGGTAATTAAATTTATTTAATTTTGTAGTGAACTTGTTTTTTTAAATGTTGGGTCTTTGGGGGGGGGGGGGCTAATGCAAAGGTAAATTATTTAAATGTATTTATAAAATACATAATTAAATAAAATTACCTCTTGGAATTTGTAGCAGCCCTTCAGATACTTTACCTTAATGCCAGGCCTGGTTCAAATATACAGTTTTGTCATACTACACTCTCCACAAAAAACAGAAAACAACAGCAGACATCCAGCAACAGCAAACTTACACTTACTACTGTGCATCTGGTGACTGTCGAAGCCTCCGAACGTCTCGGCCCGACGAGGCAAACACACCGGTCCCACACTTCCTCCTCCTCCTCCGTCTTGGACACTGGCCATCGCTCCACCCAGGCTGCCATTCACCAGTGCCTGCAATTTCTCCACTGTCACATACACACACAAACATCAATGTGCAGGTCAGTAAATGAATTATCCTGGCTAACTGCATTACAGTTCTGCTGTGCACTCATGAATCCCACCAGGCACTCAACCTGGTATAGGCTGCAGTTGCTAAGCAACAACTGACAATCTGTTTGAACCACAGAGCCCTTTTACGAAAGTTAAAATGTCTTCACCTTCCTGTATAACATTTTATACTTACATAAATATACATACAGACTACTGTGTTTATTTGTGGAATAAGCATACAGGACTCTGACTTTTCTAGTGAAAATATGGAAAAACAAAGACATTTTTGGTGGATGTGAATTCACAGTAAAACGCAATAATGGGAAGAAGCAAAATAAATGACATTACAGCAGCCAATGCACATATCAAATACAGTATGAACAATTGCAGCCCTAGGCTTTTCAGGGAGGAGAGGAGGTAAAAATACATTCTGTAATACTGTACCTAAACTCTCTGCTGAAAACTATTACACAAGTTCTCCCATATAAATCTGTCCTGCATAAGGGCCACAGACATCTTTCCTTTGACTGTCGCACATGTACCAATCCTGCAAACAAATTTGTGATTTTCTTAACCATAAGCATCTCTTCACTGAGCACTCCTTTCCTGCAGCAACAAATAGGGATCTTTCAGTCCTCCCTGCAATATTAACAGCTCTGACCAGTCCAGTAGCACAGCTCTTTCAGAGGGGAAATAGCAACAAAAGTAAGTGTGTATTATTTAAAATGCAATTGCACTAAATGGAAATCAGCAGATCCAATATGCCAAGTGATACAGCTTTATGATTGAGCAGATTGCCATTACAAATTTATTACAACACAGTCTGCATCTTTACAATGATGAGAATGCATAAAAAAAAATGTAACTTTATATCTCATTCTTGTCTTCTTGCATTTTCCTATAACTGGAAAAGTCAAACTGCAGGGGAAAAAAAGAATACTTTTTGACCACTCAAGCTTGAATAAAAATTAATGCATCAGTATTTTCTGCAGAAATGTACTTTTCAGACCCCTTTATTTAAATTTAAAGTCAGACATATGCAGGTAATGCAGCATGCTTCTGTCTTTCTCCCCATTTCATTCTCACATTATAAAATATCTCATTTCACTTCTCAGCTCACACTGCTTCTCTTTTCAACATCTGATGAACAAAGCTGCCAAAGTACCAGGCAGAGCTGTGATAAAATCCCAATATACACTCTGACTTCTCTAATGTTTTCTTACACTCTCTTTACATCATCACTCAAAATTCTGCTCATACCCTCCGGTGAGATCCACCAACAAGCCAATTAAATTCAAATTATCTCAGATTAAAAATCACATGTTATATTTGCTACCAAAATCTTTTTATTTTTTAAATTTTACAAAGGAGTCTTGTCTATTGGTCATCTACTACTACATTTGTTGGGGGGGGAACCTTCCACATGCTAAAACTAATGGTAGAAGAACTACACATTTTTAAGGAAATACTAGTAGCAGCAGATTTATTTTGCTTATTCACTTTTGTTTCTATCTATCAATGTCAACAAAGGGCATCTCATAGCTCTATCCTGTAATAATAATGCGACCAGATTACACATCAACTGGACATTTTTACATCCAGTGTGACTTATGTGGCTAGGCCTTTTAGGATTTCTTTAGTTTTAATGTAGTCCCATCACAGTTATCTGTTCAGCCATTGTTACATGGCAAACAGCTACTGTTTAAAGATCATTTGAATATTTTCATAAGTGCCAATTAGCGTTCTTACTGACTGGCAACATTATAAGAAGTGTGATTGATTTTCATGTGAGTATGAAAACAAAACAACACTAGGTCATTCTCCAATATGACAACAATGCATCTACAACCCCAAGAGGTGCTTAATAGAGGGAATGTGTGGTAAAGCATGTGTGTCATTTAATTTGTCACTGTATTTGTTTGTGTGAGGTGTTTTCTCAGTGTTAAAGCTAGTTAAGGTAGCTATCTCTCTCTCTCTTTATCTATTCACTTCATTCTGCCTTAGTGCACAGATTGCTCAATGTGCAATTGATCTAGCGCACATATATGATAAACACTCTCTTTCTGTCTTACCTTCCTGCAGGGCATCCTTCATGATGGATGCCCCCCTGGCTGGCTCCAGGCTACTGACTGATCTGAAGAAAGGCTCGACTGGCTGGCAGGCCTCCACGGTTGGATTCAAACCCTCCCACATTTCCCTGAAGAGCTGCATCTTCTCCTCCAACAGAGACAAGATCTCTGTATCCTTCTGCCTCAGTCGATCTGACCAGCAGGGACATACAGACAAGACAAGCATGAAACGAGAGAGAGAGTGTGAGGAACACATGTTGTTATATTAGGAGAGCAAATTCATCCCAGTTTTTTTCTTTCCTCTCACCTCTCTTCTCCTTGGCTTTAGTCTCCAGTTGTCTCTTGTCATCTTCCGTCTCACTGGGAATGCCTTCATCCTCATCCTTTTCCCTGCACAACCAAAAATCCAGAGCATTAAATAACATGGGGGAAAAAATCAGCAAAAAATCATGTAAAATGTGTCAAAAACTTCATTATTCACAATATGTACGTCTCCATATATAACTAAGTGTAACAACAGGTACAGAGAAGGTTGAGATCAGATGAGACTATAACTGTATAACTGTATTAGCCAATAAGTACATGCTTTAAAGTAAATGTTTACAAAAATGATACTGCAGCACAAAATGAACCTCAACATAGTAAAAAATTAACTAACTACATTTTTTTTCTTTTGTTGATTTTTTTTTATATTTTATTTCCACCAGTTATTTTATTAATCCCCCAGAAATTTGTTGTGGCTTTAAATGTAAAGTGTCCTTGGGTGTACTGTAAGGTACCCATAAATATTGATTTTTAAATCTCATAATTTCCCATCAATAGCTTGATCACAGTTTTTACATTGTGATGAAAGTCAGAAAGGGGAAAAAGAGGAACAGAGTATTAAATGTCTCTCCTCTCTGCTGGCTACACTGGAAAAAATCCTCTGCTTATAGTAAGCTGTCCTTGAAGCCAATCCAGTATTAAACTGTGCCTGAGTACAACCCATCCCCAGGTAGTAGAGTGCTAATCCTCCCGACAGCATACTGCTCTGTTGCAGCTTACCGTATATTACTATCTGGTGACTTGGTCTCTGTCTAACCCCTGGGTTACGTCATAAGTGTAATGTGGTTGAACTGTAAGTGGCACAACTTGAATGAAAAGCAGTGTACAATTAGAGATTGTTTTGTAATCAGTATTATAATTGAGAGTAAATGGACAGGTCAGGTCAGGGTCTACACCTAGTAAATGCTCAGGCAAAAATATGACTTAAATGGTAATGGACAACCAAGGAGCACAGTTAAAACTGACTAAGGAAAATAAATACACAATGCCAAGTCAAGTTTAGGAAAAGCAATTGCATTTGTCAGTTATCACTTACATTGACTGCATAGCTTCCTGAATGAACTGCATCCAGGTGTTGCGTTCGTCCTTTGAGCTGGCGAGGACCTCTATCATCTCCGGCTTCTCAATACCTGCCGTGATGAGGAACAGGCCTCGTTCTTCGTTGGCGACTTCCCTGATGATCAACTTCTGGAGGGAAATGACCGTGGAGCGGTGATCCTACAGGGAGATAAGAGGTGGAGAAGGAGGGGAGGGATTGATGAAGACGACAAGGGAGGAGAAAGGAAAGAAAAAGAAAGATGACAGTGGGAGGGTCACGGAAGAGAGTGGGAGGGAAGGGAAATGGTGACGAAGCATGAGGGGATGGGGGGGGGGGGCAATAATTATGGGAGGAGAGAAGGGAAACCAGAAAGTAAGTAAGAACAGTAAGACAAAAAAGCAAAGCAACAAAGACAGGCAGACAAATATAAGCAAGGACAGACAGACAGATAAAGGGGACAGAAAACAAAATCTCATTATGTCCAACAGTTCAGTCAGCTGATGTACTGAACATCAGCAGTCCTTGCATCCTCAATGTACCCTTTAGCTCAACACCACAAACCACTATTAAATTCCTATTCTGTTTGACCGAAAATGTGACCACATCCCTGTGTTTTTTCCACCAGTCTCCTGTCTGAGTTTTGAAGAAAGAGATCTCTGTACAGAAATGCATTCTTAAGTTCAAAATTCAAGTTGACTGCACCTCAGAAGAGAAGCAGTCCTGAACTGACCCTGGCTGCTGAAGGTTAACAAAAGCTACACCTTTACAGAACAATTCTGTATCTCCTATCCAGGTACTGTGACCTCTGATTCAGTTGCTATTCACTCTGTGTTCTCTTTGTAAAACCTCAGATCTGAAACTCACTCCCATGGCCACATGGCTGCCATCCAAGTAAAACAACATGTTCTTTTTATTCAGCGTCAACAGCCTTAATTCAATCACACAAGTCTTTCTTAATGGTTGATGTGAT
The DNA here is from genome assembly GCA_016785285.1 of Brachirus orientalis. Classification (NCBI taxonomy): domain Eukaryota; kingdom Metazoa; phylum Chordata; class Actinopteri; order Pleuronectiformes; family Soleidae; genus Brachirus; species Brachirus orientalis. Next base: position 4,604,632 of record JAFBJR010000121.1, read on the forward strand.
TATTGTGCCAAAGGCCTACCCCTATTCTGTGTGTGTGTTCTTGCATTTGTTACCATTTTAGAACCTTTTCTGGCATAAACACTGACCTTGTCAGGACCAGAGATCTTCATGGTAAGGCAGAACCTAATTTCTGAGGAACTGGTTTAGGGCTGTCATTTGAATGGTGGTTAGGTTAAGGTCCAGTCTAGGCATTAACGGATTATGGTTAGGGTTGGGGATAAGGCCTTGGTAGTCTTTCAAAATAAATGGAATTCAATGCATCTTAAAATGGATAGAAATATGAGAGTGTGTATGTGTATATGTGTGTATGCCGTGTCATGAAACAGTGAGTCCTGTAAACAAGGAAAAAATGACTATGAACCTTTATCACAGTTGGGTTAGATGCCTAGGGCCAGATCAGCTTTATTAGGTGATGGTAGCATGATATCTAGAGGCAGGCAGTGTTAGACTATGAGAAAGGCAAGAGGGGCAGCAAATACAAACAGTAACAACAGTGGGGTAGGAAAATATGAGAACATCATCTCTGGCAGTGCTCTTAAAATCTTTTATACTGGGGAAAGGGAAGAAAACCCATGAAGACAGGGAAATAGAGTAAGAAAACATACAAAGATGTGGAAGGAGAGATGGAAAGAAATATAACAGCAGGATCCTACCAGCATGGCGAAGACATATTTTTGGTCTTTCTCTTGAAGGAAGACAAAGACATCTGACAGGAGCAGAGCATGGACATCTGGAAGATCAATGGGAGAAAAGTAGTTGTGGCTGGATGAGAGAGAATATATTCTGTATTGTCAGTGCTTACAAAGTAAAAGAGATCCATGTCAAATGGTGAGAACATCAGGCAGCATCCTCACCCTTTAATCTTCCCTGGCTGTTCTTCAGCTGCAGCGCTCCATCGTGGATCAGCCTCCTCCTCAGCAGATCCTCCCTTGCAAAGATTTGTCCGTTCTTCATCATCATGATGGACTTGGTGTCCATGCGGCTGTGGAAGTCCTTCAAGCGGCGTCTTTTCTCATGCTCGTTCACTTTGCTATCAACTGCTGCGATCACCTCCTTCACCAGCTTAACGGCCTCATTGAGGTCCTCAAAGTCTTCCTCGCTCTCTGTCAGCATGTAAGAGAGCAGAGTGGCATGAACAAACAGCTCATGTTAGGTAACAATCATGACAACAACACACTTAACCTTTTTTTTTCTTTTTTACCAATAGGATCAAAATCCAAGCCATCTACCAGTTTGATTCACATGTTTTTTATTGAAAAATTCCAACTTTAATATTTATTTTTATAGAGGGCTGAAAGCAGCAGAAGCAGAAATACAGGTAAAATCTATTACAACAAGTACATTTGGAAATTTAATAGCTTCAGAATGACACACTATAACCAGATGGGTGGCACTGAGTGTATGAGTTTATGCAGAGCAGAAGGTGCAGTGAAATTTTGGTACCCGTTTGATACTTGACTGCATTTCCACTTGCTTGCAGGGAGTAATGAAACAATTTTTTGGTAATAGTTGAGTTAAAGGAGTCCTGAGATAAGTACTACTTCTTGAGAATGGGGCAAAAATTCCTTGTGAAAAGCATTAATACATCTCAGAACTGATCAGTGCTCTGCTCTTACAAATCATTTCAAGTCATTTGTATGCAACACCGGTTAGACCGACAGTGACTGAACATTTTATGCTATTTTGGTTAATTACAATATTATTCTGAAGATATCTTCTTTTCACAAGTCTTCAAAAATTACTTTCAATTTTCCTGAAAAGGTCCATTCAACACAAGTTAAAGGGATTGAAAAATGTAGAGTATAATGGGCTACGCAATTCAGATTATAATTTATGACTGACTCTGCATTGTGGTCAGAACGCAAAGTGAAAAGCAGTTGAACAGAAAACTGAATTTACTTTAGTTATTTGGGTATCTTTTACCTGGCCTTCTCTATCTGTGGTTAATCAGCATTTCAAAGCTGTGCTGTTTTTGCACTGAACTTGTCATTTGATACTTGTAGGCCCAGTTCTATTGTTTTAACTTTGCACATTTCTCTGCAAAATTAGAGATTAATGAGGAGCCCAGTTCTCAAAGTAAGAAGCCTTAAGACGACATAGTTTTCCAACTTAAAACAAAATATTTTTCATATAAAAAGTGAGAGATCACCAGCAGGTGGTGGCTTTTAGCTTAGCTTGGCACAGACTGGAAACAGCAAACCTGGCTCTGTCTGAAGAAAATAAATTCTAAAGACCAAAAATAAAGGTCATGTATTGAATGTTCAAAACACATAGACATGAACTTTAAAAGTTGTAGTTTAAGTTGTTATTGCCCACAGACAGAGACAGTGTAAGCTCAACTGCTAGGTTTAGACTTAAATGCAACTAAAGAGACAATGAATACAACTTTCTTGTCTGTTTAAGTCTCTGCAAGGCGGAAACCTATTCCAAAAAACATTTTGCCAGTGTATTTTAACCAGTAATTGCTCTTTTCTCTATTGAGCAACTTTAGCTATCACAGCTCATCATCTTTAACAATATGTCTTTCTATTTATGTATTTCTCTTTGATATTGTTCACCTATGTTTCAGATTCAACATGTAACATTGCCCCCAAAAGTGAAACTTTGTGTCCCTCAGGCTGCTATATTTCCTCTGTATACACACATACATGCATACATATGCAGCCTATATCACACTTGGCAAGTGAGAATATTCTTGAGGCATCTTGAGGATTAAGTCAAAGCTCACGCACCCCACATGGAACTTTGAGGAAGGATTAGAGAATGAAGATAATCTGCCACTGACTGACGAGAGATGCTTTCACGCAGATACAAATACGTTGTGAATGCTTTTTCCTAAAACAAGTGATGCTTTGGTGTGTAATGCAGTGCTACTAATAAACTCATCTGAACCACAACTAAAACTATTAGATGTGCAGCAACTTGTTTCTCTAATTATCTATAAAGCAACAATTTATACATTCTAATGCTTAAATCAGTCTTGTTGTCCCTCACTGGTTTATGGGAAAACTAAACCATAATCAATGCAGCTCACAAGCTGTGAATTTAAATTCAAAGAATGAATATGATAATTTACCTCCTCTAAAACTGTGATTTTAAATTCACAGTTTTACGCTGTATTGATATATACAGCATATTTCATTCATCTGCTTCTCTGCTTAATTACTCCTGAATAAGTTGGGCTGTTTAGTAGTAAAACTATAAAGAAGTCTGAGTTCATTATACAATTAGCTGCTGGTTGCTTGAAATAATAATCTGCAGTTTTTGATTGAGGATCTTTCTCCCTCTTAGTTCCCTGGTTCAAACAACATGTGCACACACAGTAAGAGCATGGATGTCCACTGAAAAGAGGCTGACATGAAGCTAACCTTTAGTGTGCTGTAGCATTCTCTGAATCAACACCGGGTACTTTGTTATCCTCTGGGTGACCAGCAAGATACATTCCGGGATACCAAGTCTCCGCACAATGCTGCTGCTCATCTTTTTCTGAACAAATCAACAATATGTGATTTAGAATAACAGGTGGCTCATAACAAGACAGTGTTTCAAACAACCAATGAGAAACAATTGAAACACACATTTACTGTAGAATAACAGTATAATAATACTTTAGAAAGGGTTTACTGTCACACTGTCATAGTTATGACAGAGAAACAAGGACAGAAGCAACATAGCCTCTATGATCAGGATAAACAGTCTGAATAATGGACTGACTGAAAGGAGTGTATGACAGACAGAGGTAGCTCTCTGGTTTACACATTAACATTAAATACATATGAGAGAATTTGGAACTCTAACTAAAAGGCAAAGAAAAATGGCTAAAGTAAAATAAAAGCATGATCAATAATGACGACCTTACTTTGATAAAGGCTTTGAAACGTTTGTCTTTGGTCAGCAGGTCCTTATATAAGTTGACAGCTTCATTGTGGCGGCTGCAGAATTGTCCATATATCCTCCTCATACTTTCACCACTAGACCCTGAGAACTAGAGCAGAGTTTCACAAACACTGTTCAACATCGACACCAAACAAGGCAAACCCTGTATCCCAACCCCACCAGTCCATCCTGCTCTGACCTGGTTGACAAGTATGTCTCCTATTCTGTTGATGATAAATGCTCCCTCCAGACTTCCCCTCTCCAGCTGGCACTCTCTTTTTCTCTCCAGGATGCGCAGGAGGTGCTGCGTGTGGAACTCCAAGAGCTCGTCCAGAGCGGGGAACAGCTTCTCCACTGTCTGGATCTCAAGCTGCACCTCCTTCTGAAGGCCTTTACTGTAAACTTCTGACATAATGCGCAACGTCCGGATATGATGTATCTCCGTCTGCATTAACTCTGGAGGACAAAGAAGTGAAGTGGAAGTGAGACTTTGAACCTTCCAACATCATTCCATCTCAGAAGCCTCCAATGAGATGCACTGTTTTATTTTGCAAGACAATGAATAATTTTTGTTCACATGTAGTTGTCACAGGTAAACTCTAATCAATACCTAACGTCCATTAAACACATCTGGTGAAGTTTCCTTCACTTGGTAATGAGATGTACCATAAATAACGTCTTGTCTCTTCACCAGCTCCTTATCCAGCTGCTGCAAGTACTGCTGCTCCACACACAAACTCCATGAATCAGCTTCAAGCTCCTTGGCCTCTGCTTCAAACTCTCCCATCAGCTGCCCGTCCATCATCTCCGTCCCTGTACCAACAACAGAGCTTGTACTTACAATATGAAGCAAATTCAGATTTCAATAATGTTAAATAATCATGCAGCCTTAGTCACATATTTTTTACATTACACCTTTTACTCATACTGGTTATTTGGAAGTGTAGTCTCACTTTTTTTTTTCCTACCTTCATCAGTGAGGGATTCCATGGACTCTGTGACCTGATTGGTTCTGTTGAGGGAGTCGGTAGACTGGGAGAGATATCTCAGGCCTTTAATGGGCATCTCATCAAAGACAGGACTGAATGGGGAGATTATAATAATAAAAAGGTTCAATTAACAGTGTTGTTTCATAACAAGTCACAACCAAAGACATCCATTAATCTGCTTGAACCCACACAATGCACAGGGGATGCAGTGTTCAAATAAAGTTACTAACACAAAAAAATAAACAATTCAATATGATCATTTTGAATGCATGTCTTCATTCATGTCTTCATTCATGTCTTCATGTCTTCATTCCATGTCACGTATAAACACACACACAAACACACATGCCACCTCACCCAGCAATGTTGCTTATGGACAGACTCTTGGACAGGTTGTTGCCATGGAAAGCCATTATGCTAGTGGGTCTCCGTGACGATGGGATCATCAGAGAAGAGTGCTCTTCAGGGGACAAGATGGCTGACCAGGGACGCTCCCTAGTCCCACCAGCTGGACAAGAGTCAGATATACAGGACAATCAACAGCTGCCTCTTTTTGAGTATAGATATGAGGGTCTACCCAGTTTCTTTTAATCTGACCTAAAAACACATGTATTACTGAAACGAAAGATAGTGGTAATTTCGACAGACTGAGGAAAGGAATGCTGTGCCGACACTTGCTGTTTACTTTATATTATAACCTGAGTATTGAGGGATTTTCTAGGTTAAGGGCTATGAAAGTAAAGCTTTTTGATTTAAAACTCACATTTCTTTCTCATCGTGACTGTAGGAAATGAGTTTGAATCTGGGACCACAAACTGCTGCTTGGGCAACTAGCCAGAGAAACAGAGCATAAAGGAATAAATGATGAGTTCAAATCAATTCTGACTGCAAAACAACAGAATAGTACAGTCAGTGGTCAAGTAAACTGGCAGGGAATGTTTACCTTCATCTTCACCTTGGCACAAACAGGCAGACTGTCTCTGCAGCCCTTGTGGACAGACGCATTACAGTCTGGAAAGAAAAGCAACAGAACACTCAGTGAATAGTATGAGCCTGGTGATGGGGGTGGGGGTGTTGAAGGTTTGCGGAAAGGTGGGGGCAAGAAATTCTAAATGGTTCTCATAGCCGGCCAGGAAACTCCACCAGCCCACTAATGAAAGCCAGACTGGAGCAGAACATGTGATGCAATCGAGAGGTAATACTTCACATGGACAAAGGGGGTGAAAAAAGGAATGACACATCAGCATAGAAACTGACTTGCATGGGAAAATTTCAATTATGTAAACATTCCCAAATCTCCATTTTGGAACAAAGATCAACAAATAGGACTCCTAAAATATGATCTGCTCTATCATCTGATCCCTTTTGGTCTTCAGTTTTCCTTCACAAATTACACACAATTACACCTGAAGCAGGCGACTGCGAAGTTTCAGTAAGAGGAACAACTATATCTGGTTTTGTCAAAAACTTCACAAGGCTCCAGCAAGTTTCCACTATGTTTTAAAGAGAACTTGTTTTTTTTTTTTTCCCAGGAGACAGAGCTGTTTTAAAGAGACATGTTCCACAAGTCATACCCACAAACTCACTATATGATGTAGTCATTTGCGCTAAAAAGCATACCACACTTCCGCTCATGATTACATCAACAAACACACAGTCACAGTAAAAATTAGGAAACTGTTACTGATAAGTATTAAAGACAAGGAATACAATTAGGGTCAAATTTTGTAGATCCATGTACAGTTTATCTACATAAAATATAAATGGAGACTTGGAATCACCAGTATCTCCCTTGCATTTTGTTTTATATGTCAAAGTAAAACCCACACAATAAACCTATAAATCCTTGCAGAGATGTTCTCATCTTAAATAGTCTCTCTTGGGCTATTTTCCTCTGTTTTGTGGATGTGCAAGTCCAGCTAATCTGAGACAAAGGATCATTATTTGTCTGCTGAATGGACACTAGCCAGACATCTGCGAGATCAAACCTCCAAACAAAACACCCAACTACATGTCAGTGGCTCTAACAATAGGAACCAGAAGGACTGAACACAACAAGAAGCTGTACTTGTCAGTCCAAACTCAAGTATATGAGGCAGACTGTGACCACCGACAGTGTCGCTGCATTGCTGTGATCTATTGCAGAACTGGTTTCTGCTTTTTAGACTCATTCTGGGATTGCGCTAGAGGCTTGTGCAATAAGCTACATCCTCTTTAGGGCTACTGTTGCTGCTGTTTTGTTGTCTGAAATAAAAGTCTGACTGGGACATTAGACAAAGGCCTTTAAGGAGTTTCACTACTTCATACAGGTCATGAGGCTGCTTTAAACAGCTGATATGAGCCATTTAAAGCTAGAAAACAGCATTTTTGTTTTCTATAGAGAAATGTTTGTTATTTATGTTCCCTAACAAAAAACAATAACACGCCACCATTTTTAATTATGATCAACTGACAACCAAAACATTTATACATTATATATTTTATTATTATTATTATTATCATTATTATTATTATTGTTGATATTATTAAATAATGATACATGAATTAATACTAATACTGAATACAAAAAAATGTGTTCCCAGTTCCAATGTATAGATGTGCGTTACAGTAAAATGATTCATGCCTAGTTATCTACAGTATATTCACATTTTTTCCCATTTACTGTGCATTTCTGACAGTGCTGAAATCTTTCTTTCATTGTCAGAGAAAATTAAGTAATGATGAGATGAATAATTTGAAGGTGATATAATGAATGTAATAAATGTATTAAGTAAAGACATAAAATGACAAAATGGTGCAGCCAGTCTATTCACAAAACAACTTTTCTTTTGTGGGCCACAAAAAGTGTTTATGTTTTGGTTAAAGCAAAACTTCAGCACACAGGATATCAGCTGTGCAAGCAGAGAGCAACGTGCTGCTAAGCATCAAAAATACTGAACAATACCAAACATAAAAAGCCTCTGTTACCCTCTCAGAAACATGTCGACCAAAGGAGAAGAAAAACAGAGGTCTGCAGTGCAGATACCTTTAAATATAGAGTGACATGCCGGTGTTGATACTTTTATCCCAGACAGGGAGGCAAAACAGGGAGTTTTAGCCAAGGTTATTCAACGCTCTCCCTCTATCAGTTGATATTTAATGCATTTAACAGTACATTATCAGTAGTTTTAACAGTACATTATCATTGTCTTGGCATCTTTTATCATCATATCATAATTCTCCACTACTGCTCTAAAGTGCAAGAGATACGGGTTCATTTTCATTGTTCTCCACTGTTGCTGACATTCAAAAAAATAATCAAATATGTCCCATTTACATAAGTAGTCAAAGCCACAACCTACTTGAACCATGTTTATGCAGTTTGAACTGGGAATGCATTAACCATTTTAAACACTTAAGGTGATATTTTACATATATCACCTTAAATAAACCTCAAAACACTCAATGGGCTTTGAACAACAGGGGTGCTGATAAGTAATGAAGAACAATGGAAAAGAGAAAAAAAGATGCGAGTAAACAAAGGTACTTACTTGTGCAGTGGAAAGCCTCTTTGCTGGTGAAAGCCTTATTGCATTGGTAACATTGGGCTGTGTGGCCCGAGCCCACCGATGTGAACACATGACCATTCACTGTCTTCTTGTCCTTCTCCTTGCCCTCCTTGTCTTTCTCCCTTTTTTCTCTGTCCTTTTCCTGTACAGATGGAATTATCACAGTTAACCCAGCACTATATCTGAACTGAACCCCAATAAACTGAACCCCAATAATTACTTTTTTTATTCTGCCAGCCAATTAGATGTTTGGGGAAGAAAAACACTGTAACTAATATTAGTCCAATTTACCAGAAAACTACTTAGTGTTGATGCAGTTGTTTATGTTAAATCGGAATCCAGTTGAGCAACATTATTACTTTGATGTACAACACAGCAGGAAGCTTTGCATATTATCTCATTAAAAAACTATTCTAAACTGTAGAAGCCACATTTGTTGTTGGTTGGTTCATCTAAAGACCCAGATATTTTTGTTTTAAGACAGATTATTTGATAAAGTTTACAGTATTACTAGGAGCTACTTATAATGCTAAAAGTCACTGAAACTAGTGTAAACAATAATAACTTTTGGCAAGTTTGCCAAATGTGGTCATCTCACAGCTACTGCGAAACATAGATTCTAACAATTTTGAGATGACTGGGCACTGTGCAACACTCCTGCAGGATGTGTGACTACTGACGGAGACATGCAGTCTGGGTATCAAATCTTTGACCTTTCCCTAACAGGGGACTCTTTCTGTTGTCTTGGCATTAATGGATGAGATCATCAACAGCTGTTTGTCATATCTGTACAATGAGCTGAATCACAATCCCATACAGTGATGCTGAGAAGAAGAGCGCTCTTGTTCTCTTGGAGTTACATCACAGAGCCTCCACCCAAACCCAAAGGAAATGGGAAAATGGAGTTTCCAGCTCCTTTTAATGACCAGCCCAGGGCCTTTTGGTTTGAGGGCACCACAAAGATCTGACATAATAAGGCTCATTTTGTTCAAGTTGACTGGACTATAGCAAGCCAACATATTTGCAGTTATTAAAACACTTGTGTGTTGTTCATTATCACTTTCTTTTATTTCCACGTTTTGTTTGCAACAACAGGTGTCTAATCTGTAGCAAAGCACAATGGAAAAAATGTCATTGAAATAAAAGCATAAAAAAAGTTTTCTTTATGGCAGCAATAAAAATGTTTATAAATGCAAAACTTACTTGAAAAAAAAACTCACAGCAAAAGATGGTTCAAAGCACATTTCTTTTGATTAAAAGCAAACACAGCAGGAGAAGTGATCATTTGTGAAATTTAAACCAGAGAATTATACAAAAGATGTTGCAGTGGAGCATAATATAACAGGCAACAGGCCTTCAAAAGAAGAAGAAGACGAGCTCTAAAGGAAACACTGGTTACTTTTAAGATGATATTTTGACAGTTTCATTCTCCACAGTTTGCCTGGGAAACCAGACCATTCAATCAGCCTACCTCCAGCCAACTCTTCCATCTCAGTGATAGGCCATGGCGCCCTATGAATCTCCTGTATACCATCCCTCGATGTGGCAGAGTATCTGACTCTACCATCAGGACTGAGGCTACAATAGGGAAGTGACTGGATAGCTACCGGAGGTGCTATTTCTGCAATGACCCTTCGTCTGGTACAAGCGCTATGACAACACTGCACACTATTTCCTCCAGAACATCCACTCTTTTGAACTGAAACAGTATCTATGCAGTAAATTCAGAAACAAAAATAATTTGGATATCATGCTTTTGAAATTTATTTCTTTTATATATCAAGTTAATGTGTTGGATTTGGTTTCTGAGGGAGACACTTAAACTGTCACTGAATAATTTGCCAATTATGGATACAGTCCAATAACACTTACGAGGGGTACTGCAGCCAAAGTGAGTCTAAATTAAACATCAACATTTTGCTAATGTCTTGGATTCCACGGGATTGTGAGAAATCATTTTGACCTTTTATAAAGAGAAAGCAGCCATAGGTAGGTTCTCTCAGAAACCTGTCACTTTTAAAACAAATCATTAAACAGAGTAAGTGAGAAGATTATAAAGCACAAGCAAGCTCTGTCTTCCTGTTTTACTTCCTGTTCTCCCCGTGTCTCTTTGCAAGAGTTGCACATTTACAGAACATACAGAACTTTCATTATCAATAAATCTCCATTTATACAGTTGAGTGTGTTAAGTGAAGACTAAAAGGCTGTTTTATACTGGGTATGATGAAAAAAACTGAAGGTTGATATGGCTTTGTATTATTTGTTACTATATAGCATTTCAACAGCAGGTAAAAACAAATCCTAACTAAATGAAGAATGACCTTCTCTGTACTCAATATTCTCTGTAACAACAGTCACACATTTAATTTACAGCTGTGTAATGTATCCTGACAGCTTGCAATAGATACAGAAAAATTAATTAACACCACTGCCTAGAAAATATATAGGATTTAGGAATTAATTTATGTAAATTGGATGCAAATTTGAGGGATTTTTAAGGAAACTGAAAATATCAGTGCAATTCTTTAGGTTTTTGATTACCATCACTCACAGTGCATTTAGGAACACCTCCTACTTGTTGATAAGCAAGCTATATTTTAGGGGAATCCCAGAAAGCAGTTTCTAAAAGAATGTGAACTTCTACCACATCTTACCCCTGATACTCAGGTCTGCAAGAAGAAAATGTGGGACAAAAAACAAACAAACCAACAGCTGAGAGCTGAGCAGTAGAAGTTCCAAAGAACACTGCCTTCTCCAAGAGTAAGACACTGTAAGTAACTGAGGCTATTCAGAGACCAACAGAAGAACATGCTCTGGACAGCTTCCAATGTGAATGTGTGCAAATGTGGAGCAGAGAGGGGTTGAAAAGCAGCCTGGTGTTCAGCCATCCTTGTGTGAACAAATACATGTCTAAGAAGGAGAAGACTAAAAAAAGGAGACTGAAGTTTCATCAAAAACACTGCAGACATGGAGGCTCTTTTCTAAACCCCGAAATTAAATATAATGAAGTATAATAAATATAGTATAGCTTGCCACATTTGTATTACAGGGGATTAAATCTCCACATTCACTCACCCTGGTCTTTTTGTACATCTTGTTCTTGAGGTAGCTAAAGGTTCGGCTGACTTTCGTCACACTCTTCTCCTCAGTGTCAGTCCTCAGAGGCCCAGGCTCCTCCTCTGATATACTAGAACAAATATAAACAGAAGTGAATCCTTACAAAGCTGAATTCTCAAGGTATACCTCCACTGAAAATGCTCCTGCTTTGAAGATTTTTCTCCAAATATTTTCTTTATAGCGCTGTAATTGTCTTTAATGCAGTAAAGGGAAAAAAAATGTTGACAGGAAATGTGTATATGCAGAGGTGGACTGACCTGTATGCTAGTGACCCAGAGTTGCTGGAAAAAGACCTCATACCTGCAAAGAAACAAGAATGCATGTGAGTGGTATAAACAGGACATATAATCACCTATATTTGTGTTTGAAGGTGGAGATTGCCCTTGTTTTCTCTGCATTGGACAGTGAAAATCTCTGTTTGGGTTTTTCTTCCTCTTTTAATGGCATTCATAGTGAAAGGCAAAGAAAGAATTGCATGGGGAACTTTGCACATGACAATCACAATCTTCGAATCTTGACCACATAGCCATCCCTGTTTCCCCTGAAGAAGGTGTAGCTGGATGACTTTGCTGACCTCATAGTTGGGGACAAAAAAGTTTCCTTTGTCCAGAAGGCTCTAAATCCATGTCAGGGTTACAAGAACTGGACAAGGAAGAGAATATTGCCTTGAGCAATGTACTTCACCTTTAGAGCCTGTGTGGAGGCTAAAATTAAATAGCTCTGGCGCTCATAAGGGTGGCAAGTAAATAAGGCCTAAAGCTGAAGCCAGCTGTGCTTTTAGATCCAGTGCCCTTAATTGCTGCTGGTACTGGCTCCAAAAGTGCTTAGCTGTACAGACATTGATGTTATGGACTCTCAAACTGCAAAGTGACTATCTCCCCAATAAAAAAAAAATGCCTCAATAACCAGCTACATTTAATTTTTTATGTGTCTTGGTTGCATTCAGTTATTTACACCGATTTCTCCTCCATTCTCTTCAGATTCCCTGGCTCTAGTGACTATCACTGATCAATCTGACTACTCATAATATAAATATAAAATAACAGCCATAACAAGCAAATGAAAGCACATATTACAATATTTTGGTAGTATTCGTTGAAACTATCATACTAAATATTCTGACAAGCACAATAAAAAATGCAATGCATGGTTCGCTTGCTCTGTCACAAAGTCAAACCCAAAACAGGATAATGAGGGCAAAGTTTTGGCCTGTGTGTGTTGCTAGCAACATAGTCAAGGAGACAGAGAACACTAATGGAAATATCTCACAGATAAGAAAAAGGAGGGAATGGCTCAACATCTTTGAGTAAAGGTGAAAGACTCGCATTAATCTGTAGGAAAGTGCGTCTTCAGTTCATCTGTTGTATTTAGCATCATTCTTTTCATCTTTCTGTGCTGATTCTGTATCATTGTTTTGCAAAGGGACAAGTGCAGAGGCTAATCTAAATAGGTCAGCTAAAAAAAGCCTTGGTAGGGGACAAGCCAAGCCAAGGTGCTATTTAATGTTGTTGCTAGAATTATTAACACAAAGCCTGGTGTCAGTGGCTTTGCTGCAAAATAACTGCACATTCACACTGCAGGCAGCTTAATATTGACACTAATTAGTTCCTTTATGAAAAGTTTGTTGCTTGTGAACCTTAGGGCTTTATCTTCCTGCCGTATTTAGTTGTGCTTGGGCCTGCGTGTGTGTGTTTATGCATCCATTACCGCAAAAACATAAATCCAACAGTGAGCTCTGACCCAACAAAAAAACTATAACAAAATTAAAAGGCGTATTTTTGCTGCATATATGTGTGCAATTATTTGAAAATTCAATATAATCCTTTATGAGTCTTTTGTGGTTGAATGTTATGATTTTTTTTAGTGTCATAGCCTGTTTTGCTTCAGCTGGTGGTTGTTCGACAAATCTTTGACAGCTCCAGTGGTTAAATCAAGACATGAGTTTCAGTCACACACTATGCTACTTTTTTTATGAAGAAATGAGTGTGTGTAAGATTATTTGACTTTTTTCAATGGGATGAGCTATCACTTCTTGCATGGTCACATATAGTAAATATACAACATATTTTGGTTCCAGTCCTTTGCAGGGTGAAGGAAGGCTCTACTACTAATGTTTTTCTTTTCGCTTCTGAATTCACAAAGATTTTGCTACAGTTGCTAGTGCACAGCTTTGCACATTCACAGTACTCACTTAAGTTATCTTCATCATTGCTAGATGAAGAATCCCCATAAATGAACTGAGACTTAGATTTGATGAGGATTGGGGAAAGGTTGAAAGAGATTGAAATTCGCCTCTTGCGTCTCAGGTGTCCCACCGCTTGGGAGAGAGAGAGAGAGAGAGAGAGAGAGGAAGGGAGGGAGGAAAGAACCAGAGCTTGAAAATATCGCTTAAAAAATTAAGTTAATTCATGAAAGTAGTGATGAAGGAGAAAAGGAGGTAGAGCTGACAAGATGATAGAGAGGAACTTACATAGCTGAAGAATTAAACTGATTAAGAGCTCAGGAACTCATATAAATACGCATTATTCACAACCTTTTTTACCCACGAAACACTTTTTCTTTCACACATGTAGCTTTAAATTCATAACTATTGGGATTATCACTGGGAAACATCTTTGAAATTAACCACTTCTCATCTAAAGTGGTTAATTTATAAAGAACATCAAAAACATTTATAAGCAAAAGCAAAATCTGTCTTTTAGCCATTTACCAATTAATTTTCCTAAGTTACTTGTAGTTTCTAACATTATAAAAATCAAAGCAGGATAATAGAAAAATATCGATTGATAATGAGATTGATGAGGCTGAATGGCCAAAATCTGGAACATTAAATGTAACGTGAGCAGGAAAGTTAAAAAAGCAAAAGAGAATCACAAATGGTCACTCACTATCTATCTCTCTCTGGCTAATGGTGAGCATGGACACAGACTTGGTCAGGGGCAAGGTCATGGAAGAGCAGCTGTTTCGCAGAGGCCGGTACCGTCTCAATTTCTGCAGACGAAGACAAAAGGTTTAATGTGATGTCACATGACACCATACAAAAACAAGAACAATAAGCAAGGCAGATATAAGAGCCACTTCATGGGAAACAGGAACTTTAAATTTAAAGGGGAAATTAGACAAATGGTTTGTATTGTTGTGTGAGTTTGCAATTTGTTACTATTTCAATCAGGGCAAAGTGAAGCTGCCTGAGGAGGGTAATGTTTATTAAATCTCTCTAATCCCCAAACAGAAAAGTCTGACATTTTCTCTAACTGTTTATGAGTCTTGTTTATTTGCAAGCTTTACAACTCCATTCTGCCTCTCATGCAAATTAAGCTGAGGACTTTTTGAGGATTCCTCGGGGGCCGTCTGTCTGACAGGGTGTAGATATGACATCTAAAGGACAAATGTAACAAGTTTGTGCGTTTGCTGACCGGATCATGTAGTCCTGCATGCTCCCCCAACTCCTCATGTTCCTCTGTCAAAGACACCAGTGAGCCCCTGTCATCACTGTCATGTCGGGGCATCCTTGGGGGCTCCAGGATTCGAGGCCCTCGGGTGGTGGGGCCCCTCAGTTCTTCCCGCCCCCCACTGAGCCCCTCCAGGCTGTAGCTGTGTGGAGAAACAAAGGGAAGTAGTGACCTTAATGACTTAATGAACACTTGTCACAGTTTTCTGTTGCTGCACGGTTACTGCTGCATGAAGGGCTCACAGACCAGCACAAATGCACCTGTTGACACACAGCTGGTCCTGCATAGTGTTTAGCCAGCTGAATTATCAACAGGCTCTGGAGCAGATTTACAGCTGAAGCAGGTGCAAATGATTTCCCACATCAGCATCAACACAGAGAGCTCTGCAGCTCTGATTTACAAAGCCAATTACATCACTCCGTGATTGGAAATAAGAGGCCTTGAAAAAGCCAATACAATGATTATGGAGAGGTAAACTAAGGCTACATTGCAGCCATGCAGCATAGCTCATGGCTGCAGCTCTATTCACTTTAGGATAGATTCTTTTATAGTTAAAACTCCAGCAGTAAATCTCTACCATCTCCAGCCCTTGGCTCTGTATGGCATTCCATTATCCAGCAAATCATCAGTCTAACACATTCAAACATCACTAACCTCAACTAGGCCAAAAGAATCATGACTCTGTGATTAACAGTGATCAGCTATTGAGCAGCACTCACCTATCCTCAGGGCCGTGAATGCAGATGATTATATCTGTCATATTAAGGCATCCATCCTGCCAGTATTATTACATACTACACCGTACAGCCAGACAGTCTCCAACACTGAGACATAAATAAAACCAGTCACTGTTACACCTTTCTGCTGCCGGGAGAAACTGACTGGCTGACTGAGTGACTGGGCAGGGAAGTCATACACACACTGACATATGGACCTACCAAAATGACAAATGCAAATCAAGTGGCATGTAAATGCCTCCTATTCAAAGTAGAACAGAGTAGGACCTCTTTGGAAGAATACAAATGTAAAACACCAGCACACACACACACAGAGTACAGAGGGAACTTTCCACATCAAGACTGAAGGGAGCATCTGTAGGACAACAGCTGATGCTACCAGAGTGTAAAAAGTTGTGATTACTCAGCAGAAAATTTGATTCTCAGATCAAGAGGATGGATGAGAAGTATGGCACAGTAATAATGAAGAGGAATCTGATGAGAGTGAAACGACTAGTGCTTAAAGTGTGTACAGTAGATTCACGCCATCAAACACATTACACTTCCTGCTGCAGTGTTTGTGATATTACCAGACAGGAAGTAAAGACCCAAAATTGTTTCCAAGAAATGATTGACGTAATGTAAACACTGTTTTTGAATGTGACGAATGTGGCCCAGTAATAGCAGAGGTCTTTGATGGTAGGAGCCATGCTTACTGTTAACTATATCCTGGCAGAAAGAGATAATGGCTGATATTAGTGGTCATTTTTAGCTGTTCATAGTTATATCTGCATTATCAAATACAGTGTGTCCCCTGGATTTAAAATGTTAAAAATGCAGTAGCCTATGTTAAATCAATGCTGGACATGAGGGATTTTATTATTCCAACTGTATAACAATGTCCAGCTCAGAACATCTCAAAATTCAAAGGATATTAGTAAAAGCTACAAAAATAGTTATGAGCTAATAAAACAAAAACATTATGATAGCCTTAGAAATGTAATGTCACCCTATGTCGTATGATATTACCAAAACTTTAGCATTCAAAATAATATAAAGAATTAGGTAGGGTATAGTGTAATATATAAGAATATGTGATATTTTAACATTTTCTTTTTTTACTTTAAAGACATACTCTCTTTATGTACAGTAAAAACACTAATACAGTTAGGACAGTGGGGTTGAACTGCTCTACAGGTCTCCAACTAGGATCCTCTCTAGTGCTTCACTACAGTGATACCACAACAGGCTGAAACCTAAATTGTGAATGCTTTGGCGAATTACAGGTACAAGGCATTTTTTATATTCAGTAACCTTCATTTCAAATCCAAAGTGAGGGTTTGGCTCAGGCTAAAGAGCTGTGCTCCTGGTATTCAAAAATGCCAGAAGACATTTTTGACTGTCCAACAATTCAGCACAACACCAGCAAATTGCCCATCTTGTTTTTACTGCTGTGGCACACTGTCTCGTGTAGGACTGAATTCAAAACTCCACTGATGTATTGAATAATTCCCAATGGGAACTTGTTACTACATAAAAAAACCTGTTCTCAGTCTCTGGCTGAGACAGTCCTGTGAGCTTCAAGAGCCAACTTCCCTCTTTCTGTGTGGTTTCCCTCTTTCAGCAGCAGTTTGTCCTGCCTACTTTAAAAAAGTATAAGACCCACAAAGGCTACACCTACATAAATTTTATTCATTACATGTCATCTAGAAATGAGACAGTACCAAACTGCTCAAATGTGATTTATTAGTACCTTCTTCTGTGAAAGGTCAGCTTCCCTTCTCCCAGGTTATGGATGGAACTGGAGGTGGTCGATGACATGGAGGCATGAAGTGGATGATGTGTGAGATGATTTGGGATATGAAGGGATGGCAGTTCATTAAGAGAATAATCAAACAACGAACAATCAGTTTTACTTAATCATGGGTCTATGAGCTTCACTGAATACAGCTCTAAGGCACACACCACCACGAGTCACAATGACATTGATCATGAGTCGTGATCTTGAAGGTATAATCAACCTTTTGGGTGTTGCTGGCATGAATAAACTGTCATGCCAACAGTTTGACAAGTAAGTTGATAAAAATCTGATAACACTCTATTGTCTATCCATTAAATGTCAACCTAAGACACAGAAAAAGGCTTAATCAGTTAGCGTGCCACCTACTAACACCTGTCAAGGTGTATGATGTAAAGGTGCGTAACAATCCATACATGATGAACGTGAACTTTATTTTCCTTGAATAGAGCCAGACTCACTTTAGCTAATCTATAAGGTAACTGACAACAGCTTCTTATTAAGATAACAGAGAAGCTCCTCTCATCTAAAAGACAAAGAATCATTTGGATTTTGCTGTGTCTTTAAGGCAATTTGTTAAGAAAAGTGCAATATAAATAAAGTTAAAAGCTAAAAGTTTATTATTATTATTATTATTATTATTATTATTATTATTATCATCAGAAAAGTCACAGTAATTGCAACATTCTGCATTGTGTCTCATGCTTCAGGTGCATTGATACCTATAAAGGCTCTTCAGGTGAAAATAAGTAAAGACAAAGCACAGATGCAAGATTGTTGGTGATGGTTGTTTCTCCTGAACTCAAGTATCATAAAAACCCCAGCTGTTTTCATAAAAATGGCAGCTGTTTTCACACCAGCATCATGGCACAGGCCTTTGATTGCCAGGCACATACTTTGCTGACATTCAGTGACACGTCTCTGTTCCAGCATGGATGGTGTGTCAACATGAATGTCAGATAGTACATGTTAACTGGGAACTACTGTACAGAATGCTCAGAGTGTGAGCAAGGGTGCATCGCTAAGTGTGTGTTTGTGCACTCATTAGCACAATTTTGAAAGCTCCCTACCAACAAACAGCAACACAGCTGGTCTCACCAGGAGGACAAATTCAGAGGCACAGAGTAAGGCCTAACAATATACAGTAACTTCAGTCACTGGGTTAACTGACACACTCATGCCAGACACCAGACAAACAGCAGCAGTGAAGGTCAAAAATCTTCTCAAAATCAACTCAAAATCCAACATTTCATTTTCAATGTATTTAGAAATTCTTCATCTTGAAGAATAGGATATAAGTTACCTCCTCTGGTTCATCTCTGTGTCTCCTCCGTTGTTCTTACCAGGGCCCCAGCTGTGGCGGCGAAGAGGTGACAGGGAGCGGTTGCTGTTCCGGAGGAGACAAGAGCGCCGAGGCACCTCAGACAACCTGTCTTTGGCTTCTTCTTCAGCTTCTCCTGCTCCTCCTGCTCCTCCTAGTCCTCCGTCTAGTCCCACAGAGGTAATAGCCCCAGACTGGATGCCCTCCTCTGGGCTCCAGCTGCAGCCCAGGCCCTGGCTCCCCTCAGGACTGGAGCTGGATGGACCAACACTGGCAGTGTCGTCTGTGGACGAACAGGAGACAGAAACCTCGCTGGCACTGTCTCCTCCTGTCACTTCATCATTCTGTAGGCATAAAATAATGTGATATATTATTCTTTGGAATTCCTAATGCATGGCATTATACAACTACAGGGAACTGTCAAAGTACATGAAACATTGTTTATCATTAGCTGCAAAAACAGCTTCATTAATTAAAAAATGACTGAAGTCAATGCAAGAAGTGCAAGATTGGTTTATTAATGCAAGGACCAAACGTGTGTGAAAATAGTTTATTTATTTATTTATTTATTTATTTTTTTAAAACACATCCATCTCACATTTTTTTAATGCGCTAATTGTGAGTGAACTATGCTTGGGTGAGTTAATCTTGCTCTGCTAAGAGAGGCACACAGGAAGCGAAACATTTCACCCTGGATACCCTTAACTGTAAAGTCTACAGTCACATAGATCAAGAACATAATAGAATATAGTACAATGAAAAGAATAGAAACAAAAGTCCTATAATTGCCTCACCTTTCACAATGTATCCATCAGTGTTTCTTCACTGATGCACGTGATGAATTAAGTGAATGTTGGAAGAGCTATTTAGCGCACAGGAATGGTCTATAATGAGGACCAAATGGAAAGGCTCAGGGATAATGAGCCAGATCCAATTTATAGCAACACTGACATTAAAGAAAGTACCAATAAATAATGGTTACCATGTGAAAACAAACATTTTCCAGGAATAGTGCATCCAGTCTTTCCATGGTTTATACATCACTGTCACAGGGTTGTTTAGGGCATTACAGTACTTGTCATTTACAGTGTGTCCCAATTTGCTGGGACTCGTTGCATTATCTTTGACTAGTCTTACCTGTCTCACAGCTGCCCACAACATTAACTGAATGAAACTGTAGAAAGTGATTTGGCCTGGGTCTGGTGGGAAAGGGCTCCTGTTTCTGCATACACAGGTTTAGGATAGTTCATTTAGAGCTAATTCGTAGGTGTGAGCTTTAACTGGGACTATTGTGCAGCCAGCTGCAGTGTGAAAGTCAAGCACAGAGCTGCTTCTGTTAAAAGAGCGGAGATGAAAGATCTGCTTTATGCAGCGCACACAACTTCCTCTGGGAGTGAGAGAAGACATGGGTTCATTTGTGTGTGTTGGCAAGGCTGCTTCTGACTGCAGTGTATATTTGAGCTTTAAGCTTTAGGCATTGAGATGATGCTCACATCCTTTCACACTGTAATTAGTGAGCATGTTACATTCCAGTGAAACACAAAAGTTACACCACTGAAATAGTTTCCCTGCATAGAACAGCGAAAAAAAAAAAGAATCCTCTCTTTCCTTTCTACTGGCCTGTGTTTGGAATAAATGCTTGTGGAACAGACAGTACATTTGCCAGTAACTGTTTATCAACAGCAACCAAAACTTCAGCATCATACTGTAAACTCCCAGCTGATATTCACTGTGCTGAATTTTTCCATGGTTATTTACAACAAAATGATATATGGTTCACATTACCGTGAGCATGTCTCAAGTGCTCAACACAGCACAAAGTGACAACTTTGACCAAAGGATGCCTGGCTTCAAACAGACTTTCAATAGAGTGACAGAAGGGACTAGGGCTGCCACTTCACCAGCAGCAGCAGCAGCAGCAGCAGCACAGAGCTACTGGCTTAAAAAGACACTTAGAAGATGTTTGGCATCTGAGTCTTGGCTGCTGATGAGTAAAAAGCCAAACACACAGACAAAATAGCTATTTCATATGGAGCGTATAATCCCTAGAGGTCTAGTTGCAGAGGAAACACATATCGTGTTACTGTTCGACATGAATGTGCTGTATGTTTGGACTACAGCCTGAATTAACAGCTGGAGAGTTTATGTAATACCTCTAATTTGTACATGTGATTACTGTCTGGTTTGAAACATACAGCAACAAATATTTTCATTTCTTCACTTCATTTCTTTATATTCCATTAATTTGATTTACCAGTCTGTGGGTCACAAATTAAGACTTTAATACATACACTTTTTTTTCATTTAATGATGAATGAATTTTACGTATTACGTTTACGTACCGGTATATGAAAAATGGAACATACTCTGGGTTTAACTAAAGAAGTAACTGTGGTAGTAATTGCAGGAATGAGCAATACTCCACTACCTTAGCAGAAACCATGTCAAGTACCAAGAATATATACAGTTAACTTAAAAGACACACACTCAGTGGTGCCTCTCTCCCACTGGAGCACTCGCTCTTGCTTATGCATGGAAAAAATACTGCAGTATACTGTAAAAATATCGCAATTTTTAACTCAGTGACATCAATTTTTGGTCAAAAACTCAACATTCATTTTCAGGAGATGAACGCAGCCGGGGAGGATGACCTAACTGAAAAATGAGTCTAGTTGGATTGTATTCATAACTTCTGTACTGCAGAGGTCCACTATGGTCTGACACTCTGCATGACATAAAAGTCATGTCTGCGTGTGTATACATGAACCTCATGTGACTGTGCCGACTGTACATGCCAACAGCACATGCTCTATGTAGCAGAATGCGTTGCATTCCAGTTGGTGTCACTCATGTTTAAGTCGAAGTAGACAACAATGAAGAATTAGTGGGTGAACTTCTGGTGTAAATGACAGGCGAGATGAATTATGCGTAAATGGAATGCAAGGCTGGCACAGACCTTCATTTTAATATGAATGGAAATGTTGCCATGTAAGCACAAGCGGAAATACGTAGCAACTCTCTATGGGCATGGAACACATGAAATATGAAGGGGCCTTTAATACCTCCTGGAGTTGAAGCTTCCCACCCAACCCCAGCTACAAACAGAAAATCTACCAGAAGTGGGTCAGACCTTTTGAAGGCCGCTGTCATATCCTGGCTCTGTGTTCAGGATGCTTTCTATATCGCTGCCAGAATCTCTGTGAGCTGTGGAGTGACAACTGGTGGTACTGCGTGTCCTACTGGGCAAAATGGGAAACTCTGAAGACTGTGAGGATCCTAAAAAAAAAAAAAAAAAGAAGCATGAAATCTGAAATGTTGGAAGCTGACAGTTAAATGTTGACAGAGAAGGAGAAAAGGGTAGGAAAGACAAACAATGCAATTCAAAACATCAGAGACAATCAGGAAATCAGTTTGTGTGATTTATGTATTATTCCATTTCTGATAATACCTTTTCATTTCTCAATGACAGCACTCTACTTTTAACTGTGAAAAAATGTTTCTAAAACAATGTTTTCATTCCCTGGTCTCACAAACAAGCACCTCTGTTAGACATCCATGCTGGAATTTGACAAGGTGTAAAAAGTCTGGTGGATCAATGGACAACTGTCCTAACCACAGACATCTGTGTTAAATGTTTGTGTGCTCAAATGGGTACAAGGATAAAAAGAGAAGAATAGGGAAAATTATGCTGATGCTTTACCAAGGACAGCAAAACAATTTTTCTGTCAGGGCAGCATCACACAGGCATGGCCACCCTGGAGTTTAAGCTTTTAAAATACTATAAAGTAAAATATTTGGATTGGCAGTTAACAGTAATTTACACTTCAGTTGACAAATGTCTTGTGGGAATCATTTTAGGGCTGGGCAATGTAGCCAAAAAACGCATCATGACAACAACCTTTTGTCATAATTACAATGAAAACAATCAGATAAGTAAAGATTGATTTTTGCTCCTGAGGGAATGTTAGAGAAAACAGTTAAATGTGGTAGGAATTCCACACAAATCAAAAGATTCATTAGTATACAGCATATGTGTAAAACCTCCTAGTGTGGTTGCACAATGCATAGACGATATACACTGAGCCTTTGTTGTAATGCCATCGAAAAAAAATTACACTGTGAAAATGATCACCCTACTGTGGGTCAGTTGTCAATATCATGCACACAGTTTAGAGTCAACATCAGCCACGTTAATGAACACTTCAGTGGGTCACTTTTGGATCTGAATCACAGCCAGGAATGTATTACATTTGATATCTTAAAGGCACAAAAGCAGCTGTAAAAACCACTAGTCTCATGGTAAACCCTTGGCTTGAAGGACCAGCTCAGTACATCTCAGCAATCACAGATACCCTGTAACCATAGCAGCTGTTCAGCAGCAACTGACCAGGGGCCATTTTTAAGTTTACAAACACATACTTCATATATATTCTTCAAAAAGTCCCCTTTTCGAATAAAGTACTCGACCTTCACTTCTGCAAATGGTACAGCAATTCTTATACAACAAGTTTGAAAGCTGCAGTTTTGTTGTACATGTAAGGACATGTACTGATAATACCCCAGACCTAAAAGAGGAAAACTGTACAGAGCCACAAATGTGCTGTATTGCAGTAGGCTTACTTTAGCCAGCTGCCAAGAACAACTGGATGAGATCATTCACTGGGTTTGTTATTTTGCATCATTTCTCATCACAATTTTCTGCCTGAAAAGAGGAAGTTGTTTCTTATCCCTAAGGAACATTTTACATTGACTGCAGCTCATGTGAACTGGAGGAAGTTCAGTTTGTGTCTGTGTGTGTCCTATGTATGCATGCATGCAGTATTCATGCATATTTATATGTGAGACTACATATTTTTAATGAGGTATTTAAAACATCCTTGGTTATACCATATTCTGTTGGCAAACATACATAAAAAATTAGAAATCATTGCCAATATGTATTGATAGATTGAGTTGTAAAATCTCAGTTTTGCCAATTGCAAAAAGTAAATTCTGTAAAACCTCTCTCAAGAGATGGCAGCAGATGTTTTTAATTCTAATGCCAGGTCAATTTAATTTTGCTTGGAAACCAAACAGGGAGTGTTTATTGGCTTTTTCATTCAGTGTGTGAGAAAAGGGAGGAAACTAAACATGACTCAGGAGGAGATATACAGTATGTATGTATAGATGAATGTCACAGAGGGAAAACTGAACATGGTAAACATACATATGAACCTATTTGCTGTATATAGTACATAATACACAAACACATATACAGTGCATACAATATATAAGATATATGAGATGCCCCTCATTCAGTGCAGTTAATATCAACACTTACACTTACAGTGTCTTTTTTGCCCCATATTTTCTAAGAACATGTTTAACCTTATTTAATTTGTTCCTTCCTTGTGAAACTCATTAAAGTCGGTGACAGCAGCCAGTCTGTCAAGGTAATAAGCTGAGCATACTGGATACACTTGAGGTGTGAAAAAACACAAACGGTGTCTGAAGAAGCAGGACAGGTCTTTTTGTATAGGCGACCTGATTTGGCTTGAGATCAGCAACTACGGCTCCATGTGCATGGGCTGGAACGAAAAGGCTCTGGGGATGGTACGAAAGTGAAGCTGCAAAATCAGCTGAGGAAGGAGCCGGTGGAGGTGGTCAGTCACTAAGACGGATATTACAGTATGTGGTTACCCTGCACTAACCAGCATTCAGATGTGCCAGCAGTTTAAATTGTATTTGTGTGCTTCCCATGGTAGTTATTACTCAACTGGCCACATCAAGGAATGCCGAGAATTCATTTTAGCTCTTTTCTATTAGGTAATTTCTGGAGTAGAAAGGTCAGAAGTATAATAGCAGCAGTCCAACAGTAAACACTGTGCACACACAGGTGCCTATCAAACATGTTGTGTTTATTAAAAAGATTGTTGCCTACTTTCTTCATCGAAGAAGGTTTCATTTAAATTATCAGTGCGCTGATAAAACTACACTGACCTTTGACTGCAAACAGCAGAGCGTATATTAATGTGGAAGTTGATGAAAAAATCTACATTTGTTACTTATCCATTCATTCCTCTATAGGTAAGGGAAAGGAAAATGTGTGTGTTTGTGCTTGTGTGTGTATGACTGTATGTGTGTTGGGGGAGTAAGAAGTGTAGGTGGATGGCACAGCCCTTCACACCAGTCCTCCAAAACTAGAAGGGGACTGTGAGCTTTGTCAGCTGTCTCCCGTCCTCTACACACACACACACACACACACACACACACACAGCAACACTCACATAGACAGATACACACACATACAAGCACAGTAAAGTGGCACAGAGAACAGGTGTAAAGCCCCCTGATGACTCAGTGGGTGGTTGAAGTTGTTACTGAGAATTTGCTCACACAACTGGAGACATTACATTAACTAATATGAAATAGGCCGTAGTTTCTACAACTCCACAGGAGTAAAAGACATTATGGCCTCACAGGTTGAGTAGCTATAAAGGGGAAGGGAGGTGTTTCTGGTGCCGAGCCAACTCAGGTCAATCCAATTTAGCTCACAATAAAAACTGTTACTTTAATGGGTGTTTTCAGTACGGTTAACATTAGGGGTGGGAATCACAGACTCCTGATATGATAGGGTACAATAAACAATACATGGTCAACAGAAAAACTATATCATAATACAAAAATTTTGCAATCATCGATATGTTATAGGACAATGGGATTACAGTACATCCCAAAACCTGAAGAATGGTAAAAGTAACACAAATCAGGCGATGAAATATGTGTGTGGTTGGATATACTGTATGCAGCAAAAGAAAAACTGCAGATAGTCATGATCCCAAATAAATAAAGAAAGAATTTAGTCGGAGGCAGTGAACGCAGCAGTTAGTAATAGACAAGATAAAATATCTGTAAGGCCTTCCTGTGTCACAAAAACTTGCTACTGTACATTTTCATACTGTTAGCTGAAAAAGTTCACCTCTGAGACTACCTAGCCTTTTTTCACCTAGTGTGGATAATGTCAGCATTTACAGATAAAACCTGACTTTTACTTTAATTTCCTTGCCCTGTATATTCTGACAACATGGCAGATTAAATTTGTACCATGTTCTTCGTGACTTTTAGCAAATGATTACATTAACTATTCACTCACTGTCTGAGAAATACCCATGGCTGTGTACGCTGCACATACTTTCAACAAGGAAAGTTGTGCCGCAGCAACGTCAGTCTATCTAGTAAAGGACTTGCTGAAGCTGCTGCGACTCAACTCATAATTGCCTCCTTGGAATTATAGCTGTGCCGGATTCTGGATCGTGGCAGCACCCAGATCTGGACTATGGTCACTGCCTGCCATGACCCTGCCTAATACCCACTTCTGCTGCCATCACTAGCAACTGGCAGTTCCCGAGTGTGAGCTGTTTCTTACCAGAACAAGGATCGAAGGGCAGATAATATTAATATATGTGCAGACTGTAACGCCTACCAAGGCAAATAGTGATTTATGAATTTGGCCAATATACTGTAATTCAAAATGATTTGAATTCATGTTGCCAAGTGCTGTTCATTGTGTGTTTATTCAAGCAACACACTGACAATATTAAACACAAAATGGGAGATGCTTGAGAAGAGGCTGCAGGGATATAGTTTCTCATATTCACTGAAAATAAAAATCCATCCTCTGCTATTTACCGCAGACATATTTTACACAGAACACTTCTCAAAACTTCACTTTGAAACATGTAGAGCCACCATTTTGCCCTTTATCGGTTGTGTTATCTCTGTATTATTTTTGTCCTGAAAACAAAGCACATCAAAAAGTGCCTCTTTCTATATAAATAAGGATTACTGAACTGAGGTGAGCATAACAGAACTAGAATTTACACATGTCAAATGTAACATAAACAGTCAAGCGATGCAGCAGACTCACTCTGAACCACAGCAAGCCAGGCGAGCTGAGGCCTTCCACAAACACATTCACCGTGGGATTGTGAGTCACAGGTTATGTTCTGTGCACATTAAAAGAAGCTTTTCATGTGGAGGTTTGTCAAATTAAATTCTTGTATACGGTCACCACACTGAGGTGTGATCCCACTGTGCCCACTGTATTACGTAAACCTTCAATATGCAACGTTTGGTGATTTTTTGTTGGTGTTTATGTTATTATTATTATTCAGTTGCTATAATGGGAATCCCAACCTCATCCACATTGTGTTTCAATCTGAAACTCTTGTTTTTTCCTTTTCTTTTGTGTTTCCTTACTTCCCTTGTATTGCTTCATTTCATCCATTCTACCCTATATCTTTCTCTTCATCTCCATCCATGTGACAGACTGGTTTTCATCTCTTTTCCACACACATAAAGGCAGTTTTGTTCTCAGTCTGATAGTTTATTGATCTGTTGGACTTTTTTTTTTTTTAAACTTATTGAAGCTGGTCTTTACCATCTTATGGAGGCCAAAGAATCATTTTTCTTATCTGGCTGAAACTATTCCCCAGATAGAGACAACATCTAAGAGTCATTCCCCATATACTGACTGAAATATATTCACAGCTGCAGTGGCAACAATCAGCTGTTTGCTTTGATGACAAGAAAGCTCATGTTGTTTTTAGCTGCACAAGCAGAGAGGCTCTCAAGATGACAACGCCTGTCAGTTGGTCAGTCAGTATGTTACTTTGGTACAGATTGTAACATCTTGACAAATCCCATAGGCATGAAATGTTGCACTCACATTCAAGTTCCCCAGAGCATAAAACCTATTCACTCTGATGATCACCTGTCTGCACAGCTAGGAACAACATGGGGTCCAACTTTGATTTGTCCAATAATTTGGGTTACACCTGAATATACTCAATAAGTCTTAACTGACAATATGCACAGTCACTTCCTGCTTTTCAATAAGCCACTACTAAAGCAACGACTAAAAAAATGATGGAAAAGATTCTGATCGATATCACAAGTTTTATCCTGTAACCTTTCCCCTCATTGCTAATTGATTGTGAGTTATATTGTAACAGAAGTTGTGCTGTAAACATTTCTTATGCAAACATGACAAAACAAGCAGAACCGTGACCGCTTTTTACTGTATGCATATTGATATGTACGCCCTAACCTTAATCAAGTCATAATTCAAACCTTAGCCCTAAACTTAACCAGTTCCTCAGAAATGAGGTTCTACCTTATTAGGGCCAGGTTTTGGTCTCCATGAGGAATACTAGCCCTGACAAGGAAAAGGTCCTTAAGAGGGCCATGAGTTTGTCTTCTTAGACCATTGCCAGACAGTTATAAAAAAGCAAAACATAAACAAAGACCATGCAATTCATAAACATCCACGGCTGTTTTTTGATAAGTGAGAGAAAGTGCAGCTGAGCTAAAACACGTCTCTTACACCACCAGTATTGACATTAATGAGGTCCAGTTACATGGACTGTGTCTCTTCCAGAAAATATACACTATATAACTGAAAACAAAACCATTCAACTGGAACACTGACTACACCCTGTGTAGTTAGCAAACATATATATCAAATCATTGAAATGCTTATGGGATGTATTCACATCCTAGTGTGCATGCTCTGTGAGCATGAGGTACAAACAACATACAGGGCTACATTATAGTCAGATGTTGCGCAGACAACCCTAACTATTTATCACGGTTTCAGTACATAACTTCGGCATATTCTGACACTGAACCTCTGGCCCCAGGCAGCTCAACAGCATTAACAATTTTCTTTATTAGTATTTGTATGCTAACATGTTGAAATAAAGCTGTTGAAATAAAGCATAATATCAAAAGGGACTGCTTTGTTTCAGTGACGTGCAAATAGACTGTTTGAGGAGTCACTGGGTTGAACAATTGCCATCATTTCAAAGAAATGGGCTTAAAAATAAAATACAAGGGTCATAAAGATTTCCCATAAACATTAATGCATAAATGACCCAGGGTAACACATTTGTCACTGATGGGGAAAATAATCTTTTCAGTGTGGCTCATACCAACATACATAACTCACCATGCATTTTAAAAAAACAAAGCCAGAATAATGTATAAATAAGCTCTTTAAATCTATAGCAAGTTTGAATAATCTGTGGGTAGTGTCAACTCTTACCTGAGTGCTGAAGGTTGTAGGGCTGATGGAACGTTGCCTCTTTGTCTCGGTGGATCTACAGAGAAACAGGAAGACACTGAATCAGCCTCTGCAACATGTGACTGTCACCCACCAAGAAATAATGATGCAGACCGACACACCGTGTAGGAAGTGTTGCTCAGCAGGCAGGATGGGAGGCAACGGTAAGACACTCTTTTGAAAGAAT
Source organism: Brachirus orientalis (assembly GCA_016785285.1). Lineage (NCBI taxonomy): Eukaryota > Metazoa > Chordata > Actinopteri > Pleuronectiformes > Soleidae > Brachirus > Brachirus orientalis. The sequence goes on from JAFBJR010000121.1 coordinate 4,633,738, forward strand.
CAGGCTTAAGAGGACTCACAGGATTTAGCAGCTACACACCAGCTCCATCTCTAAGGGTAACTGTTTGCAGAGATCTAACTTTGGCCTGTTGTCAGCCTTTAGAACTACCAGTCACACTGACACCAGCTCAAACACACACACACACACACAGCCTGTCAGAGATCTGTGGTTGGCTGTAAACACACATCGCTGGGGTTCTGCTTCCTCTGTGGTCTAAATGTCTATAAAACAGCTGTGTGTGTGTGCGTGTGTGCGTGTGTGCGTGTGCGTGTGTGTGTGTGTGCGTGTGTGAGAACTGGTTTTAGCTACAAAGCCACATGCAACACCCCGACCCCCCCCTCAATGTGACTGACAGCTCTGAATGTGGAGCTTATGGAGACTCAGAGGAGCTCACTGTGTTTTAATGAGCTCCATCAACAAGACACAGATAAAGATGATGAGCTTTGCCTTTAAATGTGTCTCTCATACAAACCGAATGAACTGAAAACAGATAAATAATACATCAACAGACTCTCCTTGTCACAACCAAGATCCTCACCACCATTACAAAAGACTCGCTGGCTGAAAGCATGGCTTTGTTTCACAGCTCATGTGATTTCTGAACTGCAGCTAAAGGCACTGAAGTGAAGAATGAATGCTGATTTCTTAAAGGTTCATTATCTGTCCACGATAAACAATTTGTCCCTACCGGCCAACTTATAATTTTTCCCATTTAACTCTGATTTCTCCTGAAAATATAAGATGTTCCCTGAGATGTAAATGTGTTCAGTCTTCTAAAAGAATGGTTTAAAACAAAAAAATATATAAAAAAAGGAGAAACTACTGATTTTACAAACATCTTGGGAAATGCGCTAACTTGCTGTCTTAGATAGTCCAGTGGTCAGTGGTTTGAAACAGCTCAGACTTTTTTAATACAAACCAAACCTGCACACTTACCTGTGCATGTGTGCGTTTATGGCACAATCACTTCACAATCACTGCTCCGACAGCTACAGAAGTAATTGATTTATTTCAAGGCGATAAATGAATACTTTTAATGCACCACTAATGGTCCAATGAAGGGGTTACTTATGTGGAAAACAGTAATGACATTGTTGTACAATCTTTTACATTACCACCATGGGTCATTAACATGTCATTGCGCTACTTTGCCTAATCTTCACTGGTCTTTTACTAGGGTGGAAACAGAGACAACAACAAGCTACAGGAAGCTACTGTCCCAGTACTTTGTGGTGAGGGACAAATAATATTTCAGTTGATTTTATTCATCTGTCATCGTCACACTGTGCAATCAGTTTTTACTTTACTATCTATTTCAGTTTTCACTGTATGAGTCCTTTAAATGCCAGAAAAATGAGAAAATTCCCTCATTCCCAAATGTCTCAGAGCTCAGTTACTTCAATTTTTTTTTTTTCCCCATACCAGCAATAAATTTTAATTTATGTGAAAGAAGAAAAAAACAGTAAATCCTCACAACTGAGGAGCTGGAACCAGAAATATTCAGCGTTCTTGCTTGATAACGTGCTATGACAGTTTTCATCAGCTCAAGACTTCCCTTCAAATCCACAGTTGGCATCTTTTAATTTGTCAAAAATGAAATCCTTCAGTTCAAGTCTCCCCCCTCAACCCACCCACCCACACAAAGACAGTATCTAAAGAAAAATCAAGTATCTAAGACAGTGGAGGATGAGTGAGCCCCTAATGACGAGCAAGGTTGAGCCTCCAAGAATGCTTTGGGGGAGAGGGGGCTGAGCACAGCTTCTAAACAACTAACCCTCAATTGCCCTAGGGCAGATTATTGTCAAGCCTGTTGAGAGTCAAAGAAACACTGTGCTTAGTGTAAGTGTACATACACAGTTGAGATTAGAATTATTAGCCCCCATGAAAATTTCATTGTTACTTCCACCAAGGAGGTTATGTTTTTGCCAGCCTTGGTTTGTCTTTTAACAAAATAACTCAAAAATTATGGACAGATTTTGATGAAATTTTCAGGAAAGGTGTGTAATGGGACAAGGAACGGATGATTAGATTTTGGTCGTGATCCGGATCCAGGAACTTTCTTAAGGATTCTTTATCATTGCGAGATAGGGCCATTTTCAGCATTTGTGTATGTCACTCCACAATAAATGGCCAGGGCACTTGGCAAAAAAATACAGGGTAAGGGCACAACAGGTTCTATAATATATCAAAGTTTGATCCTGTTCCTGTGAACATTCCGGGTATTCTGATCCAGAAGAGGAAAAAAATAGGGGGCACTGTATGGTTTCAGGTTTTCTTTCAAAATCTTCACATTTCCTTCTTTCATCATGATTCCTTCCACCTCGACAAGATTTCCAGTTCCAGACGCACTGAAGCATCCCCACAGCGTAATACTCGCATCACCGTGTTTCACTGTGGGGACAGTGTTTTTTTTTTCTCCCTTCTTTCTCCAAACATAAACAATGTCTCTATGGCCAAAGAGCTCTAGTTTTGTCTCATCTGACCAAAGGACATGCTTCCAGTATGAATAATCTGCGTTAAAAATGATTTGCTTTGTTTAAAAGCGCTTGGGAAATACCATTTAAAACAATGAATTTCATCCTCAACTGTATTTGTGTGTGCTTATTTATGCTGCCTCTTCCTTTTGTGGTATAAACATTGACTTTTTCAAGACCAGTAGTTCTCATGGAGACCAAAATCAGGTCCTATTGAGGCAGAACCTAGTTTCTCAGGAAACATTTAGGTTAAAGGCTAAAATTTCAATTGTGGTTAGATTAAGGTTAGGGTTAAGGATGAACTGTGGTCTAAGTAATGAATGATTCATTATTTAAGCTGTCCAAATTAATGGAAGTTAATGTGGTGTCCACTGAAAGAATAGCTGTGTATGTTTGCATGCACGTGCATTTCTGTGTTTGTGTCTCCACGCATTGTGCGTTCCCACCAACACAGAAGACTGTACCACCTGTCACATTGTCACATGTGTATGGTTCCCCCATCAGCCAACAGTGTCCAGTATATGCACACACCACAAACAAACTCATGCTCCTTTATTTCACTCATCAAGCTTCTTGTGCACACAACAGCAGAATCCCACATGCACAGTTGCATGAACAGATAGCATACACAGCTGTGTTCAGATATCAAACAGAGCCCAATGTGAGAGGACAAACACGCCGACGAGGAAAGATTAGCTTGTCACAGAGGGCTCAAGCCTAGGACACACAGACAAACCGACACATGTGCATGGGTTCAGCTCAAAATTGAAAAAGATTGCTGGTGAATGCAATAAATTACAAAAACCTACAAGAAGGGAGCAGTGACGGCAGAACTTGAAACAGAGAGGATCAAAAATGAAATACAGTCTGAAGCCAAAGTAAAGGAAGCAGGAGCTTTGGGTATTTTCATGGACTGTTTGCCCACTGCAGACTGCCAGAGAGGAATCAGTCTGTTTTTAGCACTGATCAAACAATGGACTCAACACTAAGGCATGATAGTGAAGTGATATTGAAGTGATAATTTACGGAGACTGTATAGTACTGTATAAAGTATTACCTGCTGTTAAAGATGTTCAGTATTTCACACATTTGGTGAAAAGATAAAGGGCAGCCACAGGACTGAAGAGTGACAGAATACAGTTCAATCACAGCATCAACCTTTTCAAATTCAGTTTAGTACAGCAGTGATGGCTACAGAATGACCCAAAAACAGCCACTAAGGTCAGTGACTTGGTGTCTCTGACCACAGCTAAAATGAATCTTAACAACTACAGTATGTTTACATTTTTGGCTTGTCTGTCTGAAGCTAAAGGTGACAGCCTCAATACCGTGCACTTCCTGGTTGCAAACTATCAGAAACATAGACTCTGTGAGACCTGATATTCACTTCCGTACTGAGTGATTGAGTAGAGTGTCCCTAATCCTTCTTACTTCACCAGAAGATTTCAGAGATGTCAGTGTGTATTTGAAAAAAGTATTGGTCAACTGCTGTACATTTACCTATTTGTTGTGTGTGACAGTTGTATATGTCTGTTTGAATTGCTGAAATTTGTGACCATGTTGTTATGCTTCCTTCTTAGCCAGGTCACTCTTGAAAAAGAGATTTTTCATTTGAATGAGGTGTTTACCTGATTAAATAAAGAATATATTTCCTGAAATAAGCTCTGAAGGAAAAAGACAAATAGGGCTGGAAATATAGTAAGATCAATGTGGCAGTAAATGTGTTTTGTTCGATACAACCCAAAAGGCATAAGGTGAGCCAGTCAGTCAGCCAGTCACACATTCATTAAGAAAGTGTTTGGGCCGGTTAGCAGGCCTGCACTGCGGTCAATCAGCCAATGAGTGAGGACCCAATCCCCCTGCTGAAAGCTGGTATCCTGGACACAGGACAGCCCAGTGCATATTTGTAGTGTCGCGGGAATCCAAACTGTGCCCAGTAAAACACATCTGGTTTAAAAATAAAAAGGCAGGCTAGTGAGAGTGTATGCTAGAGCAGGCAGGATTTGGACCACTGCCTTGTTTCAAAACAGGCAGGTGGCCAGAGTGGTTACACAGCATTGAAGGATTCCATGACTGAATGACCGTGGCTGAATGACCGTTTCAAGGCAGGTATGTGTTCCCCATTTTGATCCCTGAGGGCGGCTGATGGCAGGCCTGAGGATGGGGCTTTTCTCTCTTGCACCTGAGAAATGATCTGAATTCAAATCACCACTTTGACCGAGTTAAAGCACAGAGAAAATGACTACTGAAGTTATCTTTCAATTGAAAGCCTTTCCACCAACCTTCCTTTATGTCTTTATACAGATAAGCTTAGTGCACCAGCAGAACTGACAGGGAAAGTTTTTGCCATGGAAAATTTCAGGGTGAGGGAAACTAAATCATGGTCCTGCGGTTTTTGTAATTACACATTAGAATAACCCACAGAAAATATCACAGATTGGAGCACCCTGATTTGAAATCTGGTAAAAATGGAAATAAATATAAATATAGGACAATAAAGTATGTATTTATGTTATTTTCTTAATATTGTATGTGCTGAAGCCACATGTGCCTGTACATGTGGTTGTACTATGGTAGTAAGTGTAAAGGCTAACTTGACTAATTCACAGTTACTGGTCTTGGTAAGCAAAGTAATGATGTGTTTTGTGACTCAAAGCCAGGAGAGATGCTGGGATGTTAAATGGTGGTTGGAATGAAGTCACTTGGCCGAATGCCTGTTTCCATCTGAGGCCAGAGGAAACCGTTAGCCTGGCGCTGCATTTTTCCCACACCATCCCATCTCTCTCTTTCCCTTATCCTCTCTTTCTTTCACTCACATCTACAACACACACACGCATACATACACACACACACACACACACACCATTGCTATTTCTTCCCTAGCCTAAGAGGAGGTGACATCATCAGTAAATTTACAGAGAGACGTTACATACACCAGAGCAATGCACTTCATACTAAGTATTTCCTCTTAATGCATCACAGTTTGCTTTGATTATCATGTAGATTCAGCAACATGTGATGGCCAAAAGGAGATAGGGTCTCTAATGTGGTGTAGATGAGTTCAGGTGATGCATTATAATGAAGCATTCAGTCAGTGTTTATGTCAAGATCCAATGTGTCAGAATTAGTGACATAAATAGAGGACCCCTAAGCTCATCCATCCCTTTCTCAAACATGATGGGGAACAACGGGTACCTTCACACACAGGAAACAATTTTTTTTTTTCCATTGTTTCCAAAGTAAGCTGTCACTTCAAGACACATGCTCTGTGTGGTTTGTCCATTTGAGCTGCAGTCGTAACATGGTGGCCTAAGATGGCAGCTTGCATAAAGAAAAACCCTTGCCTAAAGCACTTATAAATGGCTTATTCTGATGTTATTAAAACTTTGCATTTCGAGGTAACACAATGTAAGATTTGCCCTCCCCGTGAGTAAATGGTATAATATGTGCATTTGTTGACAAGCCACTGATACAGGTGAACTCTGAAGCAGGACTTAAAATGTACAAACAACCATGTCCTCAGACCAGGTACAGGAGCCTATAGTATTTTACAAAAATATGATAATATTGTTTTATTTTTCAAGATATTAGAAACCAAAATTAACCCTGAAAAACAACAAAAGAATGACATAGCCTGCATTTTCTACCCAGCTTGACCCACTGCTCACTGTATGCATATGGTTTGATTTACAACTGTATAGCCGAGATGGATGAGAAACACACTAGATACAGATGACAAGCAAACTAGTTACACTTAAGGTCACCCTCAGTCGAGTATCCCTCCGCTAGCAGAGCCAAAGTGAACACCAGGGCTTGAAAGCCAGACTAATATTGTCCTTTGTCCAGCATATTATGCTATCATTCTCTTTAACCTTCTTCAGTTTTTGTGCTGCCTCTGCCATGACATCCTCTCATTAAATAGTTCCACCTGCGTAACTTACTTCTTGAGCTTCCTCATTCGAGCAAGAGGAGGGGGGGGGGGCTGTGACGTATGCCATAAAGTAGATGCTGTAGTTCTTTTTGTAGCACAGATACGAAATCAAAAGTTACATAGTACCAATGCAGGTCGTACTAGGTTGTAGAGAAGCTGCAGGTTTGACTTAAAATTGTTTTTGAGTGTTAGAAAGAAAGAAAGAAAATTACATCAAACACCTCAGTTTGACATAGGGGTTTATGGTACAGAAAGAGGACCTTGGAGAGACACAGGTACTAACTTTGCAGTGTGGCAAGTAATTTTAACATCATCAATGGACTTTATATTCTGTTTCAGCCTTACAGTTTGTAAGGCAAGTACTCACTATGCTGACCAAATAACCCCATATAAAGACCTTAAACTGCCTAAGCCTCATTAAGTTTCATACACAGTTATTCCACTGAGATGGATGGAGAGAAAGCATCCGTCTTGGTGGCACTTACAGCAAACCCAAGCAGTGCAGATCCAAAAAAAGGAAGAAAAAAAAGACACACTCCACCCCAAAATAATCAGCACTCTGTGTCTGGAAGGCCACTATCAACAACCATGCAATCACAGCTGTTGATGGAAGAGCAACAAAGGAAAACCAGTCACAACATTTCCAGGGACTGACTATAAGTTTACCAAGCACATTGAAGCACTTTGTGACAGTGTGACAGTTATGATTATGTTTTTCTTCGGAAAGGGAATTTTTTCCACACAAATTTTCAGAACAAGTTTGATCCAGCTTTTCAAAACAACCTGGAAGGAGCCAAGCTGATTAATATCCTTATTAAATGCAATTTTATGGACTTAATTCAATGTAAACATGTAATAGATTATTTTGAAATCACTGTAACTTTTATACTGTACATCCTTTTATTTTCTTGAGTCTTTTTGCCACAAGTTATTACTTGTTTGAAGTACTTAACAACTGTTTGCACAGCGTCCGTCGAAATAACTGTTATTACTGCAGCAGCTGAACTACATTACAACACAGAGCAACTTTGCTTGAAAGTGTGGATAAGGACCCTACCTTAATCAAAACCACGTCCACAGCACGCTCTCCTTTGGCACAGAGACTATATCTCCGCTTGTGTGGTTCGTACATTTTCCGTTAAATATCCAGAGCAGATTTAATGAACAGAAGGTAAAAATCCAGACGAGACACTGTTCAGGACAGCCGAAGCTGCCTGCTAAACTTCACATCTGGCCACAGAGGCAGCCCTCTACCAGACTCCAGCTCTTTTCCCTCCCTCCATCCCTCCCTCCCTCCATCCCTTCTTCCTTTTTCCTCTGTCGCCTCTTAACTTCTGCCTGACTCATGCCTCTGTTCTCTCCCTCTCAGTATCCCTCTCTCTTGAATGAGGCTGTAATTGTCCCCCTCCCACTCTCTTTCTCTCTCTCTCCTCTCTCTCTCTCCCTCTCTCTCATCCCTTGAATCGGCAATCCAAAGCCCTACATTGTCAAGTGTGACGGACAAATGAAGGGCATTATCACTTCAGTTAATATAAGTTGTTGTTGGTAATTTATGCTGTTGAGATTCAACACCCCCTGCTGGATCGGGAAATACTTGAAGCCACCTCTAAAGAGCCTTCTGGTTATGATTGTACTATTTTCAGGTGACGTCTCCTAAGCTGGATGTGGCTGTGTCAAGAAAGTTGAGAGCGATTCACAAAATAGCCCTGTATATTCATCCAGGATGGTAACAATAATGGAAACTATGTACAATATGACGTGTATTCAAAATTACTGGAGGGAAAAATCAAATGAAGGTAAACAGAGTTCAATTTAAACACACCAATCTGAACACACACAATTTTATATAATTTAGTTTCATGTTTTTTTTTTTTTTATAATTTCTCACTGTATGTTCAGTTACAAATAAACAGTGTGCGTGTGTGTAAACACATATACACACGTGCAGATGGTGGAAGATATGCAGACATAGTGCAAAACAAACATGAAAAGTGTCATCAAGGAAAATAAACGAAAATATGTTTTATATCGTATATGGATGGCTTCCCCTGCCACATTATAAAAAAGCTGCTTAAATATAGCATTAAGGAATGCCCATCTCCCTTCAGCAGTCTCCAGGACAGCACCTGGACAAGGATTTACTAAATCATCTATAAGAGTCCCTGCTCCCTGGTTACTGCCATCCATCTATTGTATTAGGGTGCCCTTATGCTCCCTTACAAAAATACACTTATCAATACACTTACACATTCAATAATGTATGACCAACACAACAAAGATAAACCATAGAAGTCTGATAAATTGTATCTCCACCATGTCTAAAATCAATCATACAATCCTAGGTTTAAGAGATTCAACATGGTGTGGACGAGCTGCTGCTGCTGCTGCTGCTAGATGACATTTAGATCCCTGTGAAAGTGTGGCAGTCCCTGCAGTTACTGGGTTGTTCCTGACATGAGGATCTGATGTGACATCAGTTCCTGGCCACAGCTGGCCAATAGCACAAAGCCATGAATCCCCACAGCCACAAACAAATCAAACCCCTCTCTAATCGAAACTCTGACCTTCACAGAGTACCAGGTGTTTTGTAGTTCACTCTAGACTAATAGGGCTAAGTATACGTCAAAAACATATTTGTACACACATTTATATTCACACACATGCAAGTACTTGATGAGTTGTATTAAGCATATTACAAAAGAAAATACTGCTTCATCACATTGCCTCAGCGTCTGACTGAAAAACACTGAATCACAGTCTCTCTGCAAGACAATTCCAACAATATTTTTCAGTTGTCAGTGGCCAGACAGTCTGCAAATAACTGTGCATTAAACGGTTATTTACACCAGTGATTGATGCCACTTCAGAATTAGAGCAGAAATGACACCCTGTTGAATCATCCTACAATTTCTCACACCTCTTATGACTATTTTTTTTAACTTCTCTTTAAATAGAATTAATCAAATTACTGATGCTTTCTAAGGGTTTAATACCACAAACATAACAGAGCTTCAAATATGTACTGTATATACAGTATATAAAACTAAATAAAATGAAAATACTCAAACTCTGTATCTTGGAAGTTATTATACAATTTATCTAAAATATAAGCAGCATCTGCACAGCTACTGCAACCCACAACAGTGTTATACAACAAGACTGTGAATGCTGCCACTCCCCACATAAATAAACATCTTCATCAGTGCCCAAATGTGTTTACTGAACAGTTCCTGACTGCAGCACATTTCACTCGATAATTACTTTCTTCTCTCTGTTATGAGACTGTTGCATCAAAGAAAGAAATAAAGATGCTCTGCTTGTTTTATACTCTGCCACATGTACAGGACGCACAGCTGTGGATGAAAACCATGTTATCCTGCTTTTAAGTGAACTTGGAGCTATTGCTGTGTCCATTATCAGAAGACAACATCTATCACTCTCAAAATATGAAAGGCAGTCGGAGTCACATCGCCTACTGAATCATCCAGGACTAAATTGCCTGCTGTCTAAACAGTTTACATCTTGACAAAATATCAACACTCTCTTTGTGATTTTAAGTACTTCATTAAACCTACATATCATTTCAGACAAGTTGTTGTTGCTGTCATTTAGATTCAGTTATCCAGTCAGTTTTATTCTCTGCTGTGGCAATAATTTACTATAGGACTTTTGGCATGTTCTAGCAGGAAAAGTGTTAGAGATAATGTTAGTTATCCTGGCCCTGTACAGATCGTCTAGGTTAGGAGAGTATGTCAGTGTATGCCGTGAAACGAGAAAGGTAAATTAAATGCAGCCATCCTTATATGATTAGTTACACCTATGGATTTTATAAATGGATGCAACTAAAATGAACTATACCAATAAGTCACACATGTCTCAATATTGCCACAGTTTTTAAAGAATGAAAAAAAAAGCTTCATTCTTCTGGCCATTTTTTACCTCAGCTCCCCTTTTTTAGTATATTAATCATCAACATGCCTCGGCACTGCTCATCATAAAAACTGTATGATATTTTAACAGAATCAAAATGCACATTCTCACTGCGGTCAACAGGGCAAGCTCCAGTGACGCCACTGATGCTACATTGCCCTCTGCTGGCAGTACTGCCATCCTCCACAGTGCACTCAAAACATCTGGCATTCAGAATAAGCAACTGACCCAGACCACAATCCAGGAATAAGCAGAGCACTCCAGTCTATGGCTGCTGAGGAATCTGCCTGTCAGCAACATTTCAGAGTAGTCTGAAATCACATCCATGTGCTTACTGTAGAAAGGGAAAATGAACTGCATAACATGACTCTTACATGATGAGGCAGAGTGATTGCCTTGGCTTTAATAGTGAAGCAAATCTGAACGTCAAAGGACACTCCAGCAGGAAATATACTCCTTGCTGAATGACTGCAGTGACCAAAATTACGAGAAAAGCTGACTAAGCTTTAGTCAGACAAAAAGTGTTTCACACATCCTTAAAGGGGAACTCCAGTATTTTTCGACCTGGGCTCTATGTTTATAAATGTGGGTGTGTGTGAATGGCACTTACAAAATGTTTCATAATTCGTCCAGTTTGCTGTGGCAGCAGCCGCAACAGGCTGCAGTGTAATCTTACAGAGCATCAGTGCTGTTATGAGTTACATCTATAAAAAGTACTTGTTTTTGCCAACAAATGGCATTGGACTAAGAGTCTAAAAACATTACAAAAGTGTAGGTTTTGTTACAAGTGTGTAGGTTTTGTTACAAAACTGATGGGGACACTGCTTTAATGTTTTTGTTTTTTTCTATTCTTATGAATATCAAACTTTACTATACTACAGTATGTGTGTTTTGCTCTTTGTTCTGAATTTATGATGCAAACCTGGTGATGTTCTACTAGTTGTAGTGAAACCTACTACTTACAGAAGTGATAACATTTTTGGCCAAATCACACAGCCCTACAATGGTCTAATCTTTTCTTATCACAAATCTAAGATAAAATATATTATAATGTATAATATAATGTATAATGTTATTTGTTATCTCAGACAGTTTACATCATCGTTGAACATTATACTGCAATATATTAAATCCTTTGTTGTATTGCAGTAATTACTGGTCTCATTTTAACACCCAGCCATGTCTGCTGGAATCCATGTTGCCATTGTTTGGAATTAGTTTTCTCACAGTTTTAGCATGTGTACACCAAGCATACTGCATACACCATGTCCGACTGTTGTAACCACATGAAAAAGTTCAGGTGCAGCCATTATTCATGTCAAAATGTCTGTTAAAACGCACACGCACTCACACACACACACACACACACACACTTGTTCAAATTTAGATTCACGCCACATTTCACCTGAGGTCATGTAACAGCTCACAAAACTGGTTACTGGTTGCATCTGTGTTCACATCTTCATGCTAGAGGCATGTTTTCAGACTTTGGTAAACCATGACTCATCTTGAATGTGTGTTAATTTAACCCAATGACAACAAAGCAAGGCTTGATACAGTAGCAGGCCACATTAGAAGAAACTTAAAGCTTACTGTGAAGAAGCTGGCTTCCTCTTCCTTCACTGCAGCAATTACACCATCTTCAGACTTGATGACATCTACCAATGGAAAAATGGACAAAACAAAAGGCGATCACTCCAAAAGCATAGCCTTCAAACTATTTTATTGTAAATCAATTTTTACATTTTTTTCATTTTATCATCATTTTATCATAGAAACAGAAATCACACTGTCCGGTGAAACTGTATAATCATCTGAGGCCAACTGAAATGAATCTGTCTTTATATGCTGTTGAGACAAACATGGCCTAATTTATTTTTGAAGAAATGCCTCATATACAAACACTCTACCTTTAACTATAGTTTGGCATTTCCTTGTGCAAAGAGGATGTTCACATCTTAAAAGATGGAACAACAGAGAGCTTGTCAATGACACACTCATGATGGTACCTGTCAACCTGATGTTGGGCCACCGCTAAGCTGTAGATATCCTCTTTTTTTTAAAAATGACACTTCTGTATGTGTGACACAGTGTTAGTCTTGACATTGACCTCTCTTTAATGGACTCTAGCCCAGGGCAATTTCTTCCTGATTAGTGAAAATTGCCAACAGAGGAAAGCTGGAAGTTCACAGAGAGGAGAGACTGTGTAGGTCTTAGTTCCTGCTCCGTGCTCACATCAGCTAGTGAGTGAAAAGTGTTTTTGTTGTGAACTACTGTTGTGTGCATATGTGCATGGGACTGAACCTAAAACAGGGAACATTTAGAGAGTACATGTGCAGAGAATACATGGCCTAAGGTGCCTAAATGAGTATTTCCTGTTGAATTACATGTCGCCATGTGCTCTACAGTGTCCACATAAACTGATGTGGCACCATCATATTTTAAAGAAAGGGTTTTAAAATATATTTTCTAATAAAAGCCTATCTTCCCAACAGCTATATATCACAACAGGATCTTATATAAAAGCCAAAAATCCTAGCAAGAGCAATTACAGTGGGCTACATTACATTTAGCTTTGTTGTGCTATTGCCATTAATCACCAGTGGAAGACAGAATCTGATTTAGCATATTTTTTCAGAGGAAGACTTAGAGGAACTGTGATATATGTCAGTGGGTAGAACTAGAATAAATCTGAGGTAGGGTTGAAATAAATCAGGGTCTGCCCACCTTGAATTGCACCGATGTCATTTTCCCAGGCTCCATCCACTGTGTCAAGGTTCTTTGGCATTTCAGCCACATTATTTTCCACAAATGGTTGACTGGATTCTTCATTGTTTTGAGGTGATGATTCTACTGCACTGTTTGAAAGCTGAGTGGTACTTATAGATGAAGGGACAAATAGCTGATTCCCTGGGTGACTTAATCCCTCCTCAGGTGACCTTTCACCTGTGGTCATCTGTAAATTATTGTGTTTCTGTGGTCGTTGCATATATTGCACAGGTCCACTCCCTTCTCCTGAGGTCACCACAGCTTTATCACTGGTCTCTATGGACTGAGAATTATCTTTAACTGGTACAGTAGAGATGACACCACATGTGAACGTTGATGCTGAATGCCCAATATCTGCATTCAGGTCAGAGCTCGCCTCATTCTCTGACAGTTCAGTATCCAATGAAGGATCCTCACTGAAAAGTTTTGGAACAAATTCCTCTCCTATCCCCTCAGGATTTAAATCCTCCAATATCCGAGGGCATGGTGGCAGCTGTGTTCCAGGCTCAGAGCCAGTCTGGCTGCAACCCATCGCTGTCATTACAATGTCAGAACCTGACCCCAACAGGAGCCCTGCGTTCACAGCGGGCAAACACACTTCACTTTCACCAGGCTTCAGATCAATTGATTCCTCCATCATGGATCCCGCTGAGGACAGTTCCGCTATCTTGGACTGAATCAAATCCTGCTCCTGCATTGTGATGATTGTGGTGTGGAATATTTCTGTTGTGGAGCTTCCAGCTGACTGGAAACTGTCATCATCATCACTGGAGACGCTATCAGCATGTCTCTTACCAGAGCTAGCCATAATTCCAGCTGATTGCTCATAATCAACTTCATCAATCCGAGTATCTTTACTGAAGTCATCAACAGTCTGACCAACAGCATCCGCTTTGTGGTCAGGTTCATCCACCAACAAAGTAGGGTTTTCTATATTGTATCCAGAGGTCTGACCATCTAGCTCTTCACTATTTCCTGTTCCAGTACAATTCCCAAAATTTGTTAATGGAGCCAAGCCCTGCTGTTGTGCTGTAGCGTAATCCCTACCAGCTGTTTCCTTGTTTTGTTCCAGGCTGCTTATGTCTAGTGGAGGTTCCGACTTGTGGAGGCCTTCTATCAGGAGTTGTGATAAAGCAGATTCAGACTGCTCTATTACCTCACTGCAGTCTATCAGCGATGGGCTGGGGTGGTCCCTTGAGGATGGTACAAGATCATTTATCCCAATATTCTCAGTCTGCCCCACGTCTGAAGATAGTTGATCACATAATTCCTCACAAAGTTTCATCTCCTTCTCCCAAATGTTCTCCTCTTTCTGAAAGCAGTCCTTCATTAAAGAGTCAGAGTTGTCAGACTCCTCTAAACCCTCTGAAGTCAAGGACAGGCCCATGAGTGAAGCTTCCGTGTCTTTCAGGAGTGTTATTGACTCTGAATGAGACTCCTCCTCCTCCTCCTCCTCCTCCTCCTCCTCCTCCTCCCCTCCTCCTCCTCCTCCTCCTCCTCCTCCTCCTCCTCCTCCCTCCCCTTGACTGTGCTTTGCTCTTCTTGAAGCTCAGATCGGTCCTCTCCCTTTGTGGCCTCCTGTACTTCCTGGATCACAGCCTCTCCTTCCTCAGCTTCCTCTGCCTGTTTACCATCGTCTGTTGGTGTTGGGATTCCCACAGTGAGGCTTGTCCTTTCCACCTCATTCTGAGCTCCTTCACTCCTGTGACACAAACTCAAACTCTTGGTAGGAACAGCAGACTCTCTTCCCTCCTCTTGAGTTTGGCAGTAATCTCTCTGTGTGTTTGAACTAAAACATACCCGTTCCTCTGGGGAGCTGAAGCCATGCTCCCCAGGGCATACTTCGGATGGACTACTCACAGAAAACCTCCAGTCTTTCTCTGTATTTCCAGACTCACCATGTCCTAAATCAGTATTGTTGCGTTCCACTGGGTAGTTTGCAGCCCAGTGTCCTTGAGCTGTTGTGACCGAGCACTTCAATAGTGTTGCAGGCTGCTGTAGATCCGTCGCACAGGTTATCTCTGTTTCTAAACCATCATAACATTCAGCAGCTGTGTGCAGACCATCAAACTGCAGCTCCAGTGCAGAAACTCTCTGCAGAATATAAAAAGAAGGGGATAGACGTTAGCTTTTCCCATTAAGAAACCAACAGAGCTGCTCCCTAGTTCTTATCAATCTCCAACTCAGTGATAACATAAGGCGTTCCACCGATTAAACAAACTAAGTTTGAAGGTTAAAAAAAGGAGTGCTGTGAAGACACAAACAATCCAACAATGTTAAATGGCAACAAAGCTCGTGAATCCAAAGTGCAGAAAAATAGCATGTTAAAAGGGCAGGGTGGTTTGACTCACCTTGGCATGGAGATGGCATATCAGATGCAGCAGCTGCTCCACACACTTTTGAAGGTTTGGAAGTTCGTGACCAGGACGGATTCTCAGTGTCAGAGAATGTGTGTTCAGTCTGGGTAGATTGCAAATCACCCGTGCATCTGAAGAGACTAGGTGGAGACCCTTAGTGCCTTTCTCTGTGTCTGTGTCAGCCCTGTTGTGAAGCAGACACTTAGATCATTGAGAATAGCGTACAACAGGATTGGCTAACACACTACAGTGCTTTTCAGAGAGGGTTTTAACAGTGATGTCAGCTGATTGCTCTTTTGCCTCAATAATCCACATGATTTTTTTTCCTCCCTGAGTGGGGAAGTACAGTACAGTAAGTCAAATGCCGTGGTTGTTACTTTAAACTATTCGAGCCTTTAAGCATGTAATCAAAAAACCTAGAGATACTGTCAGGCAATCGAGTAGCTTGTAAATGTTTTAAAGTTTTAAACACGGTCAGTCAAAAAAATAAATAAATAACATATATTTGTAGACAGCTCCTCCCCAATAAGCTTTCCAGAAAAACTCACCCTGCTGTGTTTGCTTTAAGTGTTAAAGGTATAAGTATGTTTTTCATAAAGATAGTGCTGTAAAGGGAAGACACCTCCCCCAGTTAAGTAGATATGTTTGCACAATCCTGGGTGGATTGCTTTAGCTGTGAGGCCTGGGAGCTGAGGTCACTAGCCAGGCTGCAAGTGACTTCACTTTTCATGAGGGAAATGTAATTACCAACACATAAAGAGAGAGCTGTAAGTTGTAAAGCAGCTCAAGTGCATGCTTGGCAATGAGCAAACTCACTAAGTGGTGGCTGTCTTTCAGCCTGTGGCATCTTCATTTTGAGTTAAGTGAAAACTATTCTAAAGCAGATAAGTGTGGTGCTTAGAAGATATTAATGGGGTCCATTTCCTCTTAAAGCATGTCTCAGTTCATTTACCAAGAGCAGCTTTTTCTCCTGTAGTTTTAGATTTCACTATAAAAAATGAGAACAATTTGACCTCACTAGTCACTAAGAGAAGGTAATATTCGGGATAACACCTGACAACTCAAAACATAATACATAAATCCCCTTGCCATTAAACCAGATAGACAACACTGCAGTACATTTAGATTACAGTTACACATAGGGACGTGTTGTAGAGAGGTGCTACAACAGGTCATCATAACCAGAAGTTGTAACTAAGGCTTTTTGCTTTGAAAAATAGATTTCCATCCATCAGTCATGCTCCTTTAGAACAATAGTGGCAGCCCACAACTTTTCAATTTGCCTGACAACTATCAAAGTGCAACTCAAAGCACTAAGCTAGGTTGCAGTGTGGCTTTGTGGTGATGCTCTCTGAATACTAAAATTGATCCATGTTGACAGCAGACAAACTGTTCTGCCTCAAAGGTCCTGGAGGAAGGACGCCATCTACCCTCTGACATATTGACATAAGACTGTTTATACAGATAATTCATTTTGTAAATACATTTCATACAGTGCTTACTTTGCTTTAAAGGCAAATGAAAAGCAAAATTTTACTGTGTTGTTCCAGAACAGAACCGTTGACTGTTGTAACAAAATGTTTGGGGCTTACTTTGTCAGGAGCTCATGGACACACTCATGTCCTTGTAAAGCAGCAATGGTGGATGGAGTTTGGCCTTGTCTGTTTGCTAATCCCAGGGCCTCTCTTGCTCCAGGCTGCTGCAGCAAGAAGTGTGTAACCCGAAAAAGACCCCGACGAGCTGAGAAATGCAGCAGAGTCTCCTGAGGATTCAGATCTGAGGAAGAGAGAGAGTGAGAGAGAGAGAGAGAGAGAGAGAGAGAGAGAAGATAGTAAGTCCAGTAACAGAAGAAAACTATGAATGAGAACCCAAAAGTGTCGTAAACAAAGGCAACTGGACTTAGTTGAATTTCTTAAAGCCTCTTATCCAAGAGGCTTCTTCAGTTCCAGAGCTGAAGAAAATTCAACTAAGTCCAGTTGCCTTTGTTTGCTACACTTTTGGATACCATGACCTGGATGACTGAGAATCTCCACAGACAATGAATGAGAAAAGAGCAGAGAAAGACAGTCCAGCAGTCCTGGTAGCCAGTGGTGCCATCACTCACTGCAGCGTGGCAACACCATTTAGTCAGTAGAAGATCCACGGTGACCTCACAACTGATGTGAGGACCACAACAACTGATCCTTACACACAAAGGGGCTGATAAAATCACAACTTTTCTCTTTAACACTGGTGCATGTGTATGAAGGTCAACACTGTCACATCTGAAGCAGCATCTGATGTTTGAAGAAAAAAAAAAAAAACTACTCATGGAGGTGAGAAATATCAAACCACGCCATGTCATTTTACCCAGGGGTGAGCCACATGGACACACATTAATTCTACTGTCAAATAAAGCAGTTGTTTTCATACCAGAATTAGTACCAAAATAAGTTGAATTTCTACTGGTTATTCCAGAAATCCTCTCATTTTAGACTGAATCCATGATGTTTTTCCATCAATATTAATTAATTTTACTGTCTGACCACTGGGAAATTTACTGTCATTCTAAAATGACATAAGCAATTAACTTGTTTAAAAGTGCAGAAATGTAATGTTCAATAAATGGTTACCACACAGTGACAAGCAGGACATAAAAAGCTACAAAAAAAAAACATGTTGATTACTGTACATAGGATTTTGTTTGCCAAACCGAGCTAAATCATGGTTATTTACCGGATCACAGCACCAACGAAAACCATGAGAAAGATAAATGATCGTATACTAAATTCTGATTCGTCTGGACAGTGTCTCTAAACAGTTATTTATTCTGAAGATTGTATTCTACACTTTTGCTTTCATTTGTCACTGCCTGTGAGCAGAGAAATTTTCTTCTCTCTGTGTCCATAGAAACTGATTTGAAATGCGAAAAAGAATTCATGTTTTTCCACTTAGGCAGAAAGTTCCATCTTGCAACCCAGAGTGTATCCCGCCTTTGCCCTATGTCAGCTGGGACTAGGACTAGACTAGCTGGGACACACGTGGAGGATAGAGCGGTGGAAGATGAGTGAGTGAACAACCTGAAAGTTGTAGAAGAGCATGAAACACTAGTAGGGTCTGAAACTCTTAAATTGGCTTCTGTTATCAGAACCACAATAATCAGTAAAGCAAAAGTTACAATACTGGTTGTCTCAGCTGATGGGAGGTTTCACTATATTTACAGTGAGCCAGTCTGCACTGATGAAGCTGAACCTAATTTGTCAAATGTAATCCTCCACTTGGCAAACTATGCTGAACTGGAAGTGCCAAACAGCAGTAGGTAATGCCTTTTGAATTACCTTTTGCTAATGGTCCCTCAAAACCCGCTGCCATAACAGCCATATTTTGTGGGGCTAAGTAGTTCGAATCTTATGAGCAATGAAAATCTTGCAATAACATTTTTGTCTACGGTTAAACTAACAAAGCTGGATGAGTTTGGCTCACTGTCTTGATAACTGATCAGATTATTTTGGGGATAAAAATTTATACTGACATTCAGAGACCAATAAACACCTCTTAAATATTCTTATGGAC
This sequence comes from Brachirus orientalis, assembly GCA_016785285.1. Taxonomy (NCBI): domain Eukaryota; kingdom Metazoa; phylum Chordata; class Actinopteri; order Pleuronectiformes; family Soleidae; genus Brachirus; species Brachirus orientalis. The sequence continues at coordinate 4,652,751 of JAFBJR010000121.1, forward strand.
AAACCAACAGATAATTAGACAGGAGTGTTAATAAATGCTCAAATTTGGGAAATTAAAAGGGATTTGTTCACCATTTTATGCACAATGTCTTCTTTGGACAATAAATGGCTGGCTGTAGTGAGATCAGTGATTTCAGCTTGGTCACAGCTTGAAGGATGACTGAGATAAACCACCGTCACCTCCACCTACAGTCTGCTGCAATCCATCATCTGACAGATCTGATAAATGGAGAGCAGACTTGGACTCCTCTTCCCCACAGTTCACTGCAGCCAAGCGTCCTGTATTGAAGCGCTGACATATTGTGAAGCAGGGCCTATTAGAGCGCACATCACTCACCACAGCTGGAAGCTGCCTTCCACATCAACAACATGACAATAGACTTCAGTGCAAAGTAGCCAGTGTGTGTGAGTAAGTGAGCCTGTGTGTGTGTGTGCGTGTGTGCGTGTGTGCGCGCGTGTGTGTTTGTCCATTTCAAAATAAAATACTTTTCACAACACACAGACTTTTAGTATCCACTGTACAATGACCTAACTACTGCTGCTCTTTTTTGCCTCTTATGTCTAAAATCCTGCCAGTTTAGTTTAATATGCACATAAGAATTACACCATAACATCTTATCTTCACAACAGCTAGAGGCAGAGGCAGTGGCAGTCCTCTAACTACTCCCAAAAGTCTTGTTTATGCCGCTTTACAGAGAGCAATTACTACGAAGAGGTTATCGTCCACATCAGCTCGTTTTGCTTTCTTTCACTGATTAAAGCAATCAGAGTCAATGGCGGTGAAAAAAATTGGCACTTAAAATTTAATACAGATGTATGTTTCTCTGGCTCAGAATAGCCTATTTTTATCCAGCTAAACTGCTGCATGGCTGCACTGCAGCACAGTGATATTCATCTCAGTTTAAATACTAACACCAGAGCCAGATGAAGAGTCCATTCTTTGCCACGTTTTCATGGTCATGTCTTTTAGTAAATATCAACAACTCAGGTGCCACTGGCCTTTTATTTATAACACAGAGAGATCATAATGACCACTGAGCAAGGAGTAAAAATTAAGATATATTCTGGTCACAGATCTGCAAAACTTATCATATGGTTAGTAACTTTTTGCTATTCCTCTCTCTTAAGATGGGTTTACAATAAGAAAAACCGCAGCAGTGTTAAGATCATCACCCCATACATTACAATAGATGGATGTAATATATGTGGTCAGGGCACATTGCTCAAGCTATGTTTTTTTCCAATCTTTCATTTATGCTGTGATGCAGAGCTTTAGTTATACAATAAGAGTTACATCCAAATACCTCCTTTTTTTTCATGATCTCATAACTGAATAACTCCCATGCGATGGCCTTGCTGTATTTTATTTTGCTCCACTGTGATGGTTCTGCAGTGTGTGCCTTATTGAAAAGAAACAGATAACCTCTACTGGCATGAGAAACAAGAAAACCATCTGCATTAATTGCTTTTGTGGACTCACTGAGGTAACGTTTATGTCACAGCTATAGCCTTGACTTGTAGTTACATTTCTTGCCTACTGTAAACCTCTAATAAACCATATGTTTTTACATTACAGCGGTTAAAATGATCAAAAATTTCCATTGTGTAAGAAATTTCAAGACATTCCCTTGGCTTCTAGTATCTTGTCACAACTAAATAATTTTTATTTATTGGTCATTCATCATACTGAAGCAAATATGCAGAGCTAAAGTCTTTACACCATGAATTGCTCACATAATACAAGTGTTGCTAATGCACATCATACAGGGGACTGATGTGCGTTTAAAAAAAAAAAAGCGAGAGTTCAACTCTGTAGAAGACCAACATGGATCACTTAAGTCTCATGGGAAGTGTAGCCGCTGATGGCATGGGCTTCAAAACAAAAAGCCTGTACTGACATGCAGCTCACACATCTATCGTGGCCCAGGACTCATTGTAAAGGTGCTTTATATGTTCACCAATGTATTACTGTGTAATATTTGCCAAAGATTGTATTAGCAACTGCTTTCACTATATGTGCAGGAGATCCCACTAATGTACTTGCATGCACTGTATATTGAATATGTAACATCATCAGAATGAAGAATTTTATCTAAAAAAATTGAGTCAGCATAGTTTTGCCTTGCTGTGTTTATTTGACCATAATTAACATCAGTGCTTCCACTGTCATTGGAAAATGTATTCAGTTCCACTCTGTCACTGGTAATGTTGGCAGTGCTTGAGAGTACAACACATAAATTAGCCACCAGAGATGTTTGATGCACATCAAGCAGACAGTTGTCACCTTGTGTGTCATTGTGTGCTGTATAAGTATGGCTTTGAATCAAGTCAAGTCAGTTTTATTCATATAGCACTACATCACACCAGAAATTATCCCTGTGTCAATGCAGATACATCCACTTACAGTCAGCCTATTCCCCCCAGTCTCACCAGTGCTATTCAGTTTGTTTCCCAGTAAGCTCCATCCTGGTGGCAGTACCAAATGGTGGAGGGCCAGCGCCAGGTTCTCATCCAGACGTTCACACTCCTGCAGGGGAATCTGACACTCGTCTAGCATCAGTGCCCCATCCAGGGCGTCAGTCCGACCTGCCGTACTCACCTGTGTAGAGAGTCATTATAAAAATGAGTCAAATTTTGGAGAGGAGAAGCCAAGGCTTAGCCTACTGGAAGCACTTAGTGTAAGTTGCTCAGCATAACAGCATTAGCCAAATGCCTACATTTTAAAACATAAAGGGGACACAACTACATGCATGTATTGTGCTAAGCTCCATTATAAATGCTCTATGTTGACAAAACTTTTTTTTAAATTAGAAAAATAAATGTGCTCTTTTAGACACTCTAAGTTCGAGTGCATAATACACATTTTATCTTGCTCCCCTTTTTTGGCAAAAAGAATTAAAAAGAAAAGAATACCAAGGACTGTTGCACTTCAGGTCCAGTCACATTGTAATCTTTTGCTATCCTGTCCTCTGTGTCAAGTCTGTGGTTATTTCACAGCTAATTCATAAATGTTAATGACTTGTCTTGTTGCTCACCAGGAACTGGGCCATGTCAAAAGCCAAATCTTGGACAAAGCTAAATCGATGCTCTGACATTGGAGCCACGCGAACCAGACATAGGTCCTCAGGTGCCTCAGGGGCAACGTTGATGACAGAACATAAGGTGACCAGCAGCTCCTCACAGCAGTCATGAGCTATAAGACAATACAAGGAGGAAGGCGACATGGAGGTATGAAGAAAGGGGAAATAAACAGAATAAACAGACATACACCACCAGTCAAACGTTTGGGTACACAATGAGAAGGTGTACCCAAACTTTTGACCAGTAGTGTACATACATATAGAATATATACTGGATACAGTATACTATTAGCTTTGCTATGTATGTGATAAAGTAGGGCTGCAACGTTTCCTGGAGTAACTCGAGTAACTCGATTACAAAAAATGATCAAGGGATTTCCTCTGCCTCGAAGCCTTGTTTAATTAAATTTAAATTTATTTTTAGTGTGATACAACGTGCTTACATCACAGGCTATGCATCCCCTACATCGCGTTAGAAGATGGAAGCGGGCTTTGGGTAACGTGTGTGGACAATTTAGCTGTACAGAATGGCAGACTCCATGACCGAAACAGTGAATACAGCGAAAATGAGCAAACGCAGCAAAGCAAAAGTAATAGGAGGAATAGGATAAAAGTATGTTTTATCTGATTACTCAACGAATCGATGGAATATTTGATAGAATACTCGATTGCCAAAATATTAGATAGTTACAGTCCTATGATTAAGTCACCATTTACCGGGCTTTGGGTGCATTGCATATGCACATTTTCCGTGCCCCTGTGTTGTATGAGCATTCAATGACATCATCAACACAATGAGTGTCTGTAAAAGAAATTATATAAAATGTGATGGACAGATAAGTAAAAACTGAAAGAAATGTGATTACAAGAAAAACGTCTCTGGAAGGCAAGAGCAAAAGAAAAGTAGATGCACAGATATGTGCATATGTTAGGCACATGTTGACATCCCTTCCTTTCATGATAACTTTCTCATACTACAATGCATCAAAAAAAACCCTTACTGTTGTATAGCTGAGATGTTATGTTTACGAAAATCCTGTTAATTAGCAAATCTTTTCTGGAAGAAGTAATGATATAATTGTTCAGTCAATGCACACAAACATATGTGAAACCCATGAAAACATATTATCTTACATCACAAATACTAAATGTGCAATATGAAAACTTTTAGAATAATCAGTCACACCACAGTGCATATAGATTTATATTGCTAATTCAGCTCCTAATAATTAACTCATATTAATGCAAATAAATAACAATATTTTACTGAATTACATATTTTTCAATTAATTCCACTAATAAACATTTAGCAGTCAGAAATCAAACACGACTCAACAACGAATTAACACACAACAAGAGTATGAACAACTGTAGCCATCATAAGAGGCCAATGCCAAAGCACAGCCATCAGATAAGGAGGGCTCTAATAACTGTACTGTAAATAAAAGCAGCGCTGGTGACTACTCCTAATTAATAGCATCTTAATCTACTTCCATGCCAAGTGTGAGACAGATTTCATCAGTCTACTAATGCACGACATGTCATTCTACTTTACCCTACACCCTCTGCATCTGGAAAATAGTTCCTATATTAGAGCCAATCATTTAACACAACTTCCTATCTGTGTGTCAGAAAACCCAGTGAATACAGAAGTTTCAGTTTCGTGCTCCCTGTTCTAAGATCACATACTAATTTGAGGTATATGTAGCAAATTTCCCCGACCACCTAAGAAATCTATATAGCAACGTTCTGGCTGGTCACAGGATAGGCCCTTTGGAGGCAGCAGTGAGGAAGAGCTATTCTGTTAGCAGTCACACCTCTTTCCAGCCCCCTCCCCATTCAGACTGTGGAAATTAAGTCGAACGCTTAACAAGATAACAGTTTATCATAGTCTGCCGTCTTTTTTCCTGTCTACAGCGCAGACACTTGATGAAAACAAACAGTTCAATAGAGTGCATAAACTTTGTCCTGTCATCTTACATTATTGTGCTGTCGAACATCCGGCTACCAAATCTATGTTTACTTCACAAATGACAAATATTAAGTAATAGTTGTCAACACTTAATTGTCTGCATGCAGTGCCTTTTGACCCTCACTCTGACTGCTGCCTGTTGTTGCTTATTCGCCTCCAGTGGAGTGTCTCTGAGTAAAAGCACTGACTAAAAGTGATGAATGAGCCAGGCTCAATAAAACCTAAAGTGGGATGTTTTTTCTTTCTCCAAAACACAACATTAGTTTAAAATGAGGACAGTGGTGGTGGCAGATGATTAATCCTTTATAACTCTGACTTTCTTCCTCCATATTATAACTCTTGACCTGCCAATACCTTCTAAGCAATGTGAGGGCAGAATGACTCCATCTTATTCTCAGACAAAGTAACTATTTTAAACATTGGTCTTTGGTGATTTTTTTGGTCAAGATGATTATAATTTTTGAGGTCACTGACTGAATCTCAACTCTGTTGTTATCCATCCACCCACTGTTTACCACTTATCCTTTGAGGGTCAGGGGGAGCTGGAGGCCAATCACAGCTGATACAGCAAGTGGTAGGGTTTTATAAGTAAGTTTGCAATACTTTTTTCCTTACCCAGTCTAAAATAGGTAGATAAATGCTACCTGCAACAATGACATGTCACATATTTAACATAGGAAAAACCTGACCTGCAACAATGACATGCCGCAAATACAGTATTTAACACAAAAACGATTTAAGTGTGTATTCAATACTGTAGGTGGAGCTGCTTTCCAACAGGTTAATTATATGTGACAGCCAGTGAGGGTGGGGTGGCTTACCGGGACACACTGCCTGCAAGGTGTCATGACTAGTCCTTAAGGTGCTGGTCAGGTGTCTTTGTGTGCTGCCAGCAAACAGAAGAAAGTAATTCACGCCCTCCTCATCTGCAGCCAGCTCTTCATCAGCAAGCTGCACCGTGATAACACATTGGCCCTGCATGGATCAACAGAAAGGGGAAATATGACGATAAAGAAAAGAGGAAAAAGAAAGCAAGATGAACACATGAGCAATAAAAAAAATAATACAACCTACTTGGAGATGCAGTATACCAAAAATGAATGGTTAGGTCTGATTAAAAGTAGGGGTGTCATCATCGTGAAATTCAACTGGTAATTACTTATATTCAAATACTTGTGATAAGTGATCTTTACTTGTTGTTAGCTTATGCTTATTTTATGCCATATAAAATAACTCAACATAATAATAATGATGCACCTTATGAAGGAACAAAGGCCATTTGCTGGCATTTAAGACATGGCTTTACCTATACCTATTTGCTGACCAAGCAAAATGGGTATATGGGTATTTTGTTTGCTTGCTGTACTGTATTGTTTTTAAATGCCAGCTTTTTGTGGCAAATTCAAGAAGGGGCGAACTACTATTTGGCGTTTAAGCCATTGCAGAAGAAGAACAGTCAGATGGCCCTATTGAAAAGAAGATTTTTGCTTTTTTCTCAACCTTTCTTCTCAAGGTTAGTAAAACTATGTAATTTAATACAACATAATTAAAAACAAATAATTACGATAAGATGATCACATTATAATTGGGAGAAGCCTAACTACAAGAAGTATCTATTTTGTTTAATAAGCGCATTTAAAATGTTACGTCATTTAATGAAAAAGAATAAAGGCCCTGTTGGTTCATACAACATAGATGAGCCAAAAAGAGGCAGGCAGCCATAAATGTCAAATAACTAAGAAGGCATTTGGATGTGATTCATCTAGTCAAACTGATGATGGAAACATACTATATCTTCTCAAAGCTCCGCTTGACCAACAAAGCAACAAAATGCCTAAAATTACAGATAAACACAGATATCTAAACATGTATCAAAAATTTAACAATGCTGGTGATTGGCATTGAAACATAAAACCCCTTTATCGGGTTTAATGGCAATAGAATGGCTGCAACTAAAAATTATTTTCATTGCCCATTAACCACTCGACTAGTTTCCCAATTAATAGAGTATTTGTTAGGTCAGTAAAATGTTAGAAAATGTTGAAAAATGTTGTTTCCCAAATCTAGGATGTTGATGTTCTCAAATGTCTTCTTTTGTCCTCAAACCAAAATTATTCGGTTTTAATGATTTGTTTGTTATATGGAGCAAAGAAACCAGAAAATATTCACATTTCAGAGGCTTGAACATTTGAAAACTTGTATTAATTATTAAAAAAAACATAAAATAGTTGACGATTAATTTAGTAATCAATGAATTTAATAATCATAGCAGCCCTAGCCAATAGTGTGAAAAATAATGAGACTGCATCTATAAAGGATACTGATGCTAAGAACGGCAACACTTTGATGAGACATTTGAACATGCAATGAATAAATTTAAAAGCAGAAAACAGAAAGTTGCTGTGTCTAACAGCAAGAAGTACAGACCACAGTCATCTTCCCTTAGCACTCAATTCCACCTCCAGAGTGACATTCAAAATGTCCACCACCAGACTTTCCCTCAAACAAAGAATAATCTCAGCATTTTAGCAGGCAAAATTTACTGAGTCCTTATCAGAAGTAAAATCCCTCCACTGTTGGAAGCTAAATATGCATTTAAGACATATGGTAAATCCAGGTGTGAACTACAATACTTTTCAACTGGATGTAGTTATTATATGGATATCTTTAATATCTTTAAACCAGCAGGGTTAATGCTTTGTGGAGACCACTGCATTTCACACAACCACACTTGTTTAAATCAATTACACTAATGCCTCAAAGTTAATATGGTAATGATTTATTGATGTTGAAGTGTGGCTCATCACATAATTACCAAGCAAACACTGAAGAAGAGGACAGTAATGAAAAAGGGAGGAGCAGAATGACTTTGGGACAAATCAGTGAGAGAGCCAAGTCAGTTTCAGACTGCAAAGGTGGAGAAGGAGAAAGAAAAAAAGGGAAATAAAAACAGGTTGACAAAGAGAGAGGCAACATGATAACGACTACAGTTCATTACTGGCAATTTCTAATAACTAACCCACCTTTTTTCACAGGAAAATTAATTTGTCCAAGCCATTTCTCTTTTTTTAATTACTTCATACTGCATGCTTTCAGTGATTTTGACTGTATAAATTTACATTTCACAGGCATGTGTTCCACTTGCAAATGACCCAGAGCATTGACCTTGGGTGTGAATAGGGTGTAAAATACTATTTTAATCTACTGGTATGCATGCAGTAGAGATGCAACTAGATTTTGAAGGCGATATAATTGTGGGGTTTTGGTTTATCTCTAAAACCACTACAAAAACAACTGAGTGATTTTTTAAATTCCACTTCATTCAAACCTATGTCATATTTTCTCATTTACTTTTCCTTCTTCCTAGATAATATCTTGCCAAAATACCAATATTCCAATGTGAAAACACAATTGTGCACAGATTATTGTGCAGTCTGCTTTTTTTTTTTTTTTACCAACGTGACAATTGGTTGCACTGTGTCTAAGCATTGTGGGACATGATGTGGTGTCATCTGAGGACATTCTGAGGAGGAGGTGAAGCAACAAAAATAGGGATATTGTTCAGAATTAGCTGTTTTCCACTGGGGGACTACAGCTTGTCGACACTGAGGAGGGATAATAGGATATTTTATCCCACTTATCCCAGCTTTCCACCAGCCTAGTTCAATGTGAACAGCCTAACATATCAGCTAGTGAAGGCTGGTGTCAAGGAGGACAGGGTTAGTGTTAAAGGCTCTGCTTTGTTCTCTTAAGGCCTTTTTTGACTAATCACGGGACCCACTGATACCTGCCAACATCTGGCTGTTATCTGCAGTGGGAAAGGGTACAACCAACATTCACTCCAAAGTCGAAGGCCTGCAATAGACAGAGGTTTTTACTGGCTTCAGTAAAAACTTTTTACTTCAGTTCCAAAACTCCAAGACACCTGAGTGAATGTGGTAATATAATCCATTTTTTTTGTCTAAATGTCACATAACTTTTCCAGTGAGACATTGTGACATGCACCACTCAAGCAGCAATCTACTATCAGTAGCACTAAGTTTGGAAAAGGGATGGAAATGGCAAGGTACAAAAGTGTAAGCATTAACATTGTCACTGCTTTCCATACTTTCTTCTATGTGTAGCACTTGCAGTGAGCCGACAGCAAGAACAACTTTGAAAGTCAAACTCTACTACAATGAGAAATCAATTGACAAGTCTATTTTTGTTTGAAAAACCAGCATAAACCCACTGATTATGATGTCGAAGAGGTATTATTAAGTGGTAACCTTAAGGAACTGTTCCTTAAGGTTAGGGTCAGTAGGTTGACAACAGTAAGGGAAAAACCCAAGATTTGGGATGGTCACATCCCAGTTAGGGTTGGGTCTTACATATTGCATTCTAATTTCAACTTTAAATTTAATCATTCTGCAGCAGGCAACTTCAAGTATAGCAGATAGCAAAATACATAGGCAACTAAAGTCATGTAAAGTACTATACAGTGGAAACTGCTGGAAAATTAACAATGGGAAAAGATAGGTGACAAAATAAATAAATATGATTTTTAATAAAATAATGACACAACCTTAAGTAAGTTTTTATTGTTACTCTTTTCTTCAATGTGATAGTGCCTGGAGTAACCCTTTGAGAGCCACAACTAAAATGCATGATGAAGGATGCAGGTTTTGCTAAACGTAGAGTTTCAGCTTTAACAAGCAGACCAGAGTCAGAGTGGTGTAAATGAGCTGGATGAAAGCCAGAAAGCAGGATATTCTGAAATGAAAACTCTTTGCTTACTCCAAGCCCCAACTAGAAAAATGTGTAAAACTCAACTGATATATCACATAGCCAGTTTTCATGGTTTATTTACCTGTAGAATGGCATTACTCACCAACCACTTTATTGGGTACACAGGACACCTAATAATGTGGCAGGATTGGCGCCCAGTGTGGTCCTCCGCTGCTACGATCCATCTGTTTCGAGGTTCAATGTGTTGTTCATTCAGAAATAGTCTTCTTCTTGATGTAATGAGTGGTTAATTGAATTGCTGTTGCCTTTCTATCATTTCTAACCAGTGTGTCTATTGTCCTCTGACCTTTAGCACCAACCAGGCATTTACACAAAGAAAACTGCCACTCACTGGATGTCTGTTGCTTCAGACCATTCTCTGTAAACTCTGCAAATGGTTGGGTGTGACAATAGAAGTGATCAGCGATTTCTGAAATATTTAGACCAGCCCGTCTATCACAAAAAAACCATACTACATTCAAAGTCACTTGAATCCCATTTCTTCTCCATTCCAATGCTCGGTTTGAACTTCAGCAAGTCATCTGGACAATATCTACATGCTAAATGCATTGAGCAACTGCCATTTGATTGGCTGATTCGACAGTTTTGCCATAACAACTAACTGAGCAGATGTGCCTGATAAAGTGGCAGGTGAGTGTACTGTGTGTATGTTGTCCAACATGCATGAGTATGAAAATGGTTTCATACAAAACACAAAGCATAAAATGATACTTGGAGAAATTTAAAATTTGTAAAAATATATTAATAGATTGATTACAAAAAAACACTCCAAATAGAAAACAATAAAACAACACCACCACTACAAATGGTCCAACTACCAGCCAGTACTCAAATATCAAGACAATCAATATTGGTCCAAACAATCTAGTACCAGTCAGGCTCTATAAATTTAGATTTGTGGTACGGAAGGGATTGGTACAGGAGTGGATTTGTGCATTGGCACTCCATGAAATGAAAATATTTTACTAAGTAATAAGTTCTATGTCCTCACAACAAAAAGAGAAGCAACAGGAGAAATGCTCTCAATAAAATTTAAACTGGATGAAAAATTGCACCGTCACAGTACCATCAAATACATTCTGACACAATAGCTGCTCAAATGACAGCAACACAGCTGCCCCTTATTTTGCCGAGAGTAATAGCCACCCATTTTAAAAACCCATTGTATGGGAGATTGATTTATTTTAACAAAAAAACACAGAAAAGACCAAATAATGCATACAAATAATGAAATTTCATTCTCCTCCAGTTACTTTGTACCTCCTTGGTTATACTTTTTTTCAATCAATCTGCCATTATATGAATTAAAGCTTCTTTCCACAGAAAAGGAAATAAGGAGGAAAAAAAAGAACATTCACTGAATAGGATCATTGTCAGTCCTTGAGTAAGCGCATGTGGTGTTAAGGGCTGGAACTAGAAAAAACAAGAGATGTGAAACATCTGCTGGAGCTGCTACAAGAAACACAGCTGCACTCAGCCACCTTTGCAAAACATGCAAACAGACACATCATAAAACTGAAGCTACCGACAACAAATCTCATAATAATGGCTTAAATGCAAAACATAAAGAATTCTAAACAGCTAAGAAACTAATGTCTTGCCTCAAACACAGCCAATAAATAATTAAAGCAGTGAGACAGGGACAAATGAATTTTTTTTGAGCCGCACCATCTGTATGATTAAGCTCTCTGGTGGTAATAAGTACTTAACAAAGTGACCTGCTGGGTTATTGACCTGCTAATCATAGCTCTTCAATGGTGAACTGGCAGCTTTTAGTTACATTAAAAGAACAGCTGGAGGCTATTTGCCAACCCCCTTTTTTTAAATATCTATTTGAAAGTTCATATGCAACCATAGGTTCAACTACCCAGGTAGAGCACTGATAGAAAATATTGTTATTAATTCTATTGCCCTTTCAATGGTGAGGTTAAAATAATTATCTCTTTAGCAGAATTTCATGCCAGAGAAGCTCATGTAAAGAAATTTGTAGCACTTCAGCAGTATTTAAACAATTTCTTAAAGCATCCCATGCCACAATCAAATTTTCCCTTAACGGTTATTTATATGCAGTAAAACCATTTGTACTGTAAAAACTCTGACTCTTTTACTGAGCCCTGTTGCATAGAAACAACTGTAATAACAATAACATACAACTGGCAACAGATCAAAAGGTGATGTACTGCAAAGGAGTTGGCCCGACGTGAAGCTGAAGATTTATAGCTACCTCCCTAACACTGCCAGTCATTCCTGCTGGCATTCCCACATACTGATTGCATTTTCCTTGTGAGTGAAGGATTTTATTGGAAGCAGAATATGGCCACCTTTTAGATGATTTACCCATAAACAATGCCACCTTTGTTTCAACTAGACAGTTTGGAAGACAAATTACGGAAATTCACCATCACTTTGGTAAGCTGTAGAAGGAGGAGACATCATATTAGCGCCTGATCACACATGTAAGATTGTACATTTGTGAGAAAATTGAATTAGACACATCCTCCAATTACCAATCCTGCTAGCATTTAGACCATTCTCTTATCTCTGTAGCTGTGCAGGTGGAGACCATCATGTACACAGAGGTCACAGCTGTTTTCTGGTTTGGTATCAGGCACACAGTTTTCCATTACTTCATAGTGCCTCCTCAACATGGGCGGGGTCGTCATAGCACTGCTGCGTGACGTCTATACGCAACAGAAACAAGTGACAGGCAAAGCAGGTCTTTTCCGTGAACTGAATCATTAGAATCGGTGAATTAAAAAAATGTGTTCATCGAATCTTTCAGTACTTCCCGCATGACCGGAGTGCAGACTACATCTGACACAGACACTGAACTGAAATACGGCTGAACAGGTTTCGATTCTGCTCATAATAGCTGGCTTTCATCATTGCTGTTGTTAAATACAGCAGACTCCTCTGTTAAATATTGAGATTTTAGAGATTTCGTTGGTAAATGTTGGAGATTAACCCTGGTTTTGTCTTAAGTCTTTTTAAGTGATCTACTGTTCGGCATCTATAGTTCGTCACACTCACTCCAGAGATGACACTCCCTGCCAGTGGCCTGGTAGTCTCACTCATCTTCTACCGCTTTATCCTACACATGAGGGTTGCAGGGTGCGCTGGTGCCTAATCCTAGCTGACATAGGGCAAAAGGCAGAGTACACCCTGGACAGGTCTCCAGTCCATTGCCGGGCCACACATAAAGACAGACAACCATCCGCTCTCACATTCACAATATGGGCAATTTAGAGTGTCCAATTGGCCTAATCCCCAAATCTGCATGGTTTTGGACTGTGGGAGGAAGTCTGAGAACCTGGAGAAAATGCATGCACACGGGAGGAGAACATGCAAACTCCATGCAGAAAGGCCAATGTTCTGACCAGGTCACAAACCTGTGTCTTCTTGCTGAAAAACGCTAACCACTACACCAACCATGTGGCCCTCCCAGTAGTCTGTTTTGTCAAATTTTAGTATCAGCACCTCACCAGAACCTCACCAGAGCAGTTACTAAAAAAATACCAGGTGCCATGTGCTATGTACTAAAATAAAAAAAAAACAAAAACAAACAAACAAATAGAGTCAAGTCGAGTAGAACTGTATAATAGAAAAGCTCCTAGGCTGGAAATTCATTCCATTCTGGAAAACAGAGTAAGCTAAATAACAAAAATGCAAATATTGTGTTGAGCATTCAAAGTCTCTCTCTGTTATTCAATAACACATTTTTAAAAGGCTTCAACAGTTAAGAGTTAAAGAGTCAGCATTTTAATTAATTTCTGTATCAGACACTTTTTTTTAAATTAATGATTGAGTATTTCCGTCCTTACAATTAGGGCTTTTATCTACAGTCACTCTTCAGAATCTCAGTTCCTTTAATATGTGTTCTTAAAAGATACAATTATAGACCAACTACTTAACACAATGTGCTCTCTCACAGTGAACTGCTGTGATAAGTGTCCTAAATCTGATGACTAACAAGGCTCCACCACTATCCTTCCACTAAAGAAAAGGTCTGCCTGTAAATCACAGATAAGGGTGTCTGGTTAGTTACAGACACACACACATGTGCATGCACACACAAATGCTTATCGCATTTTCTGTGTGCCTTCCTTACCTGCCAATAGTGACACTCATTAATGTCACTAACTTATACACACAGGCTGGTCTTACATTCTTTGCATGGACCCTCATAGACATAGTGCATTCCCTAACCCTTTACCCTAACCTTAACCATCAAAACTAAATGTTGAACCCTAAACCTAAACCTAGCCCTAAGCCCTAATCCTAAAACCAGATCTTTAAAGCCCTGTCCCCACAGGTCAAAATGTCCCCACAAAGATGGGTTTTTCTACGTTTTTTGGTCCTTACAGGAATAGATAAACATGTAAACACAGTGCAGGTTTTGTAATGTAGAGTGAAAAATATTAGTCTTTGTGTAATAATGTGTAATAAATTAGTAACAAACTCATAGTAAGAATAATGACAACAGGAAAGTGACCCAGGCCATTGTGCATTCCTGAAAAACATTTCATGTTCTGAAAGGGGATACTTGGGCATCTTGGAGCTTTATCTACACGTGAGAGTGAAGGAATATTGAAATGAGTGCTTGTTAGAGGCACTAAGAGACTGTGTGTAATGACCTGTAATGGCTGAGCTGCACAGCAAAACATTCACTTTAAAAGCAAACCCCTATCCTTGGTAACAAGTGCGAGCTGAAGACAAATAATGAGGCTAGTGATGTAAAGTTGATGAGGTATACTCTACACAGTGGTTCTAGCTTGACACTAAATGACACAGTGCCCTTAGCAACAAGCTCCTCTGAACCACCTCATCCGACTTCACTGGTAAACAGGCCACCCAGGTGCTTCCCTGAGAGGCCAACTAGAATACACTCAAGTCTGTATGGAAAAACTAAAGGGGGCTTAAGCTCAGGTGGTATTGCAGGGTGTCCACTGATCTCTGGTTGGCAGTTACAATAACCAGCTTATCAAACACAAGGACTGTAGATTCACAAGCCAGAGATGGGTGGCTTGAATTAGGATGGTAGAAAAACAAACATGTAGGCCTATCAAATATGAAATGAGAAGCCAAAACTAAGATTAGGAAAACACCTGGGGATAGGTAACATGCTCATGATGTCCCCAAGGATGGATTAAAAAATTAATAAATTCAAATTAGAACTACTGTGGATAAAGTCATATACCACTACTGACTAAAGATTTTGTGAAAACCTTTCCTTCAGACTCATATTTCATCTATCTGTAAATGTAAACAGTCTGTTTGTCTTTTAACTGCATAACTGTCAAAATATTAACTTGACAGGCTTCAAACTTGTCACGTAACTGACTAAGGGCACTGTTGTGTACAGTGCTGACTTTGGTGGCCTTTGGATAAGAAACACAAGAAATGCTGGTGGAAATGCAACTAATCAAGTCGCTTCCACCCTCTTACATTTAATGTAAAAATTGTGAAAACAAATGAACGGAACATTTGTGTAAATATTTACAAAATATAGACATACTATAATGAACAGGCACTGCATTAGTGTATGTTGATTGTTGAGAAACATAACATCCAAGAGGACAAAATTTTGCTTTGCTTTTATCAGTTCATGAGTCAAAATGAAAGCAAGTTGAAAGCGTTCATTCAATACATTAAAGATAATACGTATATTCACTTGTTAAAAACCGTTTGTGAGGTCAGAATTACTGTACCTTAACTTTTGACAGCAAAAATCAAATCTGTTCATCCTTTGGTGCAAGTCAATATTCATGCAAAATTGAATTGAGGATTCCCTCAGTGTCGCATTTACAAAAATAGGACATATAGAAACATTCATACCTACAGTATGTACGTGTATGTAAATACAATGCAAAAACATAAGGCCTTCAGCATGACTAATACTACTCATACAGTATCTGTAGGAAAATTAACTGAACATAATTGTTATGTCTTTATGGTGCAGGTCTTTGGGTTCTTAATGAATTATCCAGCTCCCCTGCAGACACTGTAGCTCCACAAAAGTAACTTTTGAGTTCACACAAAGACACACACCATAGGAATGGGTGAAGACGCCACTCTAAAATAATGAAAACTGTTCCAGTCATGCCAGTAGTCTTGCTTTTACCTCATGTTATTTATTTGTTCATTATCTGGGTCTATTTTTGGAAAATCAGACCAAGTGCTTTTTATTTTGTTTAACTAATACTAAACTACACAGTGAGGAACAGGAAGAAGAGCACAAACTGCTTCCAATGGGTGCAAGGCAGCAAACATTAAAACAGCCAGTTGATTTGCATCCACTGTGATGTTGTGTTCTTCAATATTACCCACACCTCTGTCTTTTTTATACATAATTAGACTCATTGTGTAAGTGTGTGTACGTGAGGTCATCAAACTTATTACTGTGAATAAAGGTGCAAGTGGCCCAACCCACAATCTGCATAACAGATTATCTGTGGACTTTTGTGTATCAGAGCATTCAGAAATAAAACAGAACTGGAGAAACTGCTTCTTTGTGTGTTTGAATGGTGGTACTTACATACAGTGGAGCTTGCTGTGGATTGAGTTTCATGTCCTTTGACACTGTAAAGAGCAAAAAACAAAGTTAGAGCTTGTATGTAGACATTTATACTATAACTTCACAAAAAAAACAAAAAAATAAAAAACAATACAATGTCTTGAAGCAATAATAATGTAAGCAACCTGAGGGATTAAAACAAACTGTTGAAGTTGAAGCTAACATGTTAAACACTGAAGCCATGTCTCTTTTCTCCAGTTCAATGGAAGTTTAATATTGAAGTTTGACTTAAAAGGAATGGTATGTTCAGGCCAAAGCCAGGTTTTAGGAGCCCATCATGACGTGGAGCTGAACTACTGTTCTTGTCTAAAAGCACTAGTGGGGAAACAATTTACTGAATGAAGGTCTTCTTGTTCTGTGTACCGGAACCTGTGATATATTGTGATTTTCGAAGGTTATATTACAATGTATTGTTACCAAATTATTGCCCAGCCCTAACAGACATGAACACAGAACACACAGAGACACACTGAATCACACATGGGAGTGTACACTTTCATCATTGAAACTTTTCGTGCTTGCTTTGTCTAAAGACGCTGAAAGAGTGATTACTTTTTGTGAGCTCTAAGCCTCCAGCCTCCTAATCACCTATTAACCTTTCATTAAGAAAAAAAGGGAACTAAATCGCCAAAGCACAGCGCTTGGCCTCTTACACATGGGTTTTCTGGGCCGATCAGTTAGCAGGATTTAGAGGCTCATGTTCATGTTTGATTCCCCACTCCAAGTGTGAGACACAGGCCTCAAAGCTGTTTTCTGTGCACAAGGTCAGAAGCAGTGAGTGTGTAATTACATCCAAACAAACATATTATAGCTGTACAGTTAGGGATGAATGGATTACAATCTTTTTATTGAACTTTCTCCAAGAGATATTACATGCATTCATCTATAAATCAAGGAATTGTCCGCTTTGAGAGCCTGAATTCTCCTTGGTTATTTGGAGAGAATATTTTCTTTTGTTTGCTGTTCCCTGGCATTAAAACAAGTCCTTGCTGTTGGCCTCAGTGGTCAGCAGTGCATTAATCACATGCACCCCACAGCGGAGGAGTTGGCGACAAAAGGCCGGGACCTAATGAGTTCACCAGAGTACACGAAAAGAGTCAGTGCCGGATTCAACAGAGTGCTCAAGCACAGCAAGGCCAATTCACATTATTCACCCCAATCTAAACATTTTTTTCCCACTTTCTGCTAAATAAATGGGCTCGAGCTAGAATTAGGCGGATCAAGTGAGGGGATAATCAGTAGTGCTAATAATACTCTGGAGTCTAATCCTCTTGCCTTAAGTGCACTGGGCCAGAAACCAGCTTCCTCACCACATGCACAAATTTGACTAATATTGTCACCAACAGGCTCAGTGATTCTATTTTGTACTTTGATATTTGGGGCATTTATTGCCTGCCGTCTCATTTCACAGCATGTCACACACATGGGTTGAGGTCTTGCTTAAATATGCTTTAACAGGACAGAGTGCCTCTGTCCTTTAACTTGACATCTTAAGAGCCACTACACAACCCAACACAATTTTACAATAAGAAATACTGTGGAGCCAGGCTGTTGCCCCATTCACAGTTTTGACAGTTGAATACAGAATCAAAGTTCTTAATAACAGTTTGAAGTTCTTCAACACAGTCTTCCATGCAAATTATTCACATTCACTCAAGGGCACCTCAACAGGTTATAAAGGAAATATATGTAAGAATGAGAAGCACTGAAGCTTTTTTATTAAATGAGACATTTGTCAACTTTCTAGGTTGACAGATTTCTTATAGTCAAACAAATTTACATATTTTAGTGCTGCACCAGCACCGGAAAGTCAAATACAGTCTATTGTCTTGAATATACGTTGTAGTTTATGGTCAAAAAGTCATAACATAAGTTACCTAATCTATCAACATGATGGCCATACACATTCAGTGTTGTATTGTCATGTTACTATTTTTGCCAATGCCCAAGTTGCTCGCCATGCCAACCTATGGAGTGCAACCAACAGGACAACTTCAACTTTTTAAGGCCATCTGAGTCATTAATTTCATTCATATCATTATTTACACTAATAACCCTTATATTTCTGGACTATGAACTTCAGTGTTTGGTCCAGAAGTCTAAAAAAAGGCCATGTTATTTCAGTACATCATAAAAACTTAATAGGGATATGATTATAGCACTACTAAACTAGAAATAATTAAAAACCTAGTGTTTAAATAAAATTTAAATTGTCTACATTATTTGATGAATTATTGTTGCATCCCTGAAAGTTTTTGCTCTTACATTTCTTAACTCAATAATAATGTTCTTTGGGGGAAGTAGTGTGGGTAATTTATAACAACAGTTCCTTATACAGGAAAGTACAGAAATTGCTACACGCGCTCTTGTATCACAGAGACTGCAGTAAGTTCATGGGTAATCAAGTTCTACTGCAATAAGATATTTTGGTTCTGTGGAAAACACCTGTGCTTATAGGTCAGGTTGCAATGCCATAAAATAGTAAGAAAAGAGAAACTGTTTCTCAAGTGATAAAAAAAGTACATCTTACAATCACAAAGTTTAAGTTTAATTCTAAAAATGAGATGTTAATATTATGTTTGAAATATGCTTCACTTACAAGAAGAATGGTCCTAAATTAGATTGGCATGTTTGGGTGAATCCCTAATCAGGAAATTATTTACTTAACCTCATGCAATCAAACTAATTCCATCAAATCAAACAACATCTGTTAAAAACCTGCCTGTCATACATGCAATTCAGGAAAAGATGTTGTGTCCAAATTAAAATAAGTTCCTTTCTCTGGTAACAGAAGAACCTTGAGAAATGACCTTCTCTGAGCACAACCTATGGCTACCCGACACCTATAGATATTGCACAACCCATTAACTCTGTCTAAAACTTTGAGTGCAGCCAACCTTCAGCCAACCTCAGTAGAGTCCTCATTATTGCAGAAAATGCTTTTGAACTGCTACTAAAACTGAAGTTTTTTCCTCTGCAACACAGAAGCAGGGCACCAGCTACTACGTTCAAGTGCCCAGCCATCACAAACAGACAATAAATCAAGAGACAAAGGACCCTCAATGCTGTGATAGGAGTAGTACTGCAGCGATTCAGGGATGTGAATGGACCTGTTATGGCTTCCACATATCCAATGGCTATCAAAATAAGCCATTATAGCCAAGTGACTGCAGTGTGAATGGGAGGATGAAGAGGATTAGCTTCACAACTCATTAATCGGACTGTCTTCGCTATACACCTCTCTCCATAATCAGCTGAGGCTGAGGATTCCCTAACACAATTACTTGCACAAGGCAGTCTAAGACTGCAGCTTATTAACTAATATGAAATACTTTTCTCACAGCTCTGTCTGTAACTATGTTGTGTGTGTATCCAACAAATTTGACAATGTCAAAATCCAGTAAGCATCAGAATAAAGGCAATATGATGAAAAGGGAAAGCTTCACTAAGATCAGTGACCAAGGACCTTTCTTTTGTTACTCTGTAACAACTTTTCTTGGAAAAGAAAATTTGTGTCTACACCTTTTTATAAAAGGGAACATGTGTACATCTACTCACATATAACTAACCCATAGAATTTATGGTAGCAACAGTAGACATTTGGTGTAGATCAGAGGTGACTGGAGGCCACTGACGGCATCAGCATAATCTCTGTCAACATCACTCTCTCAGAGACTTCCTGTAGAAGCAGCTGAGCTGTCCAAAGGCCACAACCCTTTAAACTAATAAAACAAAGGCACGTGTTAGGTACAGGTTGAAGTTCGAGCATTTGATAAGAGTATTAAAAAACTGCAAATCTAATCCACCTCTAACAACTGAAGATGGCTCTTCGATGAGAGGGGAAAGGTTTTCCTTTAATTCAAGCAAGTTCAGTTGCCTACAGCCAACTCCTGGAAATGACTATGACCTGGATGACTAAACAACAAATGCAACTCCTCCCATGATCTACATGCTTGATTCAAGTGCAACATTGATCTTTAAGACACAAAAGAGATCCTTATCACACCTCTGTTGGAGAATATGCCATCCAATTTTATCAAAAGACTAGTCTAGCATCAATACTGGGATGTAAAATTCTAAATGACCATTTTCCATGTGCCTCATATTTTCTCCATTTGATTACAAAACTTTGCAGAAGTGCACCGTGTTAATTTGCTTTAAACAAATGATAATAGTAGCATGATTTTCTTTTGGTACACTTGTGACATAATTGTCCCATGATTCTTCCATAACACAATAAACAGTTTCACCCAACCCAATTATCTTGCCAGTGTTCTTAGTGTGAGTCAGCAGCTGAAATCTTCCAGAAGGCACACACCAGGGTAAACGCACCATTTTTTGATAAGTCATAAAATAATTACATTTACCTGCCATGAGCAAGATATTTTCAGTGATTATAAAGAAACCCATGGGTCTTGATGTTTACATCTGCTCCTAGAATAGACCACAGTACTCATCCAACTTTCCCTAAACAAGAACGCCCCTTAAAAAAATTAGGTGTGAACTCGCACCTACTTAAATATCCAGAGTGTACAATCCAGGGCAGATACTGAAAAATAAATTAGGTTGCATTGCTCATCAAGCACAACAAGCAATGTGCATCAGTGTTGCATCACCTTTAAAGCTTCACACTGCAATCTCTCTAGGTCAAAATTCTCCCAGTGGAAAGTAATGAACTTGACAAATATAAATGCAGACCTGTGTTATGACGACCTAAGTTTCTTAATGAAGCTTTATTTAATTGAGGAGTACGTACAGTATAGAGAGCTGCAGACAAGGACATTGAGACACCTGTATACAGGCACACAGATGCCCAATATAGACCTGAGGTGTCATCCAATACTAGAGCTCCATGATGACAACAGAGACAGAATTTAGGGAGGAGCAAGACCGAGCTTGTACACTGCCCATGAAGACTCAGCCCCTCTGTGAGATCAAGAGCAAAACAACCTGGCCTGGGTCCTTTTCTTTTTGCCTCTGTCAGGCTCAGTTTTTATATCACCATCGGCCATATGCACATCTTGTCTTGACGTCACCTCTGCATAGGATTCTGCTGCTTTAATGGCATATTGTAGTTTGTTGAAGACCTGTCAACAAGCACTGTCTGTTAGGTGTTCAATAGCCTCACTCTTGCTTTAGGTGCAATGCACTGTAAGGAGCTTTGGATAAAAACCTCATCCACCACATGGCAGAGAGAGAGAGAGAGAGAGAGAGAGAGAGAGCAAGAGCGAGCCAGGGAGAGAGAGAGAGAGAGAGAGAGAGCCAGGGAGAGTTTTCAAGGTTGGTTTAAAGCCTGGTGGGAGACATAGATCATACAGTTCCTTTATCTTCACTTTTAATCCTACCTCCTTTAATTGTCTTGTAAGCCACCTGTGTTTTTCATATCTTATAGTTTTTCTTTTATGAGAATTGAAAATGCTGAAGCTCTGCCAGAATGTTGAAAACAAACACTTGTTTACACTATATTTGATTTAGAATACATCAACTATATTATATTAATACAGAAACTGGAAACTTTTATGCCCAACAACATATACAATTAAAAAAAAAACTAAAAGTTTAATTACAAAAATGAAACATTTCACACTCCCTCAATCCATACCATAAAAGGTTTTGCTGTTTGTTGAAATAACGATGTGTTTCATCTTCAAAACTGAGGGGGCACTATATGGCTCAGTGAGGCAGAGTTTTTAATATTTAACTCAGTCATTTGTTTATCCTTTCAAGCCTTCTCCCCCAACGTTTAACCACTAGGCATTGGCCTAACACTACCCACACGACAAACACTGACTGCACTCAGCCACAGCACAAACCTTCGGAGAGTCCAAGTGCGTCTGCTCTGTGTTGAACGCTCAGCTAATTCTTTTTACGGTTCACTATCAGCTCGGCTCTTCTGGGGCACGGCTAAATTAGTCAGGGCTGCATCACATTCTTAACAATGCCACCACAGTAACTTGGACACAGCATGTTGACTACCATTTAGATAGTCACGGCTGTTTGATTTAATCTAACCTAGCTATTGTCTCTATGGACAGATATGAGGCCTTCATGGTGACGCGACTGTACCAGGCCACACAAAAGCTGCCTCTGTGCAGAGACTGCACACAAACGCTGGCTGACAACACAAGGCCAGGGGATGAAAGGTCTCCTCAGTGTTTGGTGACAGTTATTACCCTCTCCACTGAAACCAAATACCTGTGGCCCCAGATAGCATTATCTTATTGTGAGGGACACTGGGGACTAGCCTGTAATCAGGGCCTGAGCCTTGATCAGTGCTCCTCCCCAGGTTTGATGCTACCCCCTCCCCCTCTATTTCCACAACCATGAGGTTGAAGACATTGAAGATATATTAAAAGAAGAGTTTGACATATTTTTTGGCAAAGCAGTATCTATCACAGTGTTTCATATTAATCTGTTTTCATTTAAAAATGCATCAATTCTGCTGGATATGACTGCCAGTCACACTATTCCAGTGCTTTAATGCCAATAAAGGTCATCCCAACAACAAAGGAAAATGATGCTGGCTTTGTTTTTGTTTGAAAACTTTCATAACTTTGAGCCACAACTTTACTATAAGCAGGGCCCGGACCTTTTTGTTGGTCTCATAACAAAAAGCTTTGTTCTTACTTTTCACCATCGTTGATTCTCATAATAATGGTAGCAGGTGTTGGTAATAACTTAATAGAAAAGGCTAACAGTGACAATGTACATGGATCTACAATGCAGAAGTAAGCAATAGTTCAGAATGACACTGTAGTAGGCCAGACAGACTGTGGTGGGCCACCACAGTTACAGTTACATTTGTACAATAATAGTCCAGGTAAAGGATTATTACAAAGAATGGAAACGGGAAAAAGCTTTGCTACATCTCAAAGAATGCTTGATGGAACAGACTGGTTTCCTCTTGATCACAGTGTTTATGCTAAGCTGTGACAGCTGACTGGCTGTGGTATCTTCATATTGGACTGATACAGCATCTGAGGGGTATCAATGTTCCAAAGGAGAAATGTGAAAAATTCAACTTCCCAAAAATGTACATTTGATCTAAATGACTGCTGCTGCTACATTTTTGCTGCACACCTTCAGACACATCAGTGATGGGCTGCTGTTTTAAGAGTATTATAGAAACCTGATACATTTGCATTTGGCTACACTTGACAAGCAAATTCATTTGAGCATTGTAGTATTTACTTACCGATTTCACCTGTGCTGTAACTGCCGTTGAAATTAAAATAGCAGCAAAGAAAATACACAGAAACATAGGAAGACAGCAGGGTTTTTAGAAGGTTGTTGTAGAATCCTGAGCAATGTTATCCTGATCAGATTAATATCACCCCCACCCACCCCACTGCAATCAATGCTGTACGTTTAGGTTACATCACTTCAATAAAGAAACTAACTTAACCTGATACACATCAAAAGGCAACAACAGCAATAAAGGTGTGTATAAAGTATGTCAGAGAATGACTTTGTGGTTATTAGATGCATCATACAGCAAGAGGGTTTAAAATAACAGCTCTGTTTCTTTCCACCTGAAGCTGAGACATGCACGTTTGGTCAATCAGAAACTCTGAATTGCCCACAAACATGCACATGTTTGTGTGTTTACCCTGTGATACAACGGTGACCTCTCCGTGGACTTTACAATGAGTTACACTTCAACCAGGTGACACACAACCATCATTCCACCCCATTTCTTCAGCGGTTTTGAGAAGCGTGGTGGTTGTGCGAGGGATGCGCACGAAATGCACACTCCCCCCCACTGATTCCTTGTCAGACTAACAAGCGAGTCTGCCCACAAGATCACTTTATGTCCCAAACAGGACATACTTGTGAGCTAAATATGATCTAAAGTACTCCACTTCTGGAACTGCAGCTTGCTCAGAACATCAATTCAAGCATTTGTTAAAACATACACTGCATAAAAGATCCTGACAGTGCCACAAAGCATTATGGGAAATCAACAACCAAGAATTTTTGGTACTAGGCCTGTTCTATCAACTCTAATCTCAGCATCAAATGCCATGATTGTTCCCTTTCTGTATTGTTTCTGTACCACGCTTTTTCTGCATAAATTGTGTGGTGATGACAAGATGTCATTATACAGACTGTAATTTTACAGCTATTCTACATTAGATGTATAATTTCATGTTACTGTATCTTATATACAACAAAACTATTACACAGAGATATGAAATTATTTCTCTAAAAGTCAAGAGTACACCCTTCACTCACACGGAAATCATTAAACTGTTATCACTAAAGCGCATGTTGCTAAGCACAGTAGGTGCATCATAGTCAGACTTTGCCCCGGGGAATATTATCAAAACAAAAACAAGGAAGAAATCTTTCCCATTCTAGTAGCTTCATAAACAGTCATGATTTTGTTTAGCTTACATCAACAACTACAACCTAAAGGCTATGATTATGTAACTGTTCCTCCGTCACCTCAAATTACAGAGAAACTTTTTTTTAGCAATTAAAACCACTTGAAGGAATTAACTGAAACCTTACCCACAGTCTGTTTGATGGAACCCAGCTATGGACAGACTCCTTCTAGTGCACATTCAATTCTTTTTAAGCCCATCAGGGAGGGCAGGTGTGTTTATACTAGGCAGGTATCCTCAGCAGCGGGAATGCAAGCTCTCACTCACCACACTGATTACACTGAGCTAAATATGGCTTTGTGCTAACACAGACAGTAGGCAGATCAAAGCCTGATGTCAGAGGAGAGAGGCGGAGTCTACAGGCCACAGGTCAGGTGTCTGCTGCAACTGCAGTGGTCCAAGTCCAACTATCCTCCCTCTGCTATTTAATCCCAAACAGCGTTTACACTACCTCTATTTTTTGAGGCTAGTAACAAGGTTTGAGTGTTGATGGAAAAGGGTTATGAATCAGCATGGTCAACAGATGCACAACCTCAACCACTGAATTACATGGAAAGAAGCTGTTTACGTTTTATTTTTCTGAAAAACATAAAAAGCATAAACAGGCATCCATGATCTTGTCTAACTGCCCAGTACACAAAAGGATGCTCACATAATCTACATTCTTAGTTATGCCATACCAGCAAAATTTAAAAAAAAAAACTATTGGAGGTGAGGTAAAGTTAGTCAACGATAACTCATTGACCAAAATAAATGATTATTATCTGATGATTGGACAATTATGTAAAATAACCAAGTAATTTTTGAAGGACATCTTTGAAAGAAAGAAAAAAAGATGTTCTTAGGGGTTAGGACTTTTCTGCTCTTAGTCAGCATTTGTGGACTGTTGGTTGTATAACACCAGGCAGTTGATGACAGTACCACTCACACAGACTGAATATAAACCAACATTAATTATTACATTACTAAAAAGGAAAATAACTGCTGTCTTAAGCAGCTAATTAAAAAAAATAGATACTTTGATGACAGAGATGCAGCTCCTTTCATCTGATTTCATGTGCTTTAAACCTCAAAGCAAAGCAACTTATTTTATGATGATCATATTTTGTAGTCAAATCCAGGAACTAGTACTAAATAAATAAAAGTAGTGAAAAGAAACCATTTTTTTCAAAGATACAGTATGAAGAATAGACGTAGACCAATTATTCAGGCAAATATTTGCGTTACTGGTCATTTGTATTCATTAAGTTATATTTTATCAAATAAGGGGAAAAACTGGGAAATATATGGGCCACAACAAAATAATTTCTGTTGCTGGCCATTGGCCACCCTGATTTGTAGAAATAGGCATCAGCCAAAGAAAATCCCAAATTATTTGACCTCTATTAAAGAGTACCTAGGACCACACAGTTGTTGTAGTGGTTAGTACTTTTGCCTTTGCAGCAAGAAGACCCAGGTTCACGACCCGGTTGGAACTGCATGGAATTTGCATGTTCTCCCCATGTGTGCGTAGGTTTCCTCCGGCTTCCTCCTACAGTCCAAAAAAACGTGCAGATGTGGGGACTCTCTAAATTGCCCCTAGGTGTGAATGTGAGAGTGGATGGTTGTTTGTCTCTATGTGGCCCTGCAATGGACTGACAACCTGTCCAAGATGTATCCCGCCTCTCCCCCTTTTAGCTGGGATTAGGCACCACCATGACCCCCCATGTAGACTACCTCAGCAGTTAAAAGTTCGGTGCAATAATTTCATATAAAAAGGTGAAACTTTTCACTAAAGTGTATGTGAGGACTTTAGATGCAAACTATGAACAGCAACATCCTCAGTTTAAATTGGAAGGCAACCTTTGTTTAATATCACACACTGCCTCTAATTTCCTGACAGCTCTCTACTGCTGTTACACAAAAGAGTATACAAAATAATTGATGTCAGCTGTACACTGGAGAGAAAAACTTTTTTTTAAGCAGGAGCTTAAATGAGTCCTGATTATATGCGACAATGTGTTTCACATGTAAATAAGCTCTTTTCAGTTTTTTCAAATGTCTTGTTTTTACAAAAATATGCAAGTAGTACTTCGATCACAATTGTAAAATCATTCAGTCCCGTCAGGTTGATATATTTTCCCTCCTCCTGAATAATACTTATGCAAACATCAAATGTGACACTGGTCCACACAAAAGGAATAAGTCTCAGCTCTGTCAAACTGTTTAACATTTCAAATACCAAGTGTCCTTTGTCATCTTAATGATCACTGTACCTGGTATTTCATGTACCTTCAAGAGAATTTAAGCTTCCTTGTAAACCACCTATCCTGCGAAAACTGTTTTTGAGAAAGGATCAAGTTTGAAGACTCTGAATTTTAACTTTTTTGCAATAAGATACAAGTCTAATTTTGTTACTTCTTTTATTTAGGCGCAGCTTTTGACGGAAACTGTTGTTGACAAAAACTTAGGTGTCTTGTAGATGCATTACATTCCCATCGCAGGGTTAAGCTGAACCAAACCCAGTTAAACAGTGTGGTTAAATTCATGGCAAACCTTTGAGTCACCACAGGCACAATTAACCACAAATTCTTTTTTTTTGAGAGAAAATAAAGTCGAGGGAGTAGAGAGTGGGCAAGCTGCAGAGAAGGCTGCTGTTTGGAACAGGGAGTGTGGCTGCTGTTTGGCATCCTGACAGGATTCCAGTGATTCCAGTCTTAACGAAAACTAAGTCAAGGCTTTATTGAGACTATCAGCAGGGAATTCAGCAGTCGCTTTCCAAGGCATAGAAAACCCATCCTGAGACATCATGAGCTAGTACCTGTAAGATTTCCTCTAATGCCTCCATTCAGCAGTAAATGCAGCGTAATTACAGGGCTGACACAGTGCATATCCACCATCATCATTAAATTAAGGGGTTTGTGAAGATGAGAACTTGGCTGGGTTCAGCTTGGAGCCAATAGAATCCTCGTGATAATTTACAGTACTCTAAATGTGAGGATGACTCCTCTTTCATTTGTTACTTATACTGGAGCTAAGTACATATTTCGAACTGGGATGGCCTCACAAGTGAGAACAGTATGTATTGGGAGACACAGAGAGCCGACTAATAAGCTATTGTTTAATGGAAGAATAGCAGAGAGCATTAATTCTCCAGATAGTCTAAGTCTTATGAGTAAATATGTACCATACATTTACATGGATGTGTACTGGTTTGAGTCAGCAACCTGCTGCTACAGCTAAGTCTAATACAGTATTGTGCAAAATTCTTAGGGCACCAAAAACAATCAAATCAAATTCTGTGATCTTTAGTATTTGGGTTGGGAGGATTGAATGTTTGGTTTTGCACTGTATAATAGCAAACATCCAATCAGTCAAACTCATAAAACATGTGTTTGTAATTCTTAAACATGTTCTGAATAAACCTGGCGTAACAGACCTTTTCCCCGGCTGATATTTTTTTAAAATTATTATTAGTTAGAGTTCGAATCCATGTAAATACTGGACAACTGCATTCATATTTTCTGGGTATGTTCCAATGAAATCGTTGAGAAATAAATGCACCTTTGCACAGTGCTGTAGATGACAAGGTAGAAATGCTATTTAAAATAATGGGCTAGCTTTTCATTATTTTTTTTTTCCCCCACGAGAGTCAAAATAGGATCAAGAAGCAAATGGTTGTTGATGTAATTTATTCCAAAAAAAGTTACCCTCAAAGTTTTGGAACTAAAATTGTAGAACAGCAAGTCTACATCCATGAACAATATAGAGTTTGCCTAATAAGAGAAGTAAAAGAAGTGGAAGAGAGTCAAATGGCTGAATGCCTGTTGTCAACTAGCTGCCAAAGGTGTCAAAAAACCCACTATACCACCATGAAATATTTGAATATTTTAGTTGATCAATATTTTTCTTACACCCCTTAATTCAGCTACATCTTCTAATTTTTAGTTGAGAAGATGCTGTCATTTTAAAATAACATGCATGCTGCTGCTGCTGCTGCATGACCTTGATGACTGAGAAATTTCACAAATGTTGCTAGTCCATTGCACCAACTCTAACTACAAACCTTGATTACTAAAACACTGCAAACATGGATGCATTCAGTGTGTGTGCTCCGTGCACACCACTGCCAGTAATGGACAAAAATGAAGACCACTGGCCCTTTAACCATTGGTAAATACCTATATTCAGAAGCACTGACTCAGGCATAGGTGAGAAGGTTGCCACAACAGACAGTCAGACAGACTTTTCAGCTGACCTGCAGTAACAGCAAGAGGAACATATGCCCGTGTCTAAGGAGTCAAAGCCAGTGTTTCTGAGGCTCACGCCACTATGTTAGAGGAATAATAACAACTGTATCCAGTTTTTTGTCATCCATCTTCCCCAACAGCAAACAAAGAAACATCTCTGCCAGCTAAAACAAATTATATAAAACCAGTCTTTCCAGCTGCTCCTTCATATTATGCTCATTTTCTCAGGGTGCAGGTTAAAAGTGAAGATCACTGGACAGGAAACATTAAAGTACACTTCAAAAACCCAGCATTATAATGGTGGGAGTAAGCGTGGCTATTAAGACAGCATACAGTAATAGATGATGGCAATTATGTGACTTCTGAGCAAAGCACTGAGTGTTGGACAATATGGGAAACCATTTTAATGTGCCTGGTCCTGGTCAAGCAAGTGAAAATGAATTAGTAGGCTACTGTTCTGCATGCATGTGTGAGTACTCTCCCAGAAGATAAAAAAATAAATAAATAAAAGCATGTGCAACTGAACTGCATTGATGACTGAGGTGTTCCCTTACACTGGCTTTATAAAGGTCTTCTAGAGTGAAGTTTAATTTGGGTTTTTTTCAGTGCAATAATGCTATCAATATAGGTACCTTTAAAGCACTGTTTAGATTATTAGCAGACACTCTCTGGAGGTAACTGCCACTGCCTGGTTAAACCTTGGATAAGTTGATAAACTGCTCTTCCAGATCATGATCAGACAAAGTGAGTGTACTGTATATGTTTATTTATATTAAGGTATTGCTATCATAATTATCATTAATTTTGCAGCCTGTTGTTTATACGAGTCGTTTAAATATTAAGATGCGGCAGACAACACCGACCATGTAGTTTGATTGTTCTACTCCAGCAGCCTCTGCTGGGGATCACGTTACCTTTGAATGTGGCGGCTGGGACGTTGGTCGCTGCCGCTGAGTTCACAGAAACGTGAGAAGTTCCCACATTGGCCCAACAGGCAATGAATGCTAGTGAGGTTCATGTCATCATAGCTACCAAGCAACAAGTTAAAAAAAAAAAAAAGCAGCGTCCCGCAGCCTTTAAACGCCTCCTCTCCGTGTCACAAAGTAACTTCGGAGTCCATTCATTGTTGTCGCACCAGGCTACATTTGCAAACGAGTCCTCTTACCTTACGCAGTTGCAGAAGCAGCAGGAGGAGAAGCAGTCGCTGTAGTTTTTGAGCGCATAATAATCCTTCTTTTGGGTGAATTTTGAGCGTTGAAAACTGGGCTGAAATGTCCCTTTAAAAAGCTGTGTATTGTGGAGTGAATCAGGCGAGTGGCAGCGTAGTTCCTTCTCCCACCAGCGTCTCCCCGTAGAGAAACATGAGAAGTGTGTGCACTTTTCCTTACAGTTGTTACTGTTTCCCAGGACAACTCGGTGGGAGGAGTCAGCAGGAGGGCTATTATAAGCTATACGCCACATAAAGTTCACTTCCTGCCCTGAGGAAGACTAAAGTTCTTCTGGAAACAGTCAGCAACTCCCATGGCGGTTATTTATTCTTCTTTACTTTCCCATTGCACATTTCATTAAATTTAAAAGTGCACAGTATTGTTATGGTAACCCTGACTTCCTAGTGTGGAAGATTGGGTCGCTGTCGCACTTTGATAACAGGATGAAGCTGGATAATTTTCTGTTTCTGCTTTTCAAAATAAAAGTAAGAAGTCACACGAGGTGAGGAAGAAGCGACTGAATGGGCTTTTAAAAATATTACCATCAAACTTTATTTATACGGCACTTAAATACTATAAAATGTATAAGACAGCAATAGGATGCCCACTTTTTCCATGTAAAAAATAAGTGATTAACCATAGCAACTATAGATGACCTTTTCAAAGTTAAATACATGAATGATGTAAGCCACATGCAAATGTTATAAATGCTTTTGGACAAAATAAGCGGGGGGATAATGTTTCCCTTTACTGTCTTGCTTTATATTGTTTTAAAGCAATGAAAAATACTTTAAATTTCAAATCAACATAAACAATTCAGCTATTTTAACATCAACTGATTAGTTAGTTAGTTAGTTAGTTAGTTAGTTTGTTTGTTTTTGTGGGGAATATGGCAAGTGATAAATTAATTGATACTGGTGTTTTGTTGAAGTCTCTTTCGTCTTTGACACGAGTTTCCTCTTACATCAACCTGAACCTGAAATCGCCATAATAACCCTAACCACAGGGTGTGAGGGAAGTACACACCCATCAAACCAGGCCTCAGAACTACACAAGTACAACTGTGGTCATGTTTCAACTTTGTTGTCCTGTTATTGTGAAGGTAAAACTGAACTCCACACACCTTTTAACCAGCTATTGGCAAATACGTGTCCTTGCTTCCAGTAATAGTAAAAGTTTGTTTTATTTAAAAAATATACACACCATTTAAAGTATGTTTTCACTTTAATGTTTAGTACAGGTCGACAACACCACTGTAATGTGGAAGAGCAACTCTACATCTCATCTTGTATCACTACACAAGGATGCACTGATTTGTAACAACATAAAATGTAACTATTCAGTACACAGTGCAGTACATAGATAGATAGATAGATAGATAGATAGATAGATAGATAGATAGATAGATAGATAGATAGATAGATAGATAGATTCACAGCACTTTATTAATCCCTTGGGAGGTTCCCTCTGGGAAATTAAAACTCCAATAAGCAATACAGCAAGAAAATTGTACACAAAAAAGAAAAGCGAAAAAGAATAGCACCACACCACCAAAGAATTATTATTATTGTTTATACATATATATAATGTCAGTTCTAGTATAAATAAGTAGCATAAGGTAAAAATATAAGGTTAAACTAGCAGTATTATGATCCCAATTAATATATAAATTAATCGGTACATAGAAATCAGTGGTATTGTACAAATTGTTATACAAATTAACCGATATATAAATATTTAGATAGATAGATAGATAGATAGATAGATAGATAGATAGATAGATAGATAGATAGATAGATAGATAGATAAACATACTCCTAAAGAATACAACAAACATGGAATGAAATATTCAAATAAAATGTTAGAATGAAAATATACAATATAAGAAACATGCATGCCAACTATTCCGATTAAATGAAATAAAAACTTCAATCGACACAATGAATTAACATATATTGTACATGATGTTATATGACTCTGTAGTAGCAGGGTGTCTTTCACGCCCCTATAGTGAGTCATGTTACTAACCTGGAAGTCAGAGGTGGAGACAATACCTCATTGTCATTTCAAGTGTGAATCACCCAGTGGTTTGGACATTTGGAATGTGTTTGTTCTGTTCTACAGGGAGGTTTCATTGCTGTCGCATTGTGACTGCATATATAAAAAAAGACTGCTGTGGTTTGAGCTGCCCTCTGCTGGTTCATAAGCCTCCTGCAACGGGGGGAGAAACTCATATGAAGATCCAGCAGGGATGTGGAGAGATTTACTTTATATTACGGATCCATAAATAATGGAAATGTACAGGCACAGCAGCGTTTGGTTTTATCCTGCAACT
Source organism: Brachirus orientalis (assembly GCA_016785285.1). Lineage (NCBI taxonomy): Eukaryota > Metazoa > Chordata > Actinopteri > Pleuronectiformes > Soleidae > Brachirus > Brachirus orientalis. The sequence continues at coordinate 4,685,323 of JAFBJR010000121.1, forward strand.
AAGCAACTCATAAAGTATCTGTACTTGACTGAAATGGTTTTCTTGTATTCAGGAGTGATGGCACTGTTTAGCATTCAAATGCCTCTGTTCCTCAGCAACCCACTCATGTGAAACATTTAGTGTATTTTTTGCACCCACACTTTAAAAGGATTCACTGTTAGAATAACCTTAGTTTTTATCAGGTTTCTGTGCAAAGCAGCACAATGCTGAGAGGCAATAATTTCCTCAGCTTTAGTCATTCAAATAAATTTTTATACCTTTCATCACTTCCTTTCAAAAATCAATCCAGTTCATTAGAACTTATTAAGAAACATCACTTATTCGAGGCAGATAACACATAAGAAAGTGACGTTTTCAAGGTTAAACCTATACAAAACCTGATCATTTGAGTGGTGGGAATTGAACAGAGCTTTAATTATGTTGCTTTGAAAAAGAACAGTCAGTAGTTCCTGGGGCAATAAGCTGGAGTGTTGAGTCTTATCATATATGAAGATGATAAATGGTGTATTTTATTTATTTATTCATTTACTCATGTATTTGTTTCATAGGAGTCCTGATTGACAGCTTGACACTGCATAAAGAGTCTGGGTTAGTGTGTGCTGACGCTCCACTCTCAGCATAGCTTATCTGTTGCTATGTATCATAACAGTGACAAAAGCATTACTGATGAGTCACTCCACTGTCTGCTGGCTTCTCTATATAAATGCCTTTTGCCAGAAAGAGGGAAAAACACAACCCTGTACGCTGCCATGGAGTGTTTTCAGCTCCAGCAGGCAGATCATAGGGACTTGATGGATAGAGGAGGGAAATAAATCTTCAGAGTTTTTAAAAATCAAATGTGTGTACACTTGGGAAACAGTGGGTATTGTGTTTGCACCCATAATATTGGGTGACAAATTACAGGCACCCGATGTGGTTAAAAGTACAACGTGTGATTAAAAGTACAATGTGTAAGAATGAATGACATCTCCACTCACCCTATTCTTGCACCCTGGCATCAGGGAACCACAGTGGCCTTCACCTACTAGAAAGGATGTTATCCTTCCTTCACCTCTCTCACCACTCTGGCTGGTTTGTCCATTTGGGCTTCTGTTTTGTTATCGATGTTTTTATTCTTCCTCTTGATTTGGTCTTCACGAGTAAAAACAATGTAACATTATTTTAATGAAAAGTCCTTCATTCGAAAACACACTCTGTATTACCAGAGGTTTTTTGAGCAGCAGAATTCACCTGTGAAAATCCACCATCTTTGCTGCTGTCTGGCTTTACTGGCACAATGTTGATGTTGCGTCCATCTAGCCTGGCACAAAGCAAATCACTTCCTTTGTGCAGTGTGGGAGCTACACTACAGAAGAGAGTTGTGTGGAGCTGATAGGATTAATCAGTATTGTGTGAACTCATTCGGCAATGGTTGGTTTATATTTAAAATGTGCACACTTACGAAGTCTTATTCTAACGCTACAGAAATCCAAATGAGTTTTATTTAAAAGCAAGTTTACACTTATACCAGAATACATATGGGCAGTTGAATTTCTCCCAATAAGCCCTCCTAAATCTTAAACATTGGACCTTTATGGGTATTCAAACTAGTATATTACAGTCTGTGACGTGTAACTTACACTCATCAAGCCCATGTATGGCAACACACCAGTTGCACACTTTCCATTACAACTGAAGCACAGAAAGGTTGGCACGATGGTATTCAGACCGCTCTCCCGTTATAAGCTTCTGAGCTCAGAGCATTGTCTCCCTCTCCTCCACCTGTAACCAGCCGACACTAAGATAAATGGCAGGTGGTCCTGAAAAGGCTCCCCATCCGGTGCCATGCTGAGCTGCACAAACACACATTATTGCAGATTGGAGCAGGAGTGGAGGGACGTGGGTGGAATGTTGAAGCAGGGCAGTCTGCAGGGCCGCCAGAGCAGAAGCGAGACAGGGAAACAAGTACGACACAAAGAAGTGCATACAGTAGCTGCTGTGTGCAGCAAGGAAAAGGAGGTTTTGTAAGTTGGACGACTTGGATGGAAGTGATAGCACTGGAAAAAAAAAGATTCAAAAGAAACACTTGAATATAGACAAAAACACACTAGTTGTGAGATGAAAGAGAAGGGAGAGAGAAGAAGGGAGCAGCAGCCATATCACTGGGCTCTGAAGAGCCTTCAGAGTGCTGCGTTCAGTCTCCAAATTGAGACTTACACTGTTGACATTTCATCTCAGTCGGGGTCATGAGGATTTTGTTGATTTTCTTGAGGGAAAAGGAAAATTAATCAAATTATTTTTAAACTTAAAATAAATAACTTGAGAAAATGGAGCCTCTTTCAGTCCCGCTCTGTCTGAAACTCTGTCCTTGCATTACACCGACTTGGTGAGTGGTTTGAAGAAATACAATAAAAAAGTTTGTAACTTGTCAGTGTTTGTAACACACCGTCAGAATCAGGCATTTGTTAGATCTCTTGAATTGAGATTGGTTTGTCAGCCACTGATTGAAATTTCTCACCAGAAGAATTTATTGCAATGAGTGCCCTTATTAGTGATAAATTATCTCTTCAAGCTTTTCATTGTTATTTGGGTGTAAAATCATGTGCAAATAGCAGCAGATGTCCCTTCCTGAAACGTGTGAAGTTATTGAATTTTAATTATTTTGCTGTTAATAAAATGTTATACAATTTTTGTACGACATAAAGGCCAAAAAAACATTTCCTTCTGTTACCCTTTTGTATCGATATAAACAAAAGATGTTATGTCTATTTTGTCTTCATACCAACTTGAAACATTATTTATTTTTTTGGTGACCCAGGTGCAGCGCAAGATAAAACACAAATTTACATAAGGTTTTTGTAGCAGTGATGCTGGCAATAAAAAAGAGAACAATACAAGCATTCATTTTTAGTTATGATTCTGGCCACCCAGGAAATGAAAGTTCAATACTTGTCTTATCTTGGTTCCCACTTACCGCTGAGGAAAATATTGCATCTGTTCATTTACATACCTTCTAAATGCATGACAGTGTTCAGCCACTAATGTTGTCATTCCACAATAGTTCACAGTATAGCTGCAACATGGGGACTACTGTCGGCTGAAAACAGCAGCCTGCTAACTGGAAACAAACGGTGAGCTTATTGACTGTAAATAAAACAGTCAAACAGCTAAAGAGCTGAAAGTGGGAAGTGGAAGGTCGGGTCATATTTTATGAACCCCCACACTATGAATGAACCCGCTCGCACTCAACATAGCTGTTAATATAAAATATGGAACTTTAAGCTATCTGCTATCCCTACTTGAGAAATATATAAAGTCTACAGCAAAAATAATATCACAAAAAAGATATTTGACTTGCATATTTGATGCAAGCTGGCGTGGCTGTTCATTATTTGGACAAATTATTTAACACAGTTCAGTTCAGTTTATAAAGGTCTGAAATGGTAAAAATGAGGACAAGCTCTGAAAGTTTGCTCTGGGCAGAATTTTCCATTTATTGTCTACGGATATCCACCCTTTTAACCCTATAGGTACAACAATTCTCAGAATACATCATACCAACTCTGTAACTGTCACATTTAAACTGTCTCTCAATGTTTTTGGTTTTCCAACTTGATTTTTTTTTTTTGATCATTTTAGTTTGTTAAAATATGTCAAAAACATCCAAAAGTAATCCAGAATTATCTGAACACCATGTGGAGTAATTACACAGATAACAATTTGCCATTCCATAGTGTGTGCTCTTTTGAAAGGAGAACTCTATTGATTTGTTTTTGTTTATACTTGTCAACAAATATCATGAAAAAAAAAAACTATTGTATCATCATAATACGTTTTTATTCTGAATATAGCGTATTACTCTGTGCTGTAGGCCTCTGTATTTGAAAACAAATACTAAAACTTCATTGAGCCACACTGCGCTGCAATAGTTTGCTAAAAAAAAATAAATACTATATGTGTGCTCATCTGTGATGTAGACAAAATTGTGGACCCCATGAAGATAATAGAAGTTATCATTGTAAACACAGAATCATGTTAATTTTTAACCTCCAAAGTAGTGATCTGTTCGTTCTTATATCAAATGAAGGTATTCAAATCAATCGTGTCTCCTGTAACTAATGGCACTTATGAACAATATCAACCCCAGTCATGTCCACAAGATGGCAGCGTCAGTGGTGCAGGACGTCACTAAATCCAGTTAATCCCATCAACTGGGATTTGGTGAGTCTGAACACACCACAATATACAGAGTCAATCTCTCTCTCTCTCCCTGGATCTCTGAATGGTAAAAAGCAAATGTCAAGTGCAGTGTAAATGCTTTGTATTTACAGTACTGTGCAAAAGTCTTAGGCACCATTAAATTTGTTGTTTTACCAGTGCTATAATGACCATACAGTATAATTATTCTTTGACCACTTTATTGGAACACATCCAGAAAATCCTTGAACATGTAGTTTTAAAATAACAACGACAACGACAACAAAACAGCTTCTACTGTGATAGATAGTGTGACCTTCCCTTACACTTGAACAAGATCAACAACCTGAAAACTGGAGAGGAACCTCATGATAAAACCCCTGTGTGATATCTGCTGTGAACAAGGTCCGTTACATCAGGTTTATTCATTACATGCTTGAGCGTCACATACACATGTTGTATGAGTCAAACTCATTGGCAGTTTGCTAATATATATAAGACCAACTTTCAGTCACATCATTCCAAACTGAATGCCAACGATCACAGAATTTGACAGACACAAACACGCCGACGCTGATGGTGCACTTTAAGACTTTTGCCCTGTACTGTGTAGTGCCGCTCTAGTCACACATCCTTACAACACATCTACATTCAGCACCTCTTTCTAGCACACATCTGTCAGATCCATTCACTGCCCTCAGGAGCGACTTGAGGTTGCAGGAGCACGTGTACACTAGTGGAGGCAACTTATGCGTCTTCATGTAAGTCTACATGTACCTGTGATTGCGTCCACATAGTCAATCCTGCATGCACACCATAGAGAACAAGTCAGGTGACCTAAGCCAAACGGGTATGTCCAATCCAATGAGCAAGATTTGTGCAGGATGGACTGACACTGTCTCCTAGCCTTTTCCACACACCACCTCCATTCACTAAAGCCCAGCAGATTACCTCAGTCAGATCTTTGCTCTTTAATTAGCAGCAAACAGGGGGTGAAGGAGTAACGGCACAGGGACTTCAGAGAAGCACAGTGTAGGAAACAAAAAGGGAGGGACTGGTGTATTGTTGCTCTCACATAATGTCAAATTTCATCTGTCTGAATATGTTTGTGCTTAAAAGTATTGAATAAAGTAATAGCAAGCCAACAGGAAAGAAGAACTGTACATCTCATATTATACCATTTCTGCATTCTGGTAGATACTGTCGGATAATTAGTTGGGAAAACTACCATTATTTGTGTTATATTTTGCAATAACAGTCATATAAAAGAGAGGGAAGGCTTTCTTTCGTGTGACGCTTTCACCTCAAAAATAGCTACAATTACTTCATTAAAGCTCAGATAACAAAGGGGAAATAGCACACACATACACACACATATATATATATAAGCCTTACATCTCTGGACAATAACATCAGCTACCTGTGAGGATGAAAACCAACCCAAACAGTCACGTGACCCTGAGGTCATAATGAAATCCATGTGGAGCAAAGAAGCACACAGTGACTTCAAGTTACAAAAGGGGTGCAGGGAGTGGGCTTATCACTCTCTCCCAGAATCCTCCCCATGGGAGCCATTAATTTCTTGGATGCTTACACAAGACATCTCCGTGATGCAGTTTACTCGCCATCACAGGAATTGTGCAAGTGGGCATCATCAACTTTAATCCCAGTGCATTCATCAGAGGGCAAGTCTGTGCAGATGAAGGGCAGAGACAAAGAGAAACTTTTTTCTCAGTGGAAACCTGACATCTACCCAATCACGCAGATGACGCGATGGTATCCCTATGTGATGTGTGACAGGGTGTACGAGTTCCGAAATAATACTGAATTATTTGACAGGAGAGGTCCAAATAAGTCATGAGACGACAATGATGAACTGCACCGTGTGTGGGAGCAGTGAGCGTGTCTGGATGGCTGGGTGAAGCGCCTCAAAGGCGTGGCATCGAGGAGCAGTTTAATGGAGAATAGTAAAGACAGAGAGTATGGGGGCTAAATTTAGCCAATGGCTCTGCTGGGGTGGAGCTAATCCTCTTTACACTCGAATTATCTGGCCTTCGGATTAGAGAGCTTTGCCTCTATGCAAGACATCTACTCTCTATAATGATGTCCCGCAGTGGGCTACACCATGTCTCCAGGCAGGGGACGGTGAGTCATCAGACTGACTGCTGCAATAAATAAAGAATTTGTTTAATGGGACAAAATCATTCATTATGTGCTATGTATGTGAATCTATGGTGTCATTACCGGTTTTTGGTGCATTTACTGACAGTAATGCTGTACTTGGTAATAAAAAAAAAAAGATCTCACAATGACATTCTATGAAGTGAAAAAGCATAAACTACACAAATGATGTTTTTAATAATATACTGTACTTATATATTTGTGTTTTCATATATGGAGTGTGGGATAGTTAGACGTCCACATGTCAAATATCTAAATTGTTTGAGTTTTCTTTGAGACCAAAGAACAAATAATCCTTAGTTCCAAATTCTTTCTTTGTCTTACGGTATATGATATTAAACCATATATATATATATTATGTCATTCAGCCGTGGTGCTCCTTCTGTGGTGTCGGTCCCTCCTTCCCTCTGATTTCATATATTTTCTCTATGTAAACCACAGGAATGATGTGTGGTGCAGGAGAGTTATGATTATCCATCTCCAGCAGGTGCCACTTAGACACATCCATAATCCCCTCTGCACTCATCCACGCCCTGAGAAATATAAGCAGCAGCCTTTCCTTCCTGATTGTAGGCAAAATGAATCTTTTAGCCATTTTTTCTGGGGCTTGTCCAAAGTGACTCAGGATAGCTGAGCAGCGAGTCTGGGTCTCATTCAAGGACACTTTAACAGAGTGTGCACCATTTTGCCTATGAGGCAGAGAGGTTTGTCCTGGCTGGAATAACTATAGATAATAATCATCCAGTATATCATTATAGTCCACTCCTGAAATGCCTTTGATAAACTGTCTTGTGTGGTCTCTCAGTGCTTAAAACCTGCACATTTCTTCCAGTGATATAGAGTAACAGACTACCAAAGGCCAAGATTCAAGATTCCATAATAACACTTTCTGCTGTGGAGTGTCCTTAGAGAAGAAGAAGAAAATGGAGACTTCACCCGGTTTGTTAGGACACCAACCTCTGCCCTCTTTGTGAAGTACATATTTTAACAAGTGAAAGAATAACATGTAATCCTGTTGAGTGTCAATACAGTTTACACTGAGTGTCAGTGTAGCCTGTTGTTACTTCAACCAACCCAGGACTGTACCATTGTGGTCCAGATATGGGGGGCGGGTGCAGGGGTCAGTTCCTGGTGTTTCCTGTGGTGATGAACCATGGTGTGTGTATGTGTCGGGGGGCGGGGGGGGAATCCTAATCCCTCAGGCTTGGTTGCATCAAGTCCTGAGGATAAACTGACACGTAGGCTTTGGACATGTGAAAATGTCACTTGGACATTAACATTTTTATTTATGTTCATTTATTGTTGTTTTTTTTTTTTAAATAAATAAATAAATAACCTAGCGGGATGTCAACTCCGGTAAGGCAATATTTTTTAAACTTATTTATTGCATATATTTTTATGTTGGCTTCAATGTTGTATTGAATTTTGCCATACAATGTGTGAGGAAGTGAGCAACACTGTAATTTAGACTGAAAAAAAAACACACCTGCAGTGCTACATCTTTCTTTTTTCTTTTATCTTTTTAGATTATCTTGTAATAATTTCAGCATAAACCAACAGTTTCTTTTCAGAACATTCATTTCAGTCCAATAATAATTTCGCCTCAGGTCATGTCACCCTGCTGCTTATAGTTTAATATACACTACCTAGTATAATTGTTTTGCCACAAATCTTTCAAATCTTCAGCTTTTGTTTGAAGCCACTGTATAAATATACATATAGAGGATATGCTCATACCAGAATGAATACGCTTCAGTATGTTACATGATCGAGGAATCCACTGTGTTAACAGGATCTTTTCAATGTAGCATTTTTATGCATAGATATGTTAATGTGAATACAATGTTATATGTTGGATAATGTCACCAGACATGTAAGTGGGTGTCACATTCATCTTCTTAATGCTCAGTAGAACTCTGGAGGTGCAAAACTAGTAAAAATTGAATGAAGTAAGGTACAGTTTTGGTCACCATCAGCAGGAGACTGTGGTTGTTCTGAGTTAAATTACATACAAGAACTGTGGCTGGAAAAAGTCTCAAACTCCAGCCAGAGTGTGTGTGTTGTCTGGTTTAGGTCTTACTCCTATTGCAGAGACTTAAATCAGTTTACATAGTGTCTTCATGGAGACTTGTCTTCTTTGTGGGGACACAAAAGCAAGTCTTCCTAACACAAATAATTACGATTAGAATTAAAGATGATGACATGTTTTCAGGTCAAGGTAAGGTTGGGTTTAGGTTAGGTACCCATGTCAAAAGGTAAAAATAAATTTGGAAGAAATCAATTTACTTCACTGTCACATTACTTCCACTGTTAATATGTAACTCCACAGTGTGGGTATATGGCTGTGTTGCTCTCTGCAGGACAAGCTACTAAAAACTGATGAAGCACAGTGACAGAGTTTGGCTCCGTCAAAATAATAAATTAAATGTGAACAGTAAAAGGTCACTTGTAAGATTGAAAACCGCTTCCTGTAAATTACACGGTGCTACCTCACTGCTTCCTGTTAAAATCTCAGGCATACATTGATTTTCATGATTCAAAGCAGCACTTTCATTTTTCAACACTGGGACGCATAAAGAGGAAGGCAGATGATGATCCATTCAGAGCGTGCAGAGGCATAAATGCTGATTAATTTGTGTGTGTGTGTGTGTGTGTGTGTGTGATATGTGAAAGGGAAGATTAAGTTGGTACACTCACAAATACTTCTACAGATCAATAACTTAGAGGAGAGGGAGACAGTGTGAGTACAGACAGTCTGACTGTTATGTAAGAGCCAGCTGTGTGAGTGGAGGAGCAGCAGCAGGATGATAAAAGCAACACTGCTTCCCTCATCCAGACAGAGCATCCATCCTCGCACTGACTTCCCCGAATTGTTCATGTATTATTCAAGTTACTGAAGGAAACAACAAATAGGAAAAAAGCAAATCACATCATGGCACTGCAGTGACTCTCATTAGCCATGGCAGCAAAACAAATTCATACATATATGTTCACACTGATGATGGCATTTGAAAACCACAAAAGCTGCAAGTACATTTCAGTGCTTCAATCCAGACTCACTAATCCAACTGCTGCCATCAGCAACCACTATGTGTTTCGTGATGAAACAATGATGTGAGATGGGGCAGGATAAAAAAAACTGCAGTCTTAATCTGGATTAAATCATAGTGTTCATCATCCTGGCTGCAATTCAGAACATACCAGCCTATACCATTCAGTGTCTGTCCATCATAAATAGTCATACAGCATTTTATAATGTGGTACAAAATACTGCAAATAAAAAACTGTACAATTGGAAACATAACATCTCATTATCATTATTATTATTCAATTTGAGCCTGGAGTTCGACCAAATGCCCTGGATGACTGAGAACCTTCACAGTCTTATTGTGCGGAGTTTATGTGTTCTCTCTCTGTGTGCATGTGGGTTCTCTCTTTTTTGGTCAGTGACTTCCCACCTTCCCAGCACAGTTCTTCCCACCACAGTTCAAAACATGCAGATAAGGTTAAGTGGACACTCTCTCTGGTCATAGGTGTGATTGTGAGAGTGAATGGTTGTTTATCTCTGCATGTTGGTCCACAAGACCTTCATGAGGAGGATAAAGTGGTAGAAAATGAATAAATGAAATTGAATCTCTATCAGACAATGCTCATTCAGTCTAGTTTCAAATAGTTACTTAACCCTCCCAGCAGGGATGGTAGTAAGTCACACATATGCAAGTCACAGGCAAGTCTCAAGTCTTAACCTTCAAGTCTCAAGCAAGTCCGAAGCCGTTCTTCCAAGACCCAAGTCAAGCTGAGTCATAACTCGGCTCAAGCAAGAAGATGATTTCCCATTTTGAACTATTTGATTTGAATGATTTTATTTAATGAACTGGGAGACTGAAGGCTGATTTGAGTGAAGCATTGCTTTGGTATGGATGTACTCTTCACATCTAAACATTAAACAGAAGAGAAGAGGAAAACTAAATCTGCTCATATTGTCATTGCAATTTACCACAATCTTTAGTTAAAACCCAGGTTGTATGCAAACCTGCAAAGATAATTTTACTCTAGTCCAAGTCAAGTCTTATGTCATGAGTGTCAAGTGGAGCCTTTTAGCCAAGTCTTGTCCTCAAATTTGCGACTTAAGTCAGACTCAGAAATTGAATGTAATACCCAAACAACTGTATATTTGCTTTAAAATAAAAAATAAGAGTTTTATAGCCTTAGTCTTTTATAACAAGTCTTTTATATGTACTTTGGGCAATGGCCTTGCTCTTTAGAGGCAGCCATCTTGTACCATGTTTCCACAACAGCCCAAATGGAAAACCAGCCAAAAGGTTTGAAGTAATTAGTACACAACAAAGAAGAATGATATTCTTTCTGGTATGAGAAGGCCACCGTACTTCATTAATGAGTTTGGAAAGCAAGGGCAGAGTGGATGAACATTTAAAAAAAAAAAAAAAAGATAAACCATTAGATAAACCTTTCACACTGGACCTTTACCTGGGACTTGTTCAGGAGAAATGTCTCCATCTTCTTGTATGCTGTTATGAGGCAGTTTTTGAGCAATGTGTGCATATAATGAGGTACCAACTTTTTGACTAGTCCCCTATTAAAAGTATTAAAAGTTATTAAAAGTATGTCACAGTTGGACTGAAAGTTGACACAAAGGTTTAGTCAAAGTTTGTTTTATGTCACAGGTGTGTGCTGTATTTTGCATTCATCTATGCAGTTTGGTTGATGCCAAAACATTTCTACAATACACCGTAATTCCTTATTAACTAACCAACCTAAGCCTGAAAACTTGTTTGTGTCACATCACTGTGCAATTCCATTAAATCATGACAGTAATGTAACTGACAGCTGCAGACTTTTTAAAAAGTGTTGTTGCTTGTGTCATCCTATCTGTGTTTCTGGCCTTTGAGTATATAATAAAAAAAATAAAAATCAAGACAGGTCTGGATGTGTCACCACTGCAGTAGTGCCGTGTGGTGGATCAAAATGGCGTCACAGCATTTGAGCAAGGGAGATGAGATTATCTGGTTGTGTGGAAGGACAAGCAGCCTACAGGGGCTGAACGGGATAGAACTGAAGTCTATCCTCCTGTCCAATAACACAAGCCTGTTCTTCTTTGCTGTTTTGCTGACAATTAGTAATGTGTGATGTAAACTGTGTTTCAGGTTCGGCATGCAGCACTGTGCACATGAAAGAAGATAATTCAACTCAGCTGCTGAGGCCTTAAACCTTACGACAGAAAAGCTGCAGCTCCCTCCGGACACCTGGGACACTGAGAGCAACTTACAGCTCGTAGTCAGGATTATGTCATTATAGCTGGGGACTTGGGCCTCTCCAGTATTCAACAACTACAAGGCATTATCAGTCCTGCCCTCCAGACACACAGCAGGAATCATGGATGACTCTTATCACAATAATGTGAACCAGCAGGTGACAGAGAGCGGAGAGTACACCTACACCCAGGATGGAAGAGGTCATGACACCTACCCTTACCAAACGGACTACCCTCCACAGGATGAGGATGCTGCGAGTGACGCCACAGAGGGGGCAGATGAAAATGATCAGATGTATGAGGGGGAGTACCAGGGCATCCCCCACCCCGACGAGATCAAGGAGGCACGACGGGCAGCACGGATGGAGGCCAGAAGGAAAGCCCGTCAGGCTGCCCAGCAGGTTGACGAGGAGGAAAACTTGCCAGAGCAGTATGAGGCCATCATGGAGGACTGCGGCCATGGGCGCTTCCAATGGATGCTGTTCTTTGTACTTGGCCTGGCACTAATGGCGGATGGAGTGGATGGTTTTGTGGTGGGCTTCGTTTTGCCCAGTGCTGAAAAAGACATGTGCATATCCAATGCTGACAAAGGATTGCTGGGTAAGTCAGGGAAGCTGAAAGAAACTGTGAGGTATAGTTATGTATAGTTATCAGTTCCAAAATGACATAACAATTCATTTAAAAATCATTACGCTGAGGAGAGAAGTGTTGCAAAGGCTGATGAGAGAGTTATTAGTATGGTCCTAAACCAGAGAACTGGGGAAATAAAAATTGACCTGACCTGATTATGGAGCTGGAGGAAAATGGCTGGCCATTACACTGCTGCTGAAATATTTGAGTCAAAGGTGAACTTACTGATAGACTAACAATGTCAGACCCATATGTATCCAACACAGCTGAAAACAGATTCAGCACACCCATTATTCCCAGACCAATAAACAGCCTAGACTAGATAATTGCAATCATCTGTCAAAGACTTCCAATCTTCACCCAGGGAAGAGGAACTCGTCAGTAAAATGATCTGCCATTGTTCTTGGCAGTAACACAGCCTGCATGTGTTTGGCTCTTGATGGAAAATGGTTGCAGACCACTGATTCGAGCAGAAATATCCTCCAACCACTGGGATAAATTAGGGAAAACAAGGCTTGGATCATATTGCAAATGCATAAAAAAAAGGAATAAAACCAATGTGTCCTAAAAGAGAATGAGTCTACTGAGAGCCATCAGGTTAGCATCACTGAGCATTAGCATTGGTGCTACAAAAGTCTCAAAGGCAACTAGAGCGGCGCCACACCTCATGTTTAGTGTCTAATTATATTAGACACTAATTGAGGAAAAAAAAAATATTGTGCATCTATGGGAGTATTTCCTTGTGATTGTAAATTTCACCTGCTCCAAAATATGGACAACAATAGAAACACAGACGCAGCTTAATTGCAAATGTACCTCGAAAGCATGTAATTCTCACTTCCTGCGTACACATCGAAATGGTTTGTACTTGGAGCTTGGTGCTTTTCTGATGAGCACTCAACACCGCTGTACACCTTTCACACACTGCAGACACAGTCGTCAGGAGCAATGTGGGATTAGGGGTCTTGCCCAAGGACATATCGACATGTAGACGAGTGGAGCCGGGACTCGGACCCACAACCTTCAAGTTGAAAGAGGACTCGCTCGACCACTGAGCTACTGTCTACTACTACTACTGCAAATTAAATCCCCTCGCCTTATATGCCAATCCTTGTGTAGCCAGGCAGCATGGTAGATTGCACATTGCTCATTTTGTCTTAACAACAGGCGACTGGGATGAAGCATTGCAAGAGACTGACGATGAAACAGCTGGTGATAGTATTGAGTGTGTGCTCCCAGGCTAATACGGAGCATGATGCAGAAGTCAGTGAACCTGGTGGCCTGCAGTGCCCGGTGCAGGGCTGTCAGATACACTTCAGGCCTCTGACAGGCTGCGGCAGCAGGAGGAAGGCCTGACAAAAAAATGAAACCTGTGTCTGTTTGTGCAGAGTGAAGGGGGCGCATAGATCATTGGCTGTGAATATGAAGTAGATCGCTGTTCGATTCATGCTCATGCTCTGTTTACCAGGAACACAGGAGATGAAATGTGCTTCATCTTAGCCTTGGACAGCAGGTAGACTTCCAAACCTTTTGTCAAGCAGAGGGGAATGGGTTTTTGCTCTTACCTTTAAAGTGGCTGTGTTAGAGGGGAACACAGTGCTGGGCTCAGTGAGGATAAGGATGTTTTGTTCTGTCTGGTTTTTAATCCACGACTTCATCTGTTCAGCTGAGATTCAAGCAACTGATACCTGAAGAGAATTGGCTGTTTTTGACATACAGTAGGTAGCTACAGGTGAATGCAGCTAATGCAATTCTGGAATAAACTGCCTGAACTGCAGTTAAAAAGGTGATGTATAAACTATGAGGAGGCTTTATGGTGCTTCCCTCAAGCCAATAAAATATTAATCCAGAATATATGTGGTGCATAGCATTTAATTTTAGTGTTTTGTGCTGTACGCTTCAGCGATCTAGCTCCATGAGCTCATTATTTTTTATATTTACATCAAAGAGACAGTTGGTGCAACAGTGAAAGATCTGCTTGTGTAGAAAAGTAAACCTAAGTGCCTAAACCTCATAATTGCAGAAATGATTTTAAGTACTTTCATGGAGAAGTGCAGTTTCAAAGTTAGTGTTATTCGTTAATGAATAACTGATATATCTGATTATTCTTAAGAAGCTGGCATCTTTGAAATTCACAGCATTATAGCTAAACTAAATTTAGCATATAGTTTTTGTTGGGTGTCAAATAATCACAGTTTGCGACACTATCCATGCACAGATTAGAGGGTACTGCATGTTTGTAATAAATCCTGACAAAAAAGGGACATTTTCAAAGAAAATATCATTTACTGGCTGGAAAATGAAGTCTTCTGTCACTATTTCAGCCAATCTGATTTATGGTAGATAACAGAAGAACTGACTGTTATCACACCATATTGTCTTTCCATTCTGCCTTGGTATTCAAAAAAATATTAAAATATTAGAGGTGCACAGTGGATTAATTGCCACTTCATGCACGTGTGTGTGTTAAATACAGAAGTGTTTTAATTTGGGTAAAAATAGGTGAATTTTTCCCTCAAGGACACTTCATCGGGCAGTCTGAATCTTGTTGCTGCAGGGAAACATCCTTGGCCTCCACCTCATATATGAGGCTCTCTGAAGGATTCCTGACCACTATAGGTCACCTGTCATTAACATTGCCTTGAGCAACAACTTGACCAAGATTTTAAGTGATATACTGACTGAAAATTGACTTGACTATTCGTTTCCCATGATCATTCACTTGTAGAATGAGCTAAGGATGGGCAGCTTGCCATGAGGACAGGCCAGTAATCCATTGGAAAGTTGCAAAATACCGTCTTCATGTGTCGTTAAGATGCTTAATCCCACTGTTATTAGGGATGTGTGTAGTAAAAACACAGGGGAAGCCGAAAGGTGTGTGCCTAACGGATTAAACAACATGATGGAGAGGATGCTTGAAGTTGTAGGTTACAGTTCTGACACCAATAGATGGGGAAAGCATATTACTCTCCCCAGAGACATAAAAAGGAAGTACACAATCTTTATCTCCTTGGTGCAGTAATGGGCAGTGCTGTTGGTCATTTTTATGGGCTTGCCTCTCGCTTTTCAACAATGAGAAATAGGAGAATACATCTGCAGGTAAAATAAAGGAGAAAATTAGTTTTGCAGCAATAAAAGACTGTCAGAGAAAGCAAAGAGAGAAACAATGTCGTTGCAATGAGGGAGAACCGTTCTAATTATTCAGGGATGTGTATCTGAGCATGCAGTGTTGAATTACACAAGAAGTGTGATGGTCTCTATGAATCTGTGTTCATGAAAAGGTAAAGGGAGCCCCCTTGTGGGCATAAGCCTTGGTTTTTGTACTCTTAAAATATTATGTAATGTGTGCATGTAAGGTGCTTGTGTGTATAAATATGCATCAGAAATTGTTGGCCTACACTGTTTGTTTCATCAATTGTGTTCCATGTGAGTAAAACACAGAACTGGATTATAACTGGATTATTATTATCTGTCTCTGTCTCTCTGTGTGTGTTTTGCAGGTCTGCTGGTGTATGTGGCCATGATGGTAGGGGCACTGGTCTGGGGGGGTCTGTGTGACAAGATGGGCAGAAGGAAGTGTCTGATCTACGTCCTGACAATCGACCTGGTCTTCTCCTTCCTGTCCTGCTTCGCTCAGAGCTACGGCTTCTTCCTCTTCTTCAGGTTCTGCTCAGGCTTTGGGTGAGACACACATTTGCATTTAAATTTGTGTTTTCACGTTTGCATTTCCAGACCCCTTTAAAACCACAGATTTTTACACAGGCTGACCTTTTCCATTAATACTGTCAAAACTGTAGTTGAAATAAATATGTCTGTCACATATCGCGAAAAAAATGTGCCACTTTATTTGTAGTTCATATTTGCTCCTGAAATGGAAAAACTCGACATTTAAATAAAATGAGTAATAAATGGGAGTTCCATTAAAATACGCAGTCCAACAGAGAGGCAGAGAAACACACCAGCCTTGTATTTCATTTCTACAATTTTGTCACTTATATCAATAATATTAACTGTTTCATTTAGTTCATTATAAGTTGCCTCTCTTTTTCAATCAATCAATGAGCTTTATTTGTCATTTAAACATGTAAGGGACATAAGGAACAAGATATGATACCCACAAATACAAATATTTAATAAAACACTCTAAACACCTAAAAAACACACTAAAAACAAATAAATAAAACCAGCAAATCAATGATTAACAGCACTATTATTAAATTGACAGCAGCAATATAATTAAAAAGGGCCGCCCTTATCAAAATGCAAAAGTTTCTCAACAGAGGATTGTCAGTGTGGAACAATTCAACAGTCTCACAGCATCCGGGAAGAAGATGCTTTTCAGTTTTGTGTTCCTTGCGCTGATGCTGCGCAGCCTCCCGTGGAGCAAACAGCTTGTGTGCAGGGTGAGTCTTTCCCCACATCTGCTGGTGTAGATGTCTGAGGGTTAACAGTCTCTCTCTGGGCAGATTTAACCAGCCGCTGCAGCAATTTCTGTGCAGCACTAGGACCACACAGTGATGCAGGAAGTCATTGTGCTCTCTACCGCACACCTGTAGAAGGAGCTGAGGATGTCACAGTTGAGCCCCACCCCCCTCAACTTCCTCAGGCGCTGACGAGCCTTTTTTTATGATGCTGTGTGTGTTATCCTGCCAGGTGAGGGTGTTGGAGATTTGCACCCCACGGTATTTAAAGCTGCTCACTATCTCCACAGCTGCACAATCTACTGTACATAGAGAGACAGAGGGGCAGTTCTGGTCATCCAGAAGTCCGCAATCATCCCCTTGGTTTTGTTGGTATTGTGGATCACTTTGTTCTTCCTGCATCACATTCCCAGTGCGTCTACGTCCAGGCCAGTATTCTGACTCTTTCCCATTGGTTATCAGCCCAATTATTGTAGTAACATCTACAAAATGTACTATAATGTTGTTGTCATAGTGGGCTCTGCACTCATGTGTGAGCAACGTGTAGAAGAGCAGGCTGAGGATGCAGCCCTGAGGGGAGCCAGTGTTAAGGGTGATAGATGAGGATGCGATGTTACCAATTCTGACAGACTGGGCTCTGTACCTTATGAAGTCCAAAACCCAATAACAGAATGTTGTGGGAAGCCTGTTTTAAAAGTGGAACTAAAATGCAGAAAGATCAGTCTCCCTCCTCTCCAGATGAGTGAGAGGCCGATGAACGGCAATAGCTGAGGACCGATTCCCCCTGTAGGCACACTGGTTGAGGTCAGCTGTTGAGTCAATGGTCTTCTTCATCTTTCATTACCAGCCTCCCAAAGCACTACATTATCATCAAAGCACTTCATCATTAAATACTGGCTTAATAATTTACTCTTATGGCTATTCCGTAAAATACAAGCTAATTATTTGTATGCGGTGAAGCTCACTGAGCTCTCGCTGTTGCTGATTCCGTCGATTCCAACAATACACACAGCAAAAGGAGGGTTTCTAACCTTTTCATCAACTCAACATGCTGTGATGTGCTGTATGTTGGCACGCACCACCACACATTCACATACCGCTGAAACTGAAAGGCGCATTAACTGTACTGCACACCAGCAGAACTCGACTTATTTACCTTATCAGAGCATTTCTTTACTACACTAATTAAAACAAGAGAACAAGGACCTTGGCTTGTTTCTAATTTGAGTTTTATTGCTGAGTTTGAATTCCTGCTGTCGCCAGCACCTTAGGGTGATGCTTTTTTTGCTGTGCACACTTTACTTTTACAACTTTCGGAGGCACATTTCTTTTGATAGTGATTGGAGCATGACTGGACCCAGACCTGCAGTATTGATCTTTCAGCTATTTCCTGAGCCAAAAAATCAAAAAACTTCTAAGGTCATCAAATGAAATGTTCACTTGTGATTGATTCACAGTTAGAATGAGTCCCTTGCTAGTCACTTTGATGGCTAAACAAAAACACAAAGAGGCAGCACACCACACAACTCTATTTTTATCTCTTATGTATTGATATTAAAATCGGAATAAATTCTTGACACGTAAGGTGAAGTATTTTTATTTTTAAAAAGGGAATGCTACGACTGTGCTGTATTACCTGTACATAGACTTACTTGTTTACAGACAGCCATTAAGCCACCAATCTCATATTGGCAATTTCTGAATCATTTTCTGAATTATTTTTTAACATGAACCATATTCTCAGTTTGATTATTACCTGATACATTTCTTTAAAATCTTTAAAAACTGTCACCTTGATGATAGATCATATTTTCATCAGAATCAGGGCATTAAAGTAGCTGCTGTATATTCTGACTTTTCAAAATAATCCTGGCAGTAATGTTGTTTTGTACATTTTGAAGTAATTGTAAATATTTATAGACAACTTTTGTGGGGACTTAAGTATGAAGTAGAGTTGAAGTGTAACTGAACAAAAAGTTTAAAAACACTCACGGTGAGACCTGCATGCACAGTTTCTATATAATTATTATTATTTCTGAATCTTTCTAAGTTAATTCATCTGATCGCTAATGTAGCTGAATTAACTCACTCACTCACTCATTACTGCTGCTTTTTCCTCCACATGAGGGTTACTTTAATTAACCTCAATTGGAAATCATGGTGAGGCAAACATCTCAGAGACAAAAACTAAACAAAAAATATTAGAAATATGACAAGTTAGACAGGAAAAAAATTCCAAAAGAAATTTCCGGTCAATTCCTGGCTCTCCACACTAAAACCATCTCGAAAACCAGCTCATATTCCAGAGATCAAAGAAGGTGAAGAATTGATCCATAAAATTCTGACATCCTTTGGTTTCTCCTACAGAATTGGTGGCTCCATCCCGATAGTGTACACCTACTTCACTGAGTTCCTGCAGATGGAGAAACGTGGTGAACATCTGAGTTGGCTCTGCATGTTCTGGATGCTCGGAGGCCTGTACGCCTCCTTCACTGCCTGGGGAATCATCCCTCACTACGGTAAAACACACACACACACAGTATACCGAGGCACAATTCACAAAGGTTTAAATATACTATAAATGCAGACAACAGAGGAAAGGTAATGTTTCTGTGACTTTTAATTAAAATTCGAAAGAAATGTCAGACTCCATTCCTCAGCCTGCAGGAAAAACAGAATGTTCCATCTTTTGTTGTTCTTTTCTTTTCTTTTGGTTCTGCTCTGCGCTTGCTAATAGATTGCATCTTAAGGAGTTATCTCCACACTTACTCTCTTTGTATGAATAATTCATAATAAAGCAATTAAGTAGATCGCCTTTCTCAACGAAAACAACATTTTTTGGAGAACTGCTGCCAACTGTATACAAAGTGGTGCATACAGGAAGTTCTGTTAAGTGTTTTTTGCAGCTCTTTACTAATTGTGGAATTTTAGGTTGTGCTTCAGCGATGTCTTCTTTAACTTGTCGCCATATAATGGTTCTCTAGGCTGGGGCTTCGCCATCGGTTCAGAGTTCCAGATGCACAGCTGGAGACTGTTTATCTTTGTGTGTCTCTTCCCCGTGCTGGCTGCACTCGTCGGAGTCATCTTTATCCCAGAGAGTCCGCGTTTCCTCCTGGAGGTGAAGAACTAGTGGTCGACTGATATGGGGTTTTTCTATGGCTAATGCAAATATCAGTCATTAGAAATCCAAAAGCAGCATCGTGTATCAGCTAATGGCTGATATATGATGTTGTTTTTTTGTTGTTTTGGGTGGGGGATACTTTGGGTGCACTTGGAAAAAAAATAATATGTGAACTAAAAATGTAAGCGAAAACAAAATTGTAATGCCTTACCAGGATTCATAATAAATTGCTGATTAATTGTGAATAATAAGATGAATTCTTGATCAACTTCTAACCAGAAGGTCTTCCAAAGCAAACCAGAATATATAAGTTCTAGTGTACAGTCTTAAACATCAAGCTTGAAAACTGATGAATCATCAGACACCACAGCAACATCCCACTGCCGTGCAAAGGTAACGAAGGGCTGTTAACACATCAGAACACCGCCGGCCCCTGTGTCTCATCCAGGACAATGTCAGACCTTTGACCACATGTGGTATTGTGTTTGTATGTTACTGCTGCAACATATTCATATCACACACCCCCAAGTTATCACACATTGGCCCTTGTGATAAGAAGCAGACCTCATGGGAATATTGTCCTTATCTGGTGACCGTTTATGTGGGAACGTTGTCAAATTAAAACCTGTGATTAGTAAATCCACGAGACATGACGAGAAATCACTCAGCCAGTGCAAACCTCTGTCGATTTAGATACACTCTTTGTGTTTTTCATGCCTCCGATTCAGACCTTTGACCAAACCGCACGGTGACAAAGAGCTATATGACTTCTAATGTGTTTTTAAAAGCAATACTGGCATTAACGAAAATGTCTCACAAGGTTAAAAGTTGTCTTAAAAAAAAATCTGCGTCACCACCTTCCTTGACCCATAACCTGCACAATAATCAATAATTGTTAACTTTTTGAGTCATGCTGTGTACAAAAAGACAGACAGTAAAACTAGGCCAAACATAGCATCCAATAGCGGACATAATGACAGACTTACAAAACCCACTGACACGTTTCAGTGAACAATGGCTATGGGGACATTTGTCAGTAAGAGAAACGTTTGGGTGTGACTTTTCTGTCTCTTTATTTGTTATAGAGTGCACGACATGATGAGGCCTGGATGATCCTGAGACAAGTTCATGACACCAACTGGAAGGCCAAGGGGGAGCCAGAGAGAGTTTTCACTGTAAGACTGAAGCTGTAGTGCATGAACAAAATCCAGTGAAACATTACATTCAAACCGTGTGTATGCATGTGATATGCATTGAACCCATGAAGACAGCCGTTTAATTTTTAGGCCCAATGAGCCCAGTTAAGGTTTCTCACCATAAACCAGTCGGTCTGATCAGTCATTGACAAATACAATCTAATAATTGATACAAAAAAAAAAAAACAAGCTCCACTTGCTTCGACATCAATACAAATATCAGTAAAATGATAGATGATGAAATATTCACTCACCGAGTAAAAGCAGTTTTTGGGCTCCAACAGTTAATGAAGAGAAAAGTATTGTTACCATCTTTGCCTCTTTGTGAAGGTCACCAACATCAAGACCCCACAGACACAGGAGGATGAGTTCATAGAGATCCAGAGTGACACCGGCACTGCTTTCCAGCGATGGACTGTCCGACACATGACTATGCTGCAACAGGTCACCAAATCACTCCTTCACTAGAATAGACTATGTTTTCATGCAGGAATAACATGTGTCTCTCTTGTTGTCCTTTCAGGTGATGGCTAACATCATGTCATTGTCAGCGCCAGAGCTCAGACTCCAAGGTCTCTTCCTGGTTATTGTCTGGTTCTGCTTGGCTTTCAGGTAGAAAATAAGCTTTCTTTATATAGGAAAATGACCCTAATTTTCGATTGATTTACAACCTCAGTAAACGTTTCTGTGATCATTTTACGTTATCTATTGCTGATTTCAGTTTTTTTTTTAACATAGCATAATATAGCAACTGTGCATGATTGACAGCAGTAGGAGCTTGGTTGCAGGTGATGCCTCTGAAGTTGTAGTTGCAAAACCTTAACGTGGCACTGGCCAAATCGCTATTCCGGAGCCTTCAGAATGGGAGTTTGGACTCTTATGGGAGACATCACGACCAGTTGCCACTTGTTTTTAATGTCCATTCCCATGTGGACATGAAAACCATTTTGCATTAACCTACAGGTTTTGATTAAACTTGTTAAATTTTAAAAGGTCAACACTGTTGAACAAAATTGTAGTTGGAAATGGTCAATGGATTGAATTGCTATCTACAGTAAATTTAAAGATGTATGGTTCTTAACTGATGTCCTTTTTTAATCCACATTCTAAAAAAAGATGAAGCTCATATTATGTTTTTACCACTGAAATAAGTGTCTGTGAAGATTCTCAGTCATCCAGGTCACGGTACCCAAAAGTGTAGTAAAAAAAGACAACTGGACTGAAGAACTGAAGAAGCCTCTTGGATGAGAGGCGAAACGTCTCATCCAAATGAATTTTAACCAAGTCCAGTTGCCTTTTTTTACTACACTTTTGGACACGGAAATAAGTCTTGCATTTCTTTTAGTGTGACACGGAAACTGGTAAAACGGTAAAAAGATGTGAGATATAAATGGCTCACCTCAGTCACTAAGTGTTTGTCAAAAATCCCTTTTTAAAATGGGAATATATAAACGATATTCTTCTTTCTCTGGACATCTTGTGATTTGTTGTTCCTAAAAGTTAAAAAGTTAAACTAAAGTTAGGTTTTTTGTACCTGACACTTGGAATAATTTACAGTCTGACTTTCACTGGCAAAACATAGTAACCGTGAACAAGCTTAATAAGCTCTGGTGAAGATTTTGGAGTCAAGGTTTTCTTTAATGTTGCTTTATGTGGTTCTGACTTTTAGTATAACTGTGCTTCTGCTGCCATCTTGGTCTGGGCTCCCCTGCAAAAGAGATCATTTTTGCAGGGGAGCCCTGCTGAGACTCACCTGGTTATATAAATAAAAAAGGAAAAAAGGAAGAGGCTAATATCTGAAGATGAATTTAACCAATCATTTAAAGTGTCTGGTCATCCAAATAGCATGATGTTCCAACTAACATTTCCCCAGTTACTCCAGACTGGGTAACAAAACCAGGCTAAGAATAGGTAAAACCCAAAAATAATCACAGTCAAGAAGCAGAAAAATGATCTAAAAACACTAGGAATTGTTATGCTTAAATACTTGACACAACAGACAAAGACAAACTGGCTGAGAACACCAGGGCAACGCAGGTTATACATTAGGTGGGTGGAGACAAAATTAGACACAGGTGGACCACATTGGGGAAGGTGCAGGTAATCAAGGGGGCGGGGAACACGGGAGGCCAGGAAGTGAAGCCAATGTATGGATTTCAGAATAAGATAGGAAATTACAAAAATGTGCTCACATAACAAAAAATAAGAGTCATGACATGATGGTAGTCAGACTGTGAAGAGCAGATGTGTAGAGTCTACTAGATACAGACTAGCTACTCTGAAAACCCCCCACATGTTGTGACACTGTACAATATAGTTGAAGTTATTCGAGATTGTGCTGTGGTATGCAGGTCTTGTTCATTTGTTTGGGTTCAGGTTTCTCTCTTAAATAGGCCTCCCTGCTGTTTCTGTGTGCATTAGCTACCACGGGCTGGGAGTATGGTTCCCTGATATGATCAAGTACATGCAGTATGAGGAATACGAATCAAAGGTGCGAGTGTTCCACCGGGAACGTGTGGAACGTTTCCACTTCAACTTCTCGCTTGTCAACCAAATACACCGGGAGGGAGAGTACATCCACGACAAGTAGGTTCCCTCAACACCGGCCCTCTGCGGTATCGAAACATTTTAGGTAAGTTACTGGTAATTACCATTCCTGCTGCTTTGATGTCATCCCTTTCATTTTCATTTAGGTTTGCAAACATTGAGATAAAGTCTGTGAAGTTTGAGGACTCCCTGTTTGAGAACTGCTACTTTGAGGATATCAAGTCAACCAACACCTTCTTTGAGAACTGCACCCTGAAAAACACCGTCTTCTACAACACAGGCAGGCTCGCTCATGTGATCTACATGTTAATGACTTTTTTTTTTTAACGTGTGCATCGCCTCCTTCTAAATCTTCCTCCTGTCTCCAGATCTCTGGCAGGAAAAGTTCAAAGAATGTCGAATGGAGAATACCACCTTCCTCCACCCGAAGAAAGGCTGCCATCTCAACTTCCAGGAGGAGAATGACATTGTAATCTACATGGTCAGCTTTCTGGGCAGTTTGGCTGTGTTGCCTGGCAACATCATCTCAGCATTATTCATGGACAAGATAGGAAGGATCAGAATTATAGGTGAAGCTCAGAAAAAAAGTTACAAATATTGTAAAACTTGAAGGTTTTGCTCTAACAGTTTTTTTTTATCTATCTATCTATCTATCTATCTATCTATCTATCTATCTATCTATCTATCTATCTATCTATCTATCTATTTACCTATTTACCTACAGGTGGTTCGATGCTGGCATCATCTGCCTGTACTTTCCTGTTGCTGTTAAGTTTCAGTCAAGGAGCTGTAATATGTTGGCAGTGTATCTTCTACGGCGTCAGTGTGGCAGCCTGGAATGGACTACAGGTGATTTCTGTGGAACTCTATCCATCCGCTAAGAGGTATGGTTCAACTCTATCCATCTGTTACTGAACACAACCTTGAGCACAATCAGTGTTCTGGCTCCACTGCTGCACAAACACCGTTGATACTGAGCAAATGGTGCTCCAGTTTAGAATTACAAAAGAAAGAAAGTGGCAGTTGTCTCCATTGGATACATTTTTGTATTCATTGCATCCACCCGTAACATATTATCACGGCAAGTTAAAGGCAATCCTGCACCAGCAGAACATAATCATACTAGTGAATGCACTCAGAGAGTTATGTTTTCACATTCTACATTAACTATTTACAATAACACATTTTGAATTTTTGAATTTTGAAATTTGACACAAAAGAAGAAAAAAGGCTTCTCATTTATGTTTTGCTGACTAGTTGCCAAACAGACTAAATGGTAAAATGGATTTTTGGGTTGATGTTTCTGTCAGTGATTTCTTGGTTGGTTGATGTGTTTGTAAAACACAAGTTAGTTACCATAATAGTATCACGACTTGCGTTGAAAGCAGCAGTGTCTAATGTGTGTATAAAATGGTGGTGTGGCTGCAGTGTCTGTGGTTTAACAGCACCCTGGTAAGCAGGCGAAATTCCAGTGCAATTCCAGCTATTGTGCAGAAAACAGGCAATAACTACACTAACAAGAGCTGCCATGCATATGTTACTGTTACAATCTTTAGTCTCCTCTTAACTCTTACTTTATTTTTGAGATGAGCACGTGAAAGTATGCATCTAAGCACTCCTTCCCTCTGATTTTACAGAGGAACAGCATTCGGTATCCTGAATGGAATCTGTAAGTTTGCAGCCATTATTGCCAGCTTCATCTTTGCAGCGTTCATCGGCATCACTAAGATCATCCCCATCTTTCTGGCCTTCGCTGCTCTCGTCTGTGGAGGCCTGCTTGCTCTCAAACTGCCCGAAACTCGAGAGAAAATCCTATCGTGAAAAGCCAAAGTCTTGCAGCCTCCGAACACAGGAAAAACATTTTGTTTAAGTATCAGCGTAAACTGAAATGGGATGCCAAGAAACAAAAGGCCATCATGTACAGGCTGTGTTCATCAGTCTTTAATGGTTATTCTCTATAAAATGTTGAAAACCTGTTTGGTTGCCTACATGGACCTGTTGTTGCTTTCTGTTCCTTCAGTGAGCTCCACAGGCTGCCCAGCTTTTCTGACAGGAACTAATGTTTGTCAACTCCTTTTTACTATTTCAACTGCCCACCCACCCACCCAGGTTAGCAAAATTAGTTTGGTTTGAGATTTGTTAAAATAAAATTCAATACAAGATGAAATTATGTCTGTGTGTGAAAGGTGATGTAGTTCGTTGTGCTTTGATTTCACCCCCTGCTGGACAAAAAAAAGGAGAGTGGTAGTTATAAGTGGAAGTGGATTTGAAGCCTCACAGCCCCGGCTCAGAGAAAACACCCCTTTCATTCCCTCCATCATTATTTATCCTGCACTATCCTGTGGTGTCTATAGTCTTCACAAATGTGTGTTATTGCTCAGCTTGTTCTCTCTATACAAAAACCTGGATTGACCATCTTAATACATGTACATGTAGGAGATGTTTTATAAAATCAAGTCCAACTGCTCATTTCTTCAACTTGATCCAAATCCAATCTGAAGAGCCAACTGGATTTTCCTCCAGTTTATCGTCTTATCCTCGACTCTGAGACACTGCGTCATGTCCTTCAGTGTAGCACTGTGTTCTGTAAACGTAGAATCAGTCTCATCTGTCACATCTTGCCATGACGTGTAACTGAACTGTTTATTGATTATTTTTTTTGTCTCTTCTTTTCTAAAAAAAAAAAGAGAATTTTACAAAACTGCGAGATTTCATGTTTTGATATTATGCTCTTATTTTAAGGTTCTGATGTTTTACAGAACCTGCTGCATTTCTGACGACACGTGTCAACATTTCTAAGGAGCATGTTGTATTTTTGGGCCTATCTGAGCCATGTGTACGTGTGTGTGATTGTTGTCCACATTTCTGTGAATGTAATGAAACACAACAGTCTTATTACCGATACTATATTTGTTGTTGTACATTCTGTAGACCTGTGTATATTAGCTGTAAAATGGTAACTCCATCATTACTTGAATAAAGTTGCTTGTGATCTTGTTTTTCCTGGTTAATGCAGAAGGTTATGAATTATTAAACAGGTCAAGCCAATGTGGAGACACTGTTAGACACAGATTCACCATCCATGCCAGATTAAAACATTTAGACTTGAATGAAAATGTCCTTATATCCCATGCATGTGCTTCAGAAACACAGAGACAAGAAAAGGGAAATGGACAGAAATAGAAACTGAGAATTTATTTATTTATTTATTTTTCATTTGCAATGCAAAAATAATGATTAACAAAATATGACTGTATAAAGAGAGAAGTGAAAATTAATTTATAATTCATTATCTGTGCTCTGTAATGGTCTTGACCTTACCATGTACTTCAGGCATTACATCAGTGAGTGGGAGTTGAACATTACTGTTCCCATGTCAGTGCCAGCTGTGTGTTGGGGGATATGAAGGGCTTGTAAAAACATGGTAGGATACAAGAGTGAGCAAGTGCTGGTAGCAGGAGTGTGTGTTTACTCTGGCAGAGGTGTGAAGAATCTGTCCACTGGATTTATCACACACGGGCAGAATGGAGGTCAGCAAGCGTTAAACTTACGTTTTCTCTGGTGTACAAATCTTGATTTAGCACTGCTCACTTTAATGACAGACATGTTTTTTAACATTCAAGTAGAGGC
The DNA here is from genome assembly GCA_016785285.1 of Brachirus orientalis. Lineage (NCBI taxonomy): Eukaryota > Metazoa > Chordata > Actinopteri > Pleuronectiformes > Soleidae > Brachirus > Brachirus orientalis. The sequence goes on from JAFBJR010000121.1 coordinate 4,712,497, forward strand.
TGAGATAAATGGAATTGAATATTCAGTAATCAGCTTTTAGTTCCTTGCTCAGTATTTAAAGTACATCAATTTCATTTTTTTTTTCTGTGTAATTGTGTGTTATGTCACAATCAGATGACATTTACTGTCCACCTCTGGCTAACCCCTCCAGCACCAGCTATGTTTCACACCTAGGGTGCAAAATGTAGTACTCTCACCTGCCATCTCACCCACTGACACACACGCACACTGGTTTCCATTACTTCATTGGACATTGCATTGACTTACAATGCAAGACTTACTTTAACCTCAACCATAATTATCAACCTAACCTTAACCTAACCCTAACCTCAGTCTATCTTTAAAACGTGTATTTAATTTCAAATTTAGTAATTTACATTATGGGGACTTGATTTTTGTCCCCATAAGGAGGACAAGTCCCCACTTTGTAAACAGATTAAGGTCCGCACAACATAAGGAATACCACATGTGTACACTCATACACACGTGTGACATGCAGCATTCAAAGTGAGGACCCTCATAGACTTAATGCATTCCATAGTCTCTTACCCTAACCTTAACCCAATTCTAACCCCAAACGTAACCCTGAAAAAAGCCCTTTAAAGATGTGACCAGTCATAATGTCCTCACTTTGTATCATTTTTTTTGGTCCTCACAAAGCCAAAGATACAAGAACAGACACACACTGAGATGCTTTAAAAATGTTACCACTCAAATAGTCCAGTTTACATAACAATGGTATATGATTTTCCAAAGTTTGATATAACCAAAGTGACATTACACTTACACACATACACTGTGCTTTGGATACGTCTGCAAACCATCTACAAATGATGACGCAGTCACCTGCATTTACCACCTGATTTATTGTTTATTGGCCACTATTTCCAATTTGTTATTGTTTTTCAGTAGTAGATCTTTCTGAAACCAAGCAAACAAGTCCAGAGAAGAAGCAAATTACTTATGGCAGATAGATAAGTCAGCTGACATCAAGGACTATGGCTGAAGCCGGGTAAAATCAAAATCCAATATAAAGAAATATCCAAAGGATTATGCCAACTGTGACACAAGGGAAACAAGAGAAAATGGTGGAAAAACACCAAACAATATAGTTAGGGGAGATGACAAGACACAGGTGATAATGACAAAGAGGTGCAGGTATGAAAGTCAAACAACCAAGGCAATATCAGAGCGACCATAAATACAAATTGAAGTCCACATGAAACAACTTTTACAACAGCATTTAAATGTCTAGAGTATCTTTAAAATCTATACACAAAAGTAAACACCAATAAAAGTTTCTATTTTAAAACTAGATGGTATTAAGGCTGATTAGAATCACATAGCTTCAGTGTTGGCCCAGCTGAGGATACAGGGGAAATGTAACTAAAGCAACATATTCTACTATATGATTCCTGTGTATTTACTGGTTCAGATCCAGTAGAGAAGTCTGTCTCAAGAGGAAGAGGAAATGCTGGTTTTATTCCATTGTCAGAGCCCCAGGGACACCCAGCAAGTATTAAATTGTCCTGAAAAAAATGAAAGTTTGTTGCTAGATCTACTGAATACAATAGTGGGAAATAAAGTTGCATAAAGACTGTGGTTCCAGATGCGGCTCTGTGGTCTGACCAACTGATGAGTGTGTGCAAGTGTCCACACTCAGAGGCTTTAAGGCTCTATGTAGAAGTCAGTGGGCCTTCCGATATCTGCACTGCCACATAAAGATACCATCAGACTACAGAGAAGAATGATGAGAGCAGAACATTTTTATTTTCTGTATTGCTCTCCTCGATACATTACATATTTAAATGGTCAACAGTTTCAGTTCTTTCCTCTGTTTTAAATGAATTGTATCACTATTGACTAGGGCACCAACTCAGTTCCCACACAAGAATCATTTAAATTGTGTCGAATCTGGTTTCATTCCAAGCATAGAGAGAGTGTACCAGAGGTCGTGGGGGGGTTGATAGACATGGGAGGCCCAGACAGGTGGCAGGCAGCCCGGCCTCGGAGCTTGCTGTGGGTGGGCATCAGCCCAGAGGTGCCAACCTCACAGCCAGGCTCCCACAGCCTCACCGCGGTCAGGGTGAGTGGCGGGGTCACACACTGGGTTCAGCCCCAGTTCACCCTGCCCTCTACCTGACACAGCACATTAGTTGGTTGAAAGTGTAATCTGTTCTATCCTCAGTGGATTAAATAATATTTAATACACAATTTACCACCTCTCACTATTTTTTCATTATTTAACATCCTAGCCAGCAAGACTTTGTCTGTTGTCACAGAAGGAGCTTTGGGAACTGTTTACAAGACAGTTTTACTATTGTGTCATCCATCTATACTGTTTCTCCCAATTTTTTCTTCTTTTTTTTTTTTTTTTTGGACATTTTACTTTGCTTTCACCTTGCTGGAACCCACCTCTCCATCAGGGAGGAAAATATCTCTCCACTAAACCCAGCCTCACTGAAACCGAGCTGATGAGCACACACAATTATGCACCGTAATTACAAGGTTTATGATTTATGACAGGTTCCATTTTAAGATTATTTAATAAACAGCAGAGACTTGAGAAATCAGACTTGATGAGAGAAATGAAGTGAGCATAGATAAGCGCTGACTCCGCATTCGTCCAGTTAATGTTTTTATAAAAGGCACTTTTATAAAAGCAGACAAAAGCCAATGTGCTTTAGTCTTTACACTTGATTTCCAAACAGTAAAAAAAAATTCATGAGATCTGATGTTGCAGCCAAATATTCAGAGACAAAAACTGAAAACTACATCCGAGGAAAACAGAGTAGAGATAGTGGAGAGTGGAGGTCAGCAGTGTTCGTGTTTACCAGCATTTCAGGTTCTCACAGCCGAGGTGTGAAGTGACACCTCGAGACTCATCAGTTCTCATCAGTGTGAAACCGTCACACCTCCACTTTGACTGGATAATACTAGTCATCATGCTTCATTAAGCCTCAGTGAATTTACTTCTCCATTTTAGTCATATAGAACATAAACTATAGAGGTGATCCATCCAGAGCATTAGAGAACAGGAGCAGCAGCAGTGCATACGCTTCACTTCCTCAGTCGCCATAAAGCAAATGAGGGGGGGGGGTCAGAGATGACAGCTCACGCCTGAGTTGCTGTGGCTATAAAACGATCATCTTGGTGAAAAATGGTGGGAAATAAAATGGAGAAGATGAAGAGAAGGGTAGAAGACGCGGCTGTCAGGTTCAAGGTTGGAATGACGTGAGGACACAACAGTAAACGTTCTGTACTTACTGTATGGGGCTTTTTCCTCGTCTTGATGACAATTTCAAAGCAGTTTATAGTTTTTTTCCCACTCACACATTCATACAGCACGTCTACAGTATATGCAGCACTTTTTAATCACACATCTTTTAAACCCCTTTAGGTTCAGTGTCTTGGCAGGGACTTGTAGACTTAAGAAGCTAGTGATTGAACCACCTGAATTTCTGGCTGGAAGACAACACACTTGACACACTCCACCCCAGTCATTTCTGCTCTATTACAGTAAATATCAGGGATCTCCCAATTTAAAAGTGATTGTGATAAGTATTTGTTTGTTTTTTTTTTGTTTTTTTAATTCAGGTATTAAAAAAACTTAACACACATCAATAGCCCATATATCAGAATATATATATATAACGTCATGGGCGACCCGGTCAGAACAAGGGCCCTTCTGCATGGAGTTTGCATGTTCTCTCCATGTGTGCGTGGTTTTCTCCAGGTTCTCCATTTTCCTCCCACAGTCCAAAAAAAAATATACAGATTTGCAGATTAGTCCAATTGGACACTTTAAATTGCCCGTAGGTGTTAATGTGAGAGTAGATGGTCGTCTGTCACTATGTGGCCCTGTGATGGACTGGCGACCTGTCCAGGGTGTACCCCGCCTCTCGCCCTGTGTCAGCTGGGATTAGGGACCAGTGACCCCCGCGACCCTCATGAAGAGGATAAAGTGGTAGAAGATGAGTGAGTGAGTTTACATCATACTACTGTATGTGCATTATACTAGTCTTTATAGTGTGTATGTACATAGACAACTTGATAAAAATGTAATGATCTTCTATGGTAAACCTCTTGATTTTATCTTAATCAAAGCTTCGTGATAGAAGAAGGACTGAGACTTTTTAAGTAGAATATAAAATATGTAATCATAATGCAAAATAAGCTCTTTCCCACATGCATGGACATGTTAACCTGACATGTCACACATTCTTATAGCCAGTGACTGCACTGCATATACAGTACAGAAAGTGACAGTACAGTTTGGTATGTATTGCTAAAATCCCTGTAAAGTCCCATATATTTCTTTTCATTTTACTGGATAGTATATAGTTATCTTGGCATGAATTTTTGTTTTGATTTGATTTTATAATAATGTACTGTATTGGCCAAAGAGTCAATACAGTACATGTTTTTCATTCGCTGCTGTTTTCACTCAAGGCACTGGCTTCTTGACATTTTCATGTAATAGTAAGTAGTTTGCTGAACAGCAAAAAAAAAAAAAAAAAAAGTGAATGCAGGATCCCCTAAACATATGCAAAAAGTATCTGAGCTGCTGCAGTGGGGGAAAAAATCCCCAAAAGCAAAATTGTTTATTGTTTCGAACAGGAGTCGAAATTCACACCTCTACTTCTGTATAGCTGAACTTTCCCAGACATATAGAGGAGAGAGAGAGGGAGAGGGTCAGAGGGAGTCTGAGGGTGTGTGTGTGTGTGTGTGTGTTGACAGGGGCAGTGGCCTCTGCCTTGGACACTGATGGTTTGTGAGAATCTGTGGAGGTGTCACTTAACACCTCTGTGGCCAGGCCTGGACTTATAAACCAGTTCAGAGCAGATGAGCAGCACACACAGCCTTCCAACCGCTCCAGTCAGACCACTGAGTTCCTTCACACAACATGGATACCTCCTCAGTGCCTCTGCTCAACTACAGCCTGCAGTACCAGTGGTGCTCAGACTCGGACCTCTCCAGCATCTCCTCTCCAGAAACACTCTCTCCTGTCAACTCTATGGACTCCAGCCTGTCTCCTTCCTACCAGCAGCCTTCACAGTCCTCTCCTAAGACAGCTAAAACTGGATATTCTCAGAGCCACAAATCCTCACCCTACTCCCTGTCTGGACGTGGCCGGAGGTCAGGCCGAGCCACCCGGATCCGCAGCAAACAAAGGGAGAGCGCCAGTGAGAAGGAGAAGCTGAGGATGAGGGATCTGACCAAGGCCCTGCATCACCTGAGGTCCTACCTGCCGCCCTCTGTAGCCCCCGCTGGACAGAGCCTGACAAAGATTGAGACACTCCGCCTCACTATACGCTACATCTCCTACTTGTCGGCTCAGCTGGGCCTCAGTGAGGAGGTGTTGTTTCAGCGAAGGGAACAGGGAGACCCCACGGCCAGTGACACCTCCTCACCTGACATCCACAGCTACTTCCAGCACAGCACCATGGAAGGTCAGGAAGGTCAGCTCCAGCACCAGGACATGAATCAAAGTCTGTATCCAGGCCAGTGTCATAGTCAGAACACCATGCTGCATTCTGGGAGCTGTAGTTTTGCAGCTGATCCGTATAATAAGCAGTACTGTGGAGCCCCTCAGGGAGACATCAGCATGACTTCCATCGACACAACACAGCCCTCCTGTCAGGTATGTGAACATTAACCTATTATTATTTACAATTATTCATTCACACTTAATATGTAAAAATTACACATGGTTCATCTCTCTACAAACTGCTCACCCATTTCCTGATATTTTTTTTTTTTTTTTTTTTTTTACAGATGTATGGCAATGACTTCTGCATCCCGTTGGCACCAAGAGAGTATTGGGGTTAAAAAAAAAACTTCAACACTGAATGATCATCATCCAACAACAGACACAAATTACTTCACTGTTTTTACTGCCTCAATGTGAATCAAGTAATTTATTTGAGATATAAATTTTACACTTTATTTATTTTTGTCCCATGAAATATGTCCTTGTAAATATTGATATGTCTAACAACTATTTTTATATTTCTTTATGTACTGCTATTTATAATAAAATATTCAAAATGTCCATGTGTTTTGTTAACATTGAGTTATATGCAGTTCAGTTTCTCTCCATCATGCAGGTAGATATTCATGATGGCCTGTATGTTACTCACAGTGGAACCACACAAACACAACACTGGCAGTGTTTTTTTTGATAAAATATGAAGCACAAAAACACACATTTGAAACAAACTGGCAGGTCTTGCTGTTTGACTGCTTGTTAGACTGTGTTGCAGTTGCCATGGTAACTTAATATGAGATGAAGTTATGACATGCAAGGTAACTAGAGAGGTAACTATGGAGAAATCAATTCAATATCAATAGGTAATCAAAGGTGCAGTATATATCGATATTATCTTTATGCACCGTGCAAACATACACACAAAGACACAGCACATAACTGCTATTAAAGATTAATGAAATGTTTCTCTTTTTAAGAAATGTTTGTTGTTTTCTGTCCAGGAAAAGTTTGCAAATCACACTTATACTGGTTTCTTAAATTTGCACTCAAGAGCACACCTTAATCTGACATTTTATTGTGATAATTATTGACTTTGACCGATCATTTGCATTTATCAATATCTTGATCTTATATTGTACTTACAGCTCAACACTTAATTGCATAACGGCCTCTCACAGATGCTGCCAGATGTAAAAGTTTTAACCTTTTATATGTTACTTAATTATATTACTACAGCACAGTCACTTTTAAGCATAATACCTTCATATGAACATGTTTATTAATCATATTGTGAAGTTGAAATGTATCCTCCCTTATGTCCTGCACACATTTTACATCATTACCATTATCATATTCCCAAATACAAAATTATGACCATCTTATTACCATAAGGTTACTGTACTGTATATTTATTGCATGATATTACTTTTATTAGTTTTATATTATAGTATACGATAATAATAATAATCATCAGAAGTGGTGTTTTGTCACAGGCAAAAAGAAAGACACTAGGTGTCCCTAGTTGTGCAAATATTACTGTAATTATACTGTAAGGGGGGGGCAAAAAACAACCTCAAATAACTGCTCAAGTAACATTACTAAAGCCTTCCCAGACACCTTGTTTTTGCCATAACAACAATTTCCTGTCAGGGTTTGCAGCATTTGAGCCCAGCTGAAGGCAAACAGACCTGAGATCAGCCTCTGCCACAGGATATCTAGTTTATTTAGTGTATCTTTGTTAATGTGGCTCAGCAAACACAGAGTGCCAGTGGCACCGCTAAGTCTAGACCAAAGATGCATGATCTTCTTTGCTCTTTTCCCCTTGCTCTCACCTAAGGCCCTAATTACCCTCTAAAGCCAACGGAGAGGGCTTTAATATTCATGGAGAAGTGTAGATCTGCATATCAGGCTGGAGAATTAGGCCCGAGTGTTTAGTTTGCCACTGACATGCAGTTCATTTGATATGCAAGCAGCAAACCTTAGACAAAGCCTAATATACTCACTTAGGTCTTTCATCACGGCAAAGCTAATAAACTCCCTGGGCTATAAGGGTTTGGGATGAAAGGGTTCACACTGCGGTGCTGATTATTCACTCATTACATGTGAGTAAACACTGTCAGAGCTAATGTGGATTAGAAGGAAAATCCTCTCCCTCTTGTCAGCCTGGGAGGGGAAAAATATAGTTGACAGCTGGGGAAATCAATCATGCAAAAATAATGAAAAGCTTACAGTTTATAATTTTACACAGAAGAAGAATTAGAAAAAAATCTAATCAAAAATAAAATGATAAATCTAATCAATATTTAGCCAGAATAATTAATAAAGAAGATCAAATTCATACAAGATTTGAAATTGGACTCAACTTTAAAACGTGAGATTGGAAGGAGCTGTAATGACAGTTAACCTTATTTTTTTTTAAATCGGATAATAAACACTTCTGTAAAAACAATCTGTAAGTTATAGAGCAATAGCTGAGCAGGAGGGAAATCAAAGACCAAGATTTATTCTGTGATGTTAAGTTGTCGTTTTCAGTGACTTATCTAATGCAGCACTGTCTGAAAAGTAAGATGGGGTTTTCAAAGATCACTGTGGGAGCAAGTCAGGTCAGCTGTCATGTCTGGTGTCAAGTCACACACTTTCCTGCTCTAAAAAAAGAAGAAAAATGGAAACTAAAACTAAACTTATTTCACTGAGAGTTCAAGAAATCCTGTCTTTGGGAGATTTTATTCTTACTTTAAATATTTTGTCCTACAAGAGTCTCTTTCCTTCTTCTTTGCATAAAGTGCATAGGTCAGTTGGTGGAGAGCTGTGCGAGACTGATTCACACGTCCTAATCATGGGCTTCAGCAGGAGTCAAATGCGACACGGTGGTTTGTGGGAATGCTGCACACGACTCAGAGCCACAGTCCCCACCTGAAATTCAAATCCACTGACTTCTCAAAGAGAATCCAATGATCAGGAAACAACATTAAAAAAAAAAAAAATCATGAACAACATGAGTAATGGAGCTGTAAAGTAACACCATCAACAGTCAACATTATCCGCAATAATATAGCACGAAGAATAGTTTCATCCAACTAGGTACAGTTTAAATGATACATTTGTGAGTTCACATTAAAGTGGATTCATACCATTGACGTTCAGTTGATGGACGACAACAAAATGATTTCACCATGAACCTCACCTGGAGGTCTAAATAAAGTAAATGTATAATGGATATATATTATGTGCTTGGCAGTTTTTATGGATGCTGCTCATTCCTTCTATTATGGAGCATGCGGGTTCCCATACCAGTGAGGCTGACCTCTGTCCAAAGAGGACGAGGTGTAAACTCATCACACCTCACGCCTCACGCCTCACAGCTGCCCTGGCACACTTCTCAAGCCTGACCTCTCAGGGATTCAGATCCCAGGACAGAATGAGTAAATGTAGCTAAATTATGTTCAAAGTCACACTTAACAACATCACTACAGTTGTATGATATGGATGTTGACGTGGCACAGCCTTGGCCAGTGTGTTTGACTAAAGATTGAAGTATATGACTTTTCTGTGGTCAATTAAATGAGTACTGAGAGCAACTGATTGAGTGCTAGAAATTGATAAAATACTGACATTAGTAGGCATGTCGTGTAACAGGTAAATAAGCTGCTTCTAATGTCAGTTGGTGACTAATTGAATTTCCATGAAAATCCCTCAGGTTGAGGGCCAGACCTGTGACTCAGGTGAAACCGCTGTCATGACAGGGTCATGTTCCCAGGCCGCAGGGGAGTGCAGCCTGAATTTGTCTACTTTATGATATTCGTGCAAGCTGTCAGGTCACACCTTGTCCTGGAGCTGGCCTGTTTCCCATGAGACCCCCTGGCCTAGGTGTCAGCCCTGCTCCCAGAGCTTCTCAGGACCAGAGGAGGCTGCTGGAGGTGCAACATCACACCTCTCACCACATATATGGAGCTGCCTCCCTAATCCTCCTCACTTGTCTCTGACTGCCTCACCAGCAACACACTCAAGGAAGATCCTACAACTACAGCGGCAACTACCAAAACTACAATATCAGCCATGGAGATGTCCTTCTGCTCTCCCCTCCAGCTCCAGGACAACTCTTTCCTGTTTGACTGTCAGTCCCTGCTGGAGAAATCTTATGATCCTGTGGGCTATGATCTAGCCTCAGACCCTGGTTACTTCAGCGCAGGCAGTAGTCTGTCTCCCACTTCGTCTGTGGACTCTTTTTGCTTCTCCCCTACTGCCACCCAGGCAGCCGGAAGTGAACAAGATGCCTTTGAGCGTTTCATCTTCAGCTGCTCTGAGGCACCTTGTGTTACTGACAAGACACAGACTCTGCCCTGCTCCAGGTCCTCCACAGCCACCTCCACCACAAAGAGGTCAAGGTCCAAGTATCCAGGGAAGAAACGCCAGACAGCCAGCGAGAGGGAGAAGCTGAGGATGAGAGATCTGACCAAGGCTCTTCATCATCTCAGGACGTACCTCCCAGACTCAGTGGCTCCTGCAGGACAGACTCTGACCAAGATCGAGACCCTGCGCCTCACCATCCGCTACATCTCCTACCTGTCAGCTCAACTGGGCCTCACGGAGGAGGTGCTGGAGAATAGGAGCTCGCTGGGCTTTATGGAGCAGCCTCAAACCCTCTGCCAGTTTCTGGGTCAGCCAACAGCCTGCAACAGTCCTCAAGAAACTAGCTGTTACAGCGTTAGCACAACCCAGCAGCAAGCATATCAGGTTTGTTCAATCATGGCTTCTAATATTTTTATTTCAACTTGAACATACGCTTTACAATAAACGGGTGCTTGACGGTGTTAAATCTGAATAACCTCTTAACCAAAATCGGTTTTGTGTCTCCAGGTTTCCAGTGAAGGCGACTTCATCAGCGAGCAGTACTGGCTACCACAGCAACAACTTCAAAATGCCACTTTCTCTGGACAGTGCTGACTCTGCTGAGACAGATGACCGTCAGCCCTCACAAGTATATTCATTGCAACAATGACCTTCAACACTATTTATGGACAATGCTTCTATATTTTGTTATTTTGGACAAAATATATGTCTCTCCTATGTTTTCTGTAAATAAATCTTTGTATTTATTGTTTTTCTTTTATACAACGTAATCGGAATAAATATTGATATTCATAATAAGCATTGGGTTTGTTTAGTATTTTATCACCCAATATACACAGACGCAGTTTAACTCCACTTCCTTACACAAACATAGCAGCTGTCAGCAGGAGCTGTCAGTGTTAAATAGGGAGCACATCCCCTCTAAAGTCTTTAAGGAAAGACCCCCACTGAGGCAGGCGACAGCTGAACAGGGAGCTGTTAATTGGCACCTTTTCTGTCCTGTTTAAATAGATCTGATGCTTGAGATCCATCCAAAAAAAAAAAACAGCAACTCATGATTAATAACTGGCCCTGGCCTGATTTTGAACACTTGATTCATAATGCTGTCATCCCACTTCTGTTGTGTTTGGATCCATACACAGTACATGACTTAGAACTTAATATGGCTATAAACTATGTCAGGCTGTGATGGAGGATGGCTGCCCCACTTGAGAATTGACATTTTACACTGCTCTTGTGTCAACAGTGTGATGTAGTGTGTTCTATGGATGTCTTTTTTTTTAGCTTGGTGTCTCTGTCTCCTTTGTGATGTCCTCGGGCATTTTGTTCTTCAAATGTGCGCAGGAACAAAATGTCACAATTTAAAAAGCATGACTTCAGTAGACAGACATTGAGAGCAGCTGAAACCACAGAACATTGCATTAGTTGTGTTGCAATACTATGTTTCAATTCTTTGACTTATTCTCATGAACTACACACATATGTGGCAACAAAAGTCTTCCACAGATGTGACAAAAAAATGGGGCCCACATTTTATTTATATCCTTTCGATTGAAACATCTTGGGACAGAATAGAGTGTCTGTTTTGGGGGGAGTAATGCAGACAACATCTATGGATGTGTGAACTCACAGCGGCTGCAAAGACTCCCAGTCACAAGGTAGTTAGGGCTTTCTATTTGCAACTTCATAGTTTATTTCCAAGAAACCCACAGAAATGTGACTACACCCATGAGTTTGGATCCAACAGGAAGCGGTTGTGGGTGATCGTTGTGGTCTTGGGATTGATGGTGACCACAACAAAGATGGTGGTCTCTGTGTAGGTGATCAGGCCCCAGTTCTCTATGGTCCATCCAGCATGTAATTCAGGAAGAGCATGCTGGTCCAGAAAATGATTTCAGTGGTCAAAACATGTTTTTGATAGCTACATTTTCAGAAAATGTGTAGTTTGCCATAGAATAAATTGCGCAAATAGTTTAAAATAACTCACTAACCATATTTTAATGTTTTGGTGATTATGTGTGTAGCCTCTTGTTACAATCCACAAAAAAGAATCCATAGGAACACTGGCGAAGTTTCACATTTTACTTATTCCGACAAACAAACCAAATATATATGACTTTACAAAAATATCACAATGTAAAAAGGATAAAATAAAATAAAAAAAAAAACTGTACAAGAAAGAACAAGATCAAAAAACAATGTGGCTCCTCACCTCCACTTGTCTGACTGATTAATAAGGAACAAACAGCACAAGGTCCTTAGAGTTTTGCAATTTACGTCCTCTACTGAAATAACTTTGTAGACGGGGATTTCACTGCAAACAATGCCAAATAATATTAATAATAATAATAACAATAATAATAATGTTTCCCATGAGCCTCAGTGGGTCAGACTGGTTCAGAGAGCAGCCACAGTCAGCTGGGACTACAATAATTATAATAATTATTAATAGTAATAATAATAATGATAATAATAATTCGATGCTAATTACCACTCTCAACATACATTGCAATTAGACTCCCACCATGTGGTTTTTGCATGATTTGGTTTGGGGTTAGGTATTGTTCTACTACTTCTAAAGGAATGCCAGTAAGGACGCAAAGAATGCCAGTATTGGCCCAGCAGAGGGCCTCATAGAATCAAAAAACAAACCAACCAACAGGGCACATGAAGATTTCATTTAGTCTGGCTTTTCAAATTAGATGTGATATTTTAAATTGGAGATATTAAAATGTATTGGTAGGGATCATAAATTTGTAATTATTCCATTAAAAGAATTAGCAACCAGTTACCACTACATATTTACTTCATTGCAAGTATAGTGGCTAAAATAGTTTTTTGGTGTTTCCCATGAGTCTCAGTGGGTCAGACTGGTTCTCAGGGCCAGACTACAGTCACTACAGTCAGCGGGGACTATGTCAGTGCCTCATACTACACTTCAGAAAACCGGAACTATGCCTTTAAGATCTAATAATAATGACAAACGACAAGAAACCTATTCATCAGGTAGATTTATTCAAGCAAATTGAAAAGTGCAAAATGATTCTCAGATGCCAGGTTTTTAGTCATGGCTTAGGAATGAAGGGAGCCACCACTCAGATACACACCTATCCACTCATCTGACTGTATTTGTAACACACAGTTACTTGGACAGGAAGTTTGAAGTTTGCATGGATAAGTAGTTCCATCATACATCCATCATGGTTCCAGTCACTGTCTGACCTGTGTCAATAACTGCTGAAGCTGCCTGGTGTTTAACTTGTTACACATTGATTGCTGGCTCATCTTTGCAATTTAAATGGAATATATACATTTTAGTGGCAAAAAAAAAAAGATGAAACTTAGTATCAAGAAAAAGAAAAAAAAACACATTTCTCAGAGTAAAGATTTGTCACCAGTGATCACCAGATCACTGTATCTTTGAAACAAAATTCTAAAACAATGAAGCTCTTATTCAGAGATTTACTGTGTTCCTGATGTTTAACTGTCACCAGAAAATGGACTGGTCACTTATTGTTCCTAATAATTGTTATTCATTGTATTTCCCAGACAGTGAATATTTGGATTTTCTGGAGGCTTCAATAGTTTCTCCTCTCATGTGGACTCATCAGTAAACCACTTCCACACATGGGCTTTGTTATCTCTCACCCATTTGATGTTGGCTGAAGTCTTTTCTATGGCCTGCTCTAGGGCCATGGTGGCTGAGCCAAACCCGACATGAAGGTTGTCATCTTTAAATCTCTTCAACTGGAGACAGTGAGACAAAACACAGAAACAGAGAAAAGTGAATTTCTTCATTTGTTGTCATTTGTTTATGGACAGACGGCCTTAATGAACTGCAGGGTGCATTTTAGTGTGGTTGTTGCTGTGTGGGCTGCAAACCTCCTGTAACTCAAACTCCGTGGAAAATGCCATCGTGATTCCAGTGACAAGATTAGAGAAGGAAAATGATCCTTTTCCGTGCCTAAAATACACAAAGACAGATGCAGTCCACCGTTAAAGATTACTTTCCTGAACAAAAGATTAGAGTCTCTGTAAGAGTTGTAATTATTTCTTTTATCATTCTTTATCTGTATATCTGGAGAAATGGTCAGCAAACTAATAACAAAAGGGAAAAATGGCAGCATGTGCATGTGGAAAAGTTGCATGGCTATATAGAAATCCTCATCGTTTTCATCTTTAACACTCTGCTGAAAGCTGCTGTGGTTCGTTTGTTATACATATCCCCCTGTACTTAGGTAATGTTGTGAGTTTTTGACTGTATGTCAAATAAAACCTTCTCCTGAAGAAATTAGCACTTACTGCTGGAAAATGTAATTCCATTTGGCTCTGACGAAGTTCCAGGCCAGGGGCATCCCCACAACATTTTGTGCAATCATCTGAATGGTAGAGATGGCATCTTGCTTGCGGATCTTAGTCAGATCTAAGGTGTACTCCAGATACCTGGCTCAACCAAAATATCATTTTACAAAGAAGTCACTTCAATAAATACCAAATATCAATTTATTTCAGGAGGAAAAATAAAATAAAGGTCATTCGACATTTGCATATTTAGAAAATGTAAAATTAAGGTAGATCTGTTCTCCTTTTATTAGGGATAACTGTCATTGTAAATATTAGTCAGCTGGGGTTTACAGGTGTGTACTGAATAATCTATGATGACATTAATTGAACAGAGAAAAACAAGTGACTCTGAGAGAATACAAAATGCAAAAAAATTTAACTTAATAATGCTGCAATCAGAATCACACATACACATTCACAGACAGCAAAAAAAGTTTACCCTCACTCGAATTCAGAGGACTGACATTGATGCATGAGTTCACTGGCTCTTGCGTGTTTTTTAAGACAAGTGTGTCATCCACTGACACCATCAAGGACAGTTCATACACATAATCTCTGCACAGATAAGTACCTGTTCAAAAGCCAAGGTAACCTGGTGCAGGCCATGGCTCCTCTGAGCCTGGAAGCTTCAGATGCCAGAGTAGCATTCTTGAACATTGTCCAGGCAAAGTCCCACTCCTCAACGCCACCTAAAGCTATGGCCCTGCAGTAAACTATGGATTTCAAGTTGGGATGGATCCTGGTCAATAAATGAAGTAGATCAGAAACCAAGCACACACGACTGAACACACTGACTACAGAAGACATCTGTCTGTTTTGTGTGGTCAAGAAATATTCAAAGGCAAAAGAAGTGAATTTAACTCACGGGTTGTGACTTGGACTTTCCATCCACTGTCTGTACCAGCTTTTGATCAACTCACTGCAGCTCTCCACACCCACCATGCAAGCTATTTCAATGGCATTTATTTGATTGTACCTGGGAATAAAGATGTATATTTGTTTCTATACAGTATATACAGTATATACAGTACTGTGCAAAAGTCTCAGGCCACCACCAGCTTTGTTGTTTTTATGTCAATTTTGTGATCATTGGCGTTTAGATTGAAAAGATGTGACCAAAAGTCAGTCTTGTACTATATGATCAACCTGTCAATGAGTTGAACTTGTGCAACATGTGTATGTAATGCTCCAACATGTCTTGATTAAACCAGGTATAATAGACCTTTTTCACAGCAGCTATTTGTTGGCATGAAATAGTAGGAGAAACAGGTTTTACCAATAACATTAGGGTTCCATTCCAGGTTTTAAAGAGCCATGGTTGTGTTATTGTTCAAGTGGAAATGTAGGTCACACTAAATATTTGATATTATAGAAGCATTTTTGTTGTTTGTTGTTTCTGAAAAAGATGTTATTTTCGAACTGTGTATGTGTTTCTCCATATTTTCAGGATGTGTTCCAATAAAGTGATTGAGAAAGTACAGGATGGTCATTATAGCATTGCTAAAACAACAAATCTAATGGTGGCCTAAGACTTATGCACAGTACTGTGTATTTGTGTGTTTGTGTTCTTGTATGTGTAGTTTTGTGAGGAGCAAAATTCCCATAGGGAGTGACACATGTTTTGGCTGGTCCTCACATCTTTAAAGGGTGTTTTGGGGGTGAAGACCTGCTTTTAGGGTTAGGGTTAGAATTGGGTTTAGGTTAGGGTCAGGCATTTAGTTGTGATGGTTAAGGTTAAGGTTAGGGTAAGGGGCTAGGAAATACATTATGTCTGTGAGTGTCCTCACTACTAACGTGTATGTCAATTTAATGCTTTAAGAATGCTTACTGGTCGGTGTGGCCTTCTGGTATTTTGGTCCAGTTAGCTGTAATTGATTTGAAGTGTTGAAAAAGGGGTTGTATTTGTTTTTTCAGATATGCCTAAAAAAACAAACATAGTTTTAATATTCAGCCATGTACACTTTGCTTTTATAAGCTTAAATCTATTTGTTTTCGTGTTTAAGCAGTTCTAACCTGTAAAGATCCATAGACCTCAGTTCGTTGAAACATGAGGACATAGTATTGCAGGTTTCTTAGAGCTGATTCCCAAGGGATATAGTCTCTCTCCTTGTGCAGGTATTTGGTAGTTGTCAGGGCCAATGTTGTACTTACTATTTTGGCTCTGCAATATATGAAATTATATAATTATTCACTTGTTTTTACAGACACACAGAGTGAGTGTGACTCTTTAATTTTTTACCTTGCTAGGTTGAACGCATCATCTATTATCTGTGCTCTGTTGATTATTGATAAAGCCTGAAAGAAATGACAGTCACAAACAATTGCATGTCCAGATTTACATCTAAATCAAACAATACGGTAAAGCAAATTGAACAGCCGTGAGACCATTCAAGCAAATGGCGGCAACTGGGGCAAGCATGCAGCGGACAGGACAAACGCCCCTGTTACATACTGTGGATTATATGGTGATTTTTCTTCTCTACTCTCATATTTTCCAGAAATTTTACTAGTGGGTTGGAAGTAAAGGTTCTTGAAAATGACCAAAAATTGGCAATTTGACAATTTCAGGGAAAATGTCTGGACTTCAGTACATGCTTTAAAGCAGCTCTGATGACACTTTATTTGAACCTGTGCATCATCTGCACAGAGAGGTCATAATATTCCATTACCTAGAGAACCAAGAGTGTGACTCACCTGATGGTTGGTGTTGAGCAAAGAGAGGAGACGTTCCCAGTTGTCGAGATCATAGTTCACCCTGAAGTAGCCAGATACATTGGTGTTTGCCAGCACCCAGTCATTTCCTGACACTTTCATCAGACTGTTAGTGTCTTATCAGATATAGTAAAAGAAGCGACAACAAAGTTATCAAAACATTTAATTAACAATCATTGTGTATTGCAGGTCAAATATATTGTAGATTGGCAGTAAATGGAAAAGTGCTTTCATGGCAAAATTCATAGCTGTGAGTCGACAGGGATTTTGTATCAGTCGTGCTGTTAACGGGAAACGCCAGAGTAGAAATATGTGATGTGATGTCGTAAAATCCACTCTGCAATTCCCTTGTCACAAAACTGTATCAGAAATGGAGGACAGTTGCTGTATGTTTACACCCCGAGCTGTAATAGCAGAGGGCAGGCCAGTTCTGGTCACTTCTGGTAATATGTGTGTGTCATTTGATTAAAACTGTTGTCGCATTGCTGTAATTTTGTTGATCGGTAGGTTCCTCACATGGGTGACTGTGAGTAATACAATGTGTACATTGTAAACACAGATGCTCTGTGAAAAACCCATTTGCCTTCGGTGTGAATGCACCGTCATTTTGTACCTGTCTTTTGAAGGAGCCAGTATTGTTGCTGTTCCACACCTGTTTTCATCCACTTAATAGGGACAAACCATGTGTAGCTGGACAGAAAAGTTTAGATTGAGATGGTGAACCTGGGAGCGTTGCTTTAGCTTACATCAACATTCCAGGACTGTCATTTTGTGCATCACAGCATGCACTGAGGGTAGTATATAGCAGACTCACAAAACTTCTATCATGACTGTAAACTCATTTAAAGTCCAAGCAGGATTGATTCTTTTACAAGTTTACAACGTTTATCCAAATAGAGGATAGGATATTGCATTTAGGAATAGATCTGGTTATTTATTGTCTACGTGAAACTTACAGGATAAGGTAAAACTGATTCCTACTTGAACTGAGAGGGCCTCTCCACTACAGACTCTGGATCTAACAGGAAGTGTTTCTGAGTGATCCTTCCTGTCTGAGTGTCAATAGTGATAACTGGAAAGCCCATCTGGAGAGTCCAGCGGTTCATGATTTCATGGACAGTGTGTGGAATACGAACAGCTGGTGTGTTCTCAACTGCCTGAGAACAAACAGAAGGTAGCAGACATTTAGAAGCAGCACATTGTCAGGTAAAATCAGATGACAACACATGAGTAACCTGTCAAACTTTTTTTCCCATTTGTTTGTTCTTACTGGCACAACCAACCTGTTGGAGATGGTCCCACAGGTCTGTGTACACTGTGTTGCTGAAGGCAAAAGTGTTCAGGTAAGACTGAGGAGAGAAAGCAGTGAGGAGACACCAGTCAGTCATTACCATGGGAAATGAACAGGGATGTCACTTGGTTAATTGATGTTAAGAACTGAACCAATTTATTTTTTATGAATGAAGTAAATGACATGTTTGTTTCTTTTCATCTGGGTGTCCTTCCTGAGAACCACACATGCTGTGTGTTGAAGATTTACAACAGCAGATGGCACAAAACATTAATATGATTAGCAGAAGTCAATATACATGTTTTAAGTTTAAACTCAAAGAAAGTTGAGCAATATTATTATTTATTGATAACAACTATTGTTTATTAACCCTTTCAACCATTAGTTAAGGAAAATTTAAGATTAGTTAAACATCTTGAGTAATTTGGTTATAAAAAAATAAATGTAGTCGCCCACAGGCACTAACAGGTATCCAGCGCAAACACTCTGACACACACACACAGAGTAGAAGTTAAAGTGACATAACAGGGTTAATCCTCACACTTAGTCCTCTGGCAAACACAGGTTCTGAGAGAAACTCTGACAGCATCCTGATCACAGCTGCTCCCTGAAAACAACAAAAACAGAAACCACAAGAATTTCCTTGGTCTGAATTGCTCATCAAAGCTCAGGATTTGTGTTTAATCCAAAGCAAATCTTAAAACAGCATGTGGCCCAGATGATAGAATGTGGCTCAAGAAGGTTTCTGGAAAAATCAATGGAAATTGAACAAAATGAAACAAATGTATGTTACACTTTATTTTAAAGCTTTCGTTTGGATGTTTTTCCAAGAACAGGTCAGATCAAGCTAAAAATGAACATATTTTTAATGTCAAATACAGGGGTGCCTATAGATAAAAATGGGGAAAAACAAAACCGTGATCAATCTGAAATGTGTGGATAAGATCCTGCATTAGTATTGTATAACATTCCATCAGAGGAGCAGACCTTGCTGTAGGAGATGGTGTTAAACATCTCGCTGATCTGAGAAGGCTCATTTACTTCCTCCTCTCGTCGGGATAGTGGGTGAGAGGAGGCCAGGGCGTCAACATTAAACACTTTGTGCATGTCATACAGAATGATTTGGTCTTTCTACAACCAAGCAGAGAGGTAAATTAGACCACAATATACTGGATCTTTAACAGAACATCGAGAACATCGAGCATGCTTACAATGTTCCAAGTGGGCTCAGCATAGTCAGCTCCTAAATATTCCACATATGATGCAAAGCCCTCATTCAACCACAGGTCGTTCCACCATCGTGTTGTCACCAGGTTGCCAAACCACTAAAATAATCACAAAATAATAGAGAGAGTTAAAGAGTAAGTTAATCAGTTCATACTGGCACATTCTCCAATGTTTCCACAAACCGTTTCCGACAGTACATGAAGCATTTGGCAAGTCTTTCTACTAAAGTCCTACTACATAACGTATAATAACTAAATCAGGCAGGCTTAAGAAAATTCCTGATCACAGAATCCCTTGTGATGACAAGATTTAAATACCTTTAAAAGAGCGCAGGGTTAATTTGTCCCAAGCTGATAATCTGTCATCTTTTCTTTTACAAAGAGAGGTTAATGAGTCGGGAAAGGTCGGTAACTCAGTTGCCTACAGCTAACGACAGAGGAAGACTATTACCTGGATGACTGAGAACCTGCGCAGACACAGACTGGAAAAGATTAATTCTCACAACAGTACTGTGTTATTAGAGTGGAGGAAGATAGAGCTGAGGTTAAATCAGCACCTGATGGGTGCTTTGATCCCATCCTCCTGTTTTTACTTACTGTGTCACTGACAGAAAGATTATGGCTTACCATGTGTGCAAGTTCATGGGCAATGATGGATGTAACACTCTCTTTGTTTCCAGTGGAGGATATAAGGGGGTCATAGAGCAGGGCCGTCTCTCTGTATGTCACCAGACCCCAGTTCTCCATTGCCCCAGCATTGAAGTCCGGCAGAGCTATTTGGTCTATAGGGAACAAGGATATAAAGTAATTCAAAAATATGTCATGTGTGTGTTAGAAAAGGGCCACCAAAGCCTAATCAGTACACCCAGCTAATTATGATTTATTTCTCTCTGAATAAGGAGAGAAGGATGGTTTGATCATCAGCATTGTTAAATTAAATGTCAGACAATAACAGGACATGGTATACCTGTTCTTTAACAAATATATCTAATCAGCCAATCAGGCATGTAGACATGGTCAACATGACCAATCAGTTCAGTCCGAGCATCAGAATGAGGAAGAAACTTAATGTGACATGGTTTTTGCCATCAGATGGACTGGATTGAGTTTTTCCCGGAAACTGCTGATTTCCTGAACTTTTCACACAAAACTGTCTCTCAAGGGTTTATAGAGACCAGCAGTAATTTAACCATTCATTACATCCAAGGTTAGCAGAAAGCCATTTATGAAAGTACAACGTGAATACAGCCACAGCGAGAGAACAACCCACAGGACACTTTAATAATAGGTACATATAATAATAATAATGGATCAATGACGATAAAAGGGTTGTTGTTTGCAGTCTTTAAATTTTCTATTTGCCATAATTTTATTCTACATACAACACTTAATCACTGACTACTGTGACAGTAGATCTACTTGTCAGTTCAGTTATTTGTCCAAACATGACCTTGAATGTAATAAAAGTGGGGAGAGGTGCCACTGCTGAGGCATACATTTTTGTTTCCAGTGCTTATTAGAAAACATTAACATACTAATGTGTTGCTTTACAGTGCTGACGTTAAGATGGCTTTACCTGACTTAGAGAGTGGATAGGCTGCGTTGTAGTATTCCTCATAGAACTGAAGGATTGGTCCTGTTACGCTGAGAGCATAGTTACCCTGTCCATCATTTATGGCTTTTTTCCGAGCCCAGATTCGGATCTGCAACGATTTTGAATCAATCTACAGCAATTCATTGAAAAAAGAGAAAAATCTAAGACTGTTAATGTCACAGGAAGCTACGGTAAAGACCTCTCACTGATGTGCTTAACAATGTTTGGATAATGGGGGGGCAAATTACAATTATATGTATGCTGCATGTATACTGTACATCTCAACAACAATGAAACTTAAAATATATTTAATACAAATACAACATTTCTTACCAACAAATTACTGTTTTGGTTTGACTGGATGCTAACAAAGTCACTGACGATAAATGCCAGCAGATATGAGGACATTCTCTTGGTGGGTTCAAATGTAGTTACTTTGATGGGAACACCCTCAATGACTGAGTCTGCAGTATCTGTACAGAGAGAGGATGAGTCAGACCTTTGACACTCTACTAACAGTATGCTTTGTCCAAGTTATTAATGATTCACAGTCAAACTGTCATGTCACACGCGTTAAGTAACACATATTTGTTCATGGATTGTTCTGTGAAAATCACTTTTCCCTCCCTATTTGTGGTCTATGTGTTGCATTTAATTTTGTTTCCAGTATTTGTTCTCATTGGACTTCACCGGTCGTGTCTGTGCTCAGCGCCAAGACTTAAGATAAAGAAACCAACCAATTTCCCTGCCGTTGGACAGAGCCACAGTGTCTCGATTGTGGATGATAGTGACATTGAAGACAGCTTTCATAGCTGGTTCATCAAAGCACGGGAAGCTTTTCCTGGCATATGTTGCTTGCATCTGCGAGGTAGCGACAACTCTGCAAAAGGTTTCAATGAACACGTTAACTCTGTACTGCATCACTTCAATCATGTCTAATACTCCAAAGTCTCATGAGGAGGAACACTAGTACCATGAAAATGAAGTCTCAAAATAAAAAAATGATGGTGCACCATCATACTTTGCTTGGTCAGGGCTTACTTCTTAACGCCATCCTCAGTGTATTCACTCCTGTAGAAACCTTCCAGGTCGTCTGCCAGCTCTCCCTGAAATTCAGTGTGAAGAACATAAGTGGCTCCCACAGCCAGTCTGCTGTGCAGCTGAAGAACCAGATATTCCGTCTTCACCACAAACCAAAACTTTTGTATGGTGGGAGCAATGACATCTCCCATGCCACTCAGTTTAACCTGGTGCCCGGTGAGGTTCAGCTTACTGGAGTGGATGATGATGAGGTCTGTTTCCTTCACACATTTGAAGACCACCGCTGAATTTCCAGTGAAGATGTACAGGCCATCTGCATTGGGCTCCAGCCGGGGCCACAGGGTCAAATTATAAGAGACAGGTACAAGTGAGTCAGGAAGTCTGTAGTGGTCCCACGGCTCCATTGAAGTAGAAGGAGTGGTGGAAGGTGTGGGCATGCTGGTGTTATCTGTTGCTCCACCACCAGGCCCGCCTTGATTCTTGGCCCTTTCCTTGTGGTAGGCAATGGACAGAGCAAGAATCGTGGCCAAAGCAATGGCGGCCAGGACAAGCATGCCGAGGCCCACATTTTTACTGATATAGTAGACTTTCCCCATGTCTAGTTTAGGAGGTGAGAGCAGAACTGGGAGGGGTCTCACTCTGTGTTTCTTCAGCACAGCAGGTCTCTTCCCTCCTCAGTTAACTGTTGAACTATTAACATGGCAAAAAACAAAATCAAATCACCTATGGAGAAAGGGAAACATTGGAATGCCTTGTGAGTTAGTTTGCAGCTCAGCAGCTCTCAGATTTGTGAATGTCGGGCAATATTGCACTGTAGTTTGCATTATACATCCAATATGTAATATTAATGCAGTATTTAACATCAAGAAATCATTACCAGTGACCTTCTCTGTGGTTAGTCATGTGAAATAAGATTTGCAGCTGCTATCCCTGCTGTAGGATGAGAGAATTGTTAACACAAACACATTCTAACAAAGATCAGTCAGTACATTTCAAATACATTGAGCAATATCCATCAAACCCAATAAGCTGCTGGTCATACTATACTATTACCAAATGGGTCTGTGGCATCTTGAGCCACTAGGTTTGTGTCACAGGCCACAAGAATTGTGTGCAAGAGGCCAACATCAACATTTCCATTCCCCTAAAATTGTGGCAACTTTTCTTTTTGTAATCTCTTACAACTCCGTACCAAGGAAAAGCTGTAACCGTTAAACCTCTGAGTGTATTGGATTGAGCAAGACTGCGATTTAACATTTCAGCCAAGCTTAACACGATGGCTGCAAACATGGCCTGCCTAAAGCCATGAGCTCGAAAGCTCACTAATTAACATATTATGTGACATTACCACTCAAAACCAATGCGTCAGCATTACAACTTCAATTTGTGGTCTCACTGGGATACACAAATATTCACCAGACACTTGTTAGTTGTACACAGTCACTTCTTGGAGTCTCCTGTGGTTGTCTGGCAATGTCACAGTGATGACCCCAACTTGTTGTTAAGGATACTTTGGATACTTCTAGACAGAGCCAGACTTTATTTGCTTTAGTCCTATATGCTAAACTAAGTGAACTAACTGCATAAAATATGAACTAACAGCATAAAATATGAACCTCAACAAGGTTAACATGTACTGTTCATGTCTTTACAAAAACAAAACTGAGCTATGCTCTAAAATGTATTAGTTCCTCTGAATAAGCTTATGTCTTTGTCAGTACAAAGCAGAACAGATGTCCTTTTGTTTGGGTTTTTCCAGAGTACCCTCATATATTGAGGGATCAAATATCAATTTTAAATACAAATTCAAAAGCCCAAGCATTTCTGTTTTTTTTCTCATACTTTGTGTTTTTACTGTGGTATTATTGAGAACTTCTTTGTTTTTCTTTTGGTCTCTCTTGTCTATATATCATAAGTATAACATCTGGAAAAGATCTAATAAACTCTCTGCAGACCAAGACCTCACAAATGAAGATGTTCCATCAACATCACATATTCTACTCGCTTTCAGGTGTACACATTGGAAGGAAAAGCTAAAAAAAAAAAATTATACAAAAAATTGTACACGAGTGTCGAAGTGAGCCCTGTTGCCTGTGTAGCAAGATGACTAGGGTTTGTGACCTGGTCAGAACAAGGGCCTTTGTGCATGGAGTTTGCATGTTCTCCCTGTGTGCGCGTGGGTTTTCTCCAGAAGGAACCAGAGAGAATAAATCTTATACTGTATTCTTATACAGCTGCTTGCCTGAGGTCAAAAAGAATTTAATAATTGTTGTTCAGAGTGAAGCACAATCACCCCCGTGGAAATGATAAATGGGCGGCAAATCTTTCAAATTACTCATTCAAATAATTTTTAGTGGGAACTGAAAGTCACATATTTTTGTGGAGTTAAGAATTACAGCAAAGTAGCCATTTAACCTCTTTGGTGTGAAATTGTGTACACTCTAGCACACACTCTTCTCTAGTTACGTGTCTGTCACTGATCAAATCCTATGGTCGGAGTCACGTTTGATATTGTGTTATTACAAATTGTTAACTGATCGTACACATGTATTTTTCTTTGCAAAATATAAATCGAGCTATAGTTCGTGTTAGCAGACAAAATCAGCTTTCTGCACAAATGTTAACATCTGGTTAAGTTAAATCTCAGTTTATAGCCAATATGGGCTCAATAACACACATTTTAATCTCTTCTTTTATACCAAAGCTGTGCTTACCTCTTTGTTTTAATTTAATTCCCTGTACAGGAGCAATCATATCTCAAGAATGTGGAAATAAACTATATTCAAACATACACTCGTGCATCATTGTACCTGCACTTGAAACAGCAGACAAATCAGCTTTGAGTGGTTCAGTTTGCCATACTGTACTGATAACCTGAGCTGCAACTGATAGACTAACTGTAAAACTGGACATGTTACTACCCTTGTAATATGCATACAGGAAATTATGTAAATTTTCCATTACCCTTAAAGGCCAGCATCACCAAACTGCTTATATCCACTACTTTTCACAGGGAAATTATCATCTACTCTGAATTCATACACCATTTGTTAATGACAAGAATCAACTTATTCGCAGCAAATCAATCCTGAGAAGACTTGTTCAGGGAAAAACATACAAAGCAACTTTGCACTGGGTGCCAAAAGTTGCAAAACTTATGCTCAGGCAAATGCAGAACCCCCCAAAAAATGACTTCACATGCAGCATGTTGGTCAAACAGAAGGAAAACGGTACATACCAAACCCTGTGCAGCGGGACACCCAATGCAAACTGATGGAAGTCTGCATGGGACGCACAAGTAGAGCCGGAGTGTTCAGGGCTGATGTAAAACACTTGCAGTCTGCGTCTGTGAGGGTGAAGGTGGGAGGTGGTGAGAGCTACCTCCTCAATTAAAGAAAAACAAATAAATTTGAGGGGCGGAGGATGAAAGAATGCCGTCAAATAGAAAGAACTCGTACGAGAGGAACAGAGTGTCCTGACCAATTTGATGAAAGTTTCTTGTGATGCTGGATAACCACAGGCACGATGATTCAGCTGGCTTACTCAAAGAAAGAAAAAATAAAAGAGTTTGTTGTAAAACTTTAGAAAAAAGAACAGCCACACTGACTGTATTTTCATTCATTTAATTTCTTGGAAAGAAATGTCTTTGGCGCATTTCCTTCCTCAGGAGGATTGACAGGGTTTTATGGTAAAACGACTTACAGGGTACAGCTTTAGACATCAATCTGACTGATTGCATCAGACCAAACAAACACAAATATGCTTCAAAAAAAAAACATCAGTATCTCACATCTCAGATGCTGGAAGAATCCTATTACAGCACATTAAAATCTGGCTAGAAATACACAGCATTTACATTTGCTAAGCTGAGCACAATCTGTACCCAGAAGAACAATTATATTATTCACAAATCATAAGGACGTTAGAGACGCAGTATATCACAGAGAAAGAGAAAAAAATAACTCTGATAGATGAGTCTGATCCCAATCTGTGTAACACACAACTGCAGCACACTGCAGAGGCCAAATGGTCAAATTACAGTGAACTGCTTCAGACAGGAAG
The DNA here is from genome assembly GCA_016785285.1 of Brachirus orientalis. Classification (NCBI taxonomy): domain Eukaryota; kingdom Metazoa; phylum Chordata; class Actinopteri; order Pleuronectiformes; family Soleidae; genus Brachirus; species Brachirus orientalis. Next base: position 4,738,608 of record JAFBJR010000121.1, read on the forward strand.
GAATGTTTTTCAGAACTTAGGCAGAACCAACGGTGATGAACGTTGGACATGTGGGGAAAAGAAGGGCAGAAAAATACGCACTGGATCAGCAGTCGTTTTTCTTTTGGACAGCACAGGAAATCGAGAGCAGCTCTACATGACACAAAGGGAATAGCAGACAGTGTAAAGATAGCAATACTACTGCTGATGCTTTGTAGAAAGATAATTTCCATTCTTGTGCAACTGCTATAACTGGAAAAATTGTTTCAACAGAACTCAAAAATAACCCACATCTTATCTTATCTTATCTATATGTGAAAAGACTGGAATGAGTGGGAGGCGAAGCTGCTGTGGTTCTGTGTTGTATATAAATATATTAATATACAGTGTCTGTCTTAGCTAGAGAGCTTGGTGGAGGAGAAAAGAGACATCAGGAATACATCAGCACAGCAGAGCTCAGCTGGGATGCTTCTCAGAACGGGGAGAGGCTCGGTACTTTGATATTGATGTCTCCGATGTTGATATTTCGAGGAATCTCTGGCAGGTTCATGTTTTTCACAGCAGAGACGGCACGAGCTGGAGCTGCTGACAGACCGCCCTGCCCGAACCAAACAAAACAGATGTTGACTTTACAGCTGTTGTGTGGAAGTTAACAGCACCGTACCATTACCGTTACAGTTATTACACCACAACAGTCTGTCTATAAAACATTCTGCAGAAAATGGTGAAAGATTCAAGTCTATGGTTACTACCATGAGATTATTTACCAATGAATACTTTTGTTTTTTTTTCAATAAAATATTTTATTCCTTCCTTGATGAGGAAACTGGTCTGACTTTGTCAACATGGTAATGATAACTTTCCAGAGTAACAGGAACAGATCATACTCTTTTTTTTTTTTTACTTTTGTACACTGAGATGGAAAATTATTTTGAGACAAGGCAGGACAGTTGTTTCTTGAGATGCGAAGCTTAATAACAAAGCTTATTAGTGGGTTTTTACAAAAAGTCAAACTATTACTTTAATTTAAATTATATTAAAAATAATCACATTTCCTTTTCATTCATATGTGACTTTGTAAAGACTGATTTCCCAACAACATACAGTACATAGGCACATCAGTACATTAACAAGATATCACTTTTATTGTTGTGGCTGACCAGCATAACCCCTAAACATTCCATAGTGACAAAGGAATCCCTTAGCTTGTCTGGTTGTTTTATTACACAAGACTTTGTGTCTGAAGACAAGGAAGTGAGGTAATACATCTCCTGCAGCTAAAATAATTTCAGCAAAGGGAAATTATAGTCCTAATTATAGTCCTAAGAGGCTCACGGGAAAATGAACCTTGATTATTGTAATGTTGGAGTAGCATTATGCTTCCTGTTATTCACCATAAGTATTATACTGTATATGCACTGATCAGTCATGAACATTAAAACAGATGACTGGTTTAAATGTTACGGCTGATCAGTGAGTATACACTCCATGAAATCTAAACAAGTGTGACTGTGCATTTGTCTGTTGTTAACAACATCCTGTGCCAGAATACTGACATGCTTGCACACTCAAACAGTGATCACTTGTCAGAATGTTGGCACAAACAAAAAGACAGAGAGAGTCAGGAGAGGCTGAGTGATCATCATACTGTGCTGTTTGCAGCTCTACTATGATATAAAACAAATAAAATCAATATTTGATGCTCAGTGTTACCAATGAAGCACTGGCCACAAATGTCACTGAGATGTGTAAAAGTACATTCGGTAAAATATGAAACTCTAGCAGGTCGGAGAAATGTCAGTCTTTCAACGTAGCCGTGGACATGTTTATGTTCACACAGCTGAATGTGGTCACATTTGTCCCAGACAATGCCTGAATGTGGTCTGAGGGGGAAAAAATACACTGGAGTGTTCCGATATGAGGTGAAATGACTCTCACCTCTGACTTCTCCATGCGGTTCTGCACCTCAACCTGAGCTACGATTTCATTCATGTTAGTCTCCAGCACCATGCCTCCCATCACCACTTCCTGCAAGATGTAGTGAACCTGCACATCAAGACGACATAAGTGGTCAATACCCAGCAACGGCTTGTGCAAAATGATTCCTTTCCATCAGGTCTCCAGCCGACAAACGTGAATCTGTTGAAGTCATGTAGAAAGTTCAATAAAAACGTAGGTGAGCCAACACAACACATTCTTCCCTCTCTTTCAAGTTGTATTTACAAATATGTCTTATTCTTTAAACCACAGGGATGATAAAAGCATTAAAGATTAAAGTTCTCTCTGGGAAGCAGCTGTTGCAATTTCACAACGAAGTTTCGATTTTTGAATTCCTGTGGTTTGGAATGATTCTAGGGAACATGAGACTGTCCTCCATTGCACACCTAATTTGAAGTCAAGGATGGTCAATTTTCTCCTAAGAGTATATCTGTAATACAGTAGAAGCAGCCTTAATGTGTGATGTGGAAAGGCTAGTTACATTAAATATACTTTTTATCCTTACATGCAGATATATAAATTATAATTTTATGATGCCATCCACAGCAGTGATGTTCAGCTAGTGGGGCTTTATAAAAACAAGGGTTTTCATCTTGGCAGAAATAGTTCCACGTTTCTTCTTGGGTGCATTCCTCAAGCCAAACCCCACCTCACCACATGACATCGATTTCCTGTTGGGAAAATTGAATCAAGATGGCTGGAGATGTTGTTGATTAGACTACAGCAACACTTTTTTGCTCAATTCAAAGTTTCCTGCAGAGAAAGGAGGCCTTATTGTAGCCTTAACGGTACAGGGCTTCACTCTAGGAATTAAATTGCAAGAATTAAATGTATGGATTTGTTTACACACATTTCTTTGAACAAATATCTGCTAAATTTCACATTTCCTTGCAAAAAAAAAATGTGAATGTCAGAACTAAATATAGCCTCAAGACACAGATGTTGTCACTCCCACGGACTCAAAAAAAAAAAACAGAGCTACAGTACAACTCTACTTCATGACGTCAGGAGTCTGGTTTGACATACAGTACAATTATAATCCTCTGACCAAACAGAAAAAAATACCTGGACTGATTACAACAATGCAGTTGTTCCTGAAATCCAACCAGCTGCATTATAGTGAGACAAAGCGAACCACGAAGCAACAATTACGTCTGGGATTATGTTCTATCTACAGCTCCTTTATGTAATGAAAAATATACATGTCACCCATGTGTGAACTTTTATTGAATAATGAGAGAAAAAACATCTATTGTATATTTGTCTGTCAAATGTTAAAACATGGCCAGTGTTCATTCATTTACTGTCTACTGCTTTTTACTCCACATGAGGGCATCACAGGGCAAACATATAGAGACAAAGTACCATTCAATAATAATAATAATTCATTATATTTTAAGAGCCTTTTAAAACACCCTCCTATTTACACTTATAGTCAGTTTGGAGTGTCTAATTAACGTCTGCATGTCTTTGGAGTATGGGAGGAAACTGGAGTATGCAGAGAAAACCTACACACACATGTGGGAGAGCATGCAAACTCCACAAAGGGCTATAGCCAATGTTATTTTTTCTTATTATTTTAGATGAAAATAACAAACCTGGAGTAAAAAGCCCCCTGCTCACCAATGCTAATTAACTGAAGGTGCTCCATGTACCATATCAGAAGCTGGACCATACATTGTAATCATATGAATTATTAATGGGTCTTCACCAGTTTACTTGTATAGAACAAGTTTTAAATATCTTCAAACTGTGGCAATGAAAACATTTAAACATAAAATTCGATTACCTACTGTTCTCAATTAGTAACTACAGTTACATTATTACATCCAGCAGCTCCTGAATAGTGAAAAAAACAGAATTTAATTTTATTTAAAGGTAACAAAATGAAATGGTGATTCAGCAACAAACAGCAAGTTTGACATACACTACCAGTCAAAAGTTTGGACACGCCTTATTTTTTCTTTATTTTCATATTTATTTACATTGTAGATTGCCACTGAAGGCATTAAACTATGAATGAACACATATGGAATTATGTAGTGAACAAAAAAAAGTGTGAAATAACTTTTTGTTTTATATTTTAGATTCCTCAAAGTGCTTTGTTGACAGCACTGCAAACCCTCGGCCTTCTCTCAAAAAGCTCCATGATTTAGTCACCTGAAATGGTTTTCACTTCACAGGTGTGCCTTGTCAGGGTTCATTTGTGGAATTTCCTGCCTTCTTAATGGGGTTGGGACTATCAGTTGTGTTGTGCAGAAGTCAGGTTGGTACACAGCTGACAGCCCTATTTGACAACCGTTAGAATTCACATTATGGCATGAACCACTATGCTAAGTAAAGAGAAACGACAGTCCATCATTACTTTAAGACCTGAAGGTCAGTCAGTCCGGAAAATTGCAAAAACTTTGAATGTGTCAAAAGTTTGGACACACCTTGTGTGGACTGGTAGGGTACATATATTTTACAAGTTCCCATCCTGAAAGTTAAAACTACTTGTACAGTTCTGACCTTGACAATATTAAAAAATGTCACTCATTGAATCTCAGACCCCACAATGATGTATTTGTTTTGCTTACTTTATTCAATGGTCAAAAACCCAAGGACATTCAGTTTTCCGTCATATGTATTGAAGAACAAGGGAAAAACCTCTCATAGTTGTTACAAGGTAAATGAAAACACTGAAACTGAAAAGAATTCTGAAACTAATAGACTCCCCAACTATACAGTTCTACAAAGTAACAGCATTAATGAAAAGCCTTCTCTGTTGTTGACTCACCTTGTCCATGTGGAATATGAGGTCCAGCTCACAGACATTTTCAAAGCATTTATCCAGCGTTTCCACAAACACCTACAGAGAAAAGGATTTAGGCAGTCAAAAATCTCATTTATAAAACAAACACCTACATGTATGTAAACATGAACTAAAAGATATTATTAAAACATATACTGTATAACATAATATATAATATAATATACAATATAATTTGAAGTTATATTTACATGTGAGGGAATAACAAATGTTGGCAAGACCAAATAGTGTAGAAGAGATTTGAAAGAAAAGGTATAAAGGCCATTGCTTTAGAAAGTTATTCTGAATAATTTATACCACATAATGTCATAATTCTTTATTATTTACACCATTTTCTGCAGGCTGTTTTATATTTACAGCTGATCACAGTGATGCCAGTAATAAGCAAAAGAGGTAGGCAAGTTGATTCACTTACTCCTAATTACAACTCTGATATCATTTAACATGTGCAAGTAGTGAAGTCAGATTACAGCATTAACAATGTCAGCATTTCATGTTATAACTTAGTTGTAATGTCTGTGTTTGTGATATAAGGGTTTCCTCAAATTCATTGTTTTACTCAGAGAGATCTGCAGTGAAATAAAAGGTAGAATAAGTTCTAAAAACAGCAGCATGTCACTGAAAAACAGCTTGTGCAGTCATCAAGGGGAGAGACTGCGTATTATTTTCAAGCCTAAGAAACAGAATGTGATGTGGAAAAGAGAAGATGTGATTTTACTTCAATAACTGCATATTAAATATTCTCATGAAGCAACAGAATAAAGTAGAGGCTAACCTGTATCAGGTCCAGAATGCCGAGCTCACTCTCAGATGAGTCCACACAGAAGACAAAGTAAAGGGTTGCATAGTGCCGGTAGATAAGTTTGTAATCTGAGCCACCAATGAGACTGAAAACAAATATGAATATTATTTTTAGAAAATTTTACTGGTCTACCTAATCAAGCAAATAAATATCACATACAATTAAATCTTCACAAGGGCCTATCTTGTAAACTAGCTTTTTTATAGAGACAAAATAAGAACTGATATCTGTGTGTTTGCTCCATCTAATGGTTAAAAAAGTGCTACTGCAGTTCAGTTAGCTGCTGCCAAGTAAGTGAAAAAAATGGCCCAGAGTCTACAGCAGTCACTGTTCAAAGTTCTGTCAAATGTCATAAGTCATAACTTAAATTACAGGGCTGCCTTTTAGTCTCTCATTATAACAAAATCACAGCATAAAGAGGCTAAGCTGCAGCACTACCACATTACTCGCCAGTAACAAACACATCAGAGGATGTTCAAAATATATAAATTCCTACTTGTTGTTTACATGTCACAGTATGATTTTCATATAAAATCACAGCGAGCAGTACTACTTGCCTTCCACCCTCCAGGAAGTTGCAGACATTGTCGTCTCTCTTAGATACCAAATGGAAAGTCTCCCGAATGATCTGCTGCTGCATGTCCTCTGTCTGGAAGAAAACATGTTGTTATCTCTTAAATGTAAAACTATTGATCGGTTTCTGATTAAAAACTCCACCTACATGACTGTCACAGATCAAGTCAGACTCAATAAGTAGACCTTGTGGCAAAAATGGAAATAAAAGAAGAGGAGTTATTAATTATTAATGAACCTTAATGTTAAAGCAACACAATGTAGGAATTCAACCTTTCAATAATGTCTCAAGCTTATACAGATGCAATATCAAACTATAAGCAGTTGAACGGCACTCCTGCCAAAGCCTGAACGGGTCTGCATATCCTTCATTGGCGCTATATAACTACTGATTGCAGGTCTGTGCCACAAATAAACAGGCAGGAAGGAAATACCTTAAGGCTCCAGCTGACACAAAAATTACTCTTTAGCAAGGCACTAAAGAGAAATACTCACACCCACAAAATAAAGCAATTAGTCCCACTAATAAAGGAATTTGCAGTGTTACAGCAGCACAAATAATAAAACAGTAATGATAATAATAATAAATAATAATAATAAGCATATATTATTAACACCAAGAGATATACAATTTTCAGTCATCAACAGTATTAATAATTCTAAAGTATAGAATAATATACACAAGGTAAAAAGTGTGCAACCAGATACTATATACAGTTTACACAACAGACGATTTATTTTGCATTTTACACAGTAAAATCGTGTGACATTAAAGTTGCTTAACAGTGTCTAAGGAGGTACATTACTAATGCATATACTGTAACATATTTTACCACAAAAGAAGGGAAGTACGTCTTAAGTCTATGTTAGCAGCACACTAGCATTAGCAAACGTTTAATTTAGCTGCATCGCGGTTTTTAAACCTCATCAATGAATATTTTGGTTACATGTGTCAGTGCAAACCGACAGAAACTAAACAAGCACTAACAGCTGACCGTCAAAACAGCTGCACTGCACAAAAGGTCAGTGTTTAGAGGAGCAATCGCAAAGATACTTACGAAATATTGATAGAATCTAATCAGCCGCGGTTTACCGTGGTTGTTGAATATCAAAATAGCTTTAATCATTGCTGTCCTGCGCGGTTATCAAACCACAATACGAAACTGTTTATTAAATATGAAGATTTTAGATGTTTTTATGGCGTTAGCTAGAGGATGACAGCCTCTTAGCAACCCGGATAACTCAGAAACTTCCGGTTGAGTCTCCAAATTTAGCTGCCGTCCTCGAACAAACTTCCCATATATTCGTTCCGGATATGCGATTTCAACGCGAGGCTTGTTTTGGTCATTCAGACTTTCACTCTCTTACAATAGTCCGAAAAATTATCTTGCAAAGCAATATGGTGATACAATCACGTGTACGGCATGGCATTTCTGTGCTCTGGAGTTACAATGTGCGGTTGATTTATCAGAAGAAAATAAATGAGTATCAGTAGATCATCTGAGCTGTTTTAAGGGAAAAAATCTATTGTCTGTCTGTCCCACACGGTGCATGTGACAAAAAAGTAACAACCTGCAAGTTAAAAGCACAATTATTGACCCCATATTTAGTCCTAACCTGACAGGCTGATCAGCACATTGCTCACTGACCGTGAAGTCAGACACAGCCGAACAGAATCAGTCAGAACAGAAACAGACTTGCCCCACATACGTACTTTTTCTCAACTGGGATACACTGTAAATGTTGGAAAATGTATTCAGCATAAAATTGTTTTGTTGCTATCCCAGTCTGAGTCTAATCATCTGCTCCTTTATTTAAGACATTGCACAGTCTCGCTCTTTATGACATTAATGCTTTTCAAGTATTTTTTTAATATTAATATTTAATATTCCTGAATATTCCAATTAAAGACTTTTTTGAGCAAACTCATTGATCCATTCCTGTTCAACTCACCAATCAGCAAATAATAAAAAATAATAGGCTGTTTGTGAATGTATACATCTATGCAGGTGATTCTAAATTGTTAACTTTTCAGAATAAAGTCTCACAGTATCACTTATTAAGAAGTTTCAGCTCGATCTACATAAATATTCCTTTCAAGGCCTTACACCTGTTTGAATAGTTGCAATGACTTACTTTAACATGAGACTGCATTTGTAACATTGAATGATGCCTGATAGTGTTAAAGACAGATCCCATTAATGAGCAAAGTCCCGAGGAGGTGGATAGCAGTCGGAGGATAATGTTTTACTCACAAGCACAGACAGTAAACAGTGCTGATTAAAACCTCAGCTCTCAGGTAGTAGTGTTTGGATTGAATATGAAAAATTAACTGTAGAACAAAAGTTAATTAGTAATTCTCAAGGAAAAAAATACATTTTCATTTATTTCTGAATGTGTAAAATGTTCAGAATATACATGGTTGTTTTCAAACTACATATGCAAAAGCAAGCTGTTCCTCAGTGAGGTAATGTTTCATAAATATATTTCAGAATTTGATCATTTTTGAGAATCAACTGCTCTGCGTTCAAATAGACTGTGAACACAGCATTTCTAGTTTATGAAGTAAAGTCTTCTTCACCAGACAATCCATTTGGGGATCTATGGTCTGATGCCACTCTGTTTTAAACCACGACTAAGGTGTGTTTAACCTGGGCCAGACAGCAGACTGTAGTTCTGTGGGATCAGTCCCAGCTACATCAAAGTGCCAGACCACATTTCCTGCTCTGAGTTCATAGCCATTAAATCTGTGTTGTAGGTTTTTCATCATTAGTGCTGCAAAGCCACTGGACTGTGATCTGCATCACAACATCTATTATTTCCCCACTAGATTCCCTTCCTTCTGCATGAGCACAGTAGAAAACAAACAGACACTCATTAGCATGTGTGACCCATTGGTGGTAAACAGCCTTATTTCCACATGAGTGCGGTATGAGAATGTATTCCACCAGGACAGTCGAGGTAGGTGGGCCTGCCGGCTGCCATCATGGGGACTTTAATAGGCACTTAACAAATGCGAGTGGACAAGCACAACGTTTTCTGGCACAGTGGGGGTCATGTCTGTACAGTGAGCTCTTGTTAGAGGGTGACTCACTGTATTGGACTCTTGGGTGGTCACTGATATTTGCTTCATTTTTAATGTGCGCTTGTTCCCTCTCTCAGTGCTAATTGTTGGATTGTGATGGATGCCAAGCACTGTCTGCCAGAGCTGAGGTAATGTGTGGCATCCAAATAATGCCTCTGTGCTCTGCCCTGTGAAGTGATGAAAGCAGTCTGTAATTACAGGGATAATCAAAACTGTCAGGGGCTCTTCTATGGATGGTTTTGTTTTCTGTCTACGTCTCCCACAGTATCACAAGCTGCTGGCCCTCCACTTCCTCAGTTTGGGCCCAGACCCAGAGGGATGGCTGCAACTGTACCTGTCTGTGTCTCAGACAAAGTAGTAAACAGTGTGACTTTTCATAAGTTGTCCCAGATCTCCACATATTTGGGAAACAGCATGTTCTTTCTGTATCTATATGTTCAGATTAAAAAGCTACATGTCTTAGTGTTGTGGCTTTTTTGGAGCTCAGCAGGTAGCGGTCAGACTGACTTCAAAGGTCAAGAACTGGCTGAAAAACAAAAGAAGATTGTATCCACTTTTAATATTCATAGTATTAGATAGATAGAAGGTGCACACATGAGATGAAAAAAAAACCTAAGAAACAACACAAAACATTAACAACAGTAACAACAACACACATACATATATACTTCTTCTGCAAAGTGGTATTTCACTCCTGCCACTGGACTGTCCTGACCTCATCATGGGCGTGCCTAGGGGGGTGGCCAGGGGTGGGACATGCCACCCTAGGTGTTGGCGCTTTATATTGTTAGTGTATATCCAATATATTATTTTATATTGTTCCTTTTTTGTACATTTTTGGTTGCACAAATAAAAGCTTGAGGCTTTATATTACATTTTTATGGTGCCACTCTGTCATGACGACTTGGGATATTTAATTTTTAAAATAAAATTTAAACACTCTAATTTGAGTAATTAAATTAATTACAAAAGAAAAAGCAGTAGATCGATCCTATGTTGATGCACACGCAAGTATTCTTTAGGCTACCATGGTCAGGTGATTGATACATCACTAAATCCTGCTTGCCACCCCTGCATTACTCAGTGGAACCACTTCGGCCACCCCAGTAAAAAAAAAAGTCTGGACACACCACTGGACCTCATTCCTCTTCTACTGCTGATTAAAATCATGCAGTTGGTTGCTATGCCCTCAAGATGGCAGCATTTGACGATATGAATTTGACGGCCAAATTTTCCAAAACATTAAATGCTCACTGTGGGAAATTTCCTCTTTTGTGTTCGTGATTTGATTAATCAGGTGAAATGTCGCAAGAATTCTACTGCTACATATTTAGATTAGTTAAACAGCCTAAATGTGTGGCCACACGACATACACTTGAATAATGTGGTTGATATAATGGGGCCTCTCTGGTTAATTGATATTGGCAGCAGTCATTGAAATAAAGGAAGAGGGATCAACTTTATGTAAATCCGTATATCCACTGTCTGAGACTGCAGGTCTCTGCTGTGCTGTGTTTTTGTGGGAAGCAAAACAACCCCGATGCCGGATCAGCTTCCAGGATTTCCATCACACCGTGTCGTAAACGGGGGCGGAACACCGGTGACCAGAGAGTAAAAGGAAGCACGAGGTCTCACTTTGTCTGTTTTTTTTTAATCTATAGCAACGATGTGGACTTTTAGAAACTGTTTTCGGAGAGTGTTTGTGTAAACGGCTAACTGTTGGACTGATGTCTGTGTAGATTCTCATTATCACTAGACCTATGTGAGGCTAGAATTGATACTCACCCTGCTCTGTTGTTAAAAACAAACTATATATCTGCGATACTATGTCCAGGTGCCGATATCAGGTAAGGTTTATTGGGCCCAGGCCACTGTTAACACCGAAAAATAAATATGGCTTGCTTCATGTAAAAAAATACTGGATCAGTCTCTATGGTAACTGTGGCTAAACTGCAGTAACAGAGCGACGCCCACAACTCACAGACTGGAAGGCGGGGCAAAAGCTCGAGTGATTCATCCTTTGAAACAGAGACGATCTCTGCGCAAGGCGCCGTGTTTACAGCGAACACGACAGACTGCAGACTGAGCGAGAGAGGCTGTGATTGTACGTTCACATTAATCTGTCTAACGACGCGGCCCGTCGTGCGATCGACGGATGGCATTAGATAAGCGCAGGACATGTGCGACCCTGGGGCAGCAAGGTCAAATGCTGCGCTTTCCCTTGATATGAAAGTGAATTGTCGCTACCACAACAACGCAGTGCGTGTGTTCATGATGAGAGGCTGAGGAGGAGGAGGAGGCGGTGTTTAGGGAGGCTGCGGTCTAAAACCACATTTTACCCTGGATACTTCGACATTAACTAACGTCACTCACACAAGGGGGCTGTGTATAAACGTAAAATGATGTTGTGTGACTCGGACCAACTCTTTCCACCCTGTTTTTGAAAAAGGGATTCTGGTCGCTTTCTGTCTCCTGACTGAGGATCCTCCAGCAGCGGGACGCCGATCGTTATTTTCTTCCCGACATGGAGTGTGAAGATGCGGATTACAGAGGAATCCCCTTTAGTGGTTTAAACGCATCAGTTTATTTATACACTCCAACGCGGTGTTGTATTTTCAGGCAGGAATAAACAGCTATGTATACGTGTTTTCTCGCTGGAGGGGTGAAACGGTGACTGTTTTTGTAACAAGACTGGACTCCCAATTAGGAAACGTGAGCGCCACACTGCTAGCTTATCTTTAGTAGCGTTAGCTTTTAGCCCCTTTAGCCGGCTAACTGCTAAAGGTGCTGGCTGGAGACTAACTGGTCAATTTAAATAATTCCGACCAGGCTTTGGCGACACTTTCGCCCCCCTCGTCATATTTATTGTCAACATTTTGGAAGGTTTAGTCAGTTAGGAATGAGGTCACGAACGGAAAGGAACCGCTTGACCTTGTTTTGGGGTCTGATGCTGGGTCTGTCGTCCTGCCTCCGGCCCGCCACCACAGAGAGTAAGTAGTGCCACTCCACACCAGCAGACACGGGGACATTTGTCTGACCATGTTCCAATAATGTCCACAGTTGCGTAGAAAACACCTGGTCTACATTGTATCTGGTTTATAGGTTTTTAATTAGCAGTATGTGAAAGTTCTCCTGGCGAATAATATTTTGATTTTATTCATTTATTTTGAAAAACCTAAAGCGGGGTTAATTGTAAACGTAGAAGAAAACAGTAAATATCACTTAGTGTAGTTTTGTTACAGGACAATAAAATTGCACTACATTTAAAGTGTTTTTGGTAATAGTTTCTTCTATATAAAACTTTTAAAGACAGTTGATGTAATTAAAAGTCATATTATTGCAAGCAACTGTAATTTATTACCTCCGCTAAGGAGGTTACGTTTTCGCCAGTGTTGTTTGTCTGTCTGTTAGCAAAATAACTCAAAACTAGTTTGTTTTCTACTTTGGAATAAACAGGAATAAGTCCAGGCAGACAGTCCAAAATAATGAACTTCATTATTTCCATTCGAACAGAATGGTTTTATTTAGACAATTGAACATATTTATGACCACTCAAAACCTTCTCTGTTATCATAAACAAAAACTGGAAGCACTCAGAGTGCAGACCTCCACCTAGCAATCATAAAGAGTTCTTCAATCCAGACGGTGATCCAGATCACCACCAAAATTGTCCCATTATACATCTTTCCTGATAATTTCATCAAAATCCGTCCATAATAACTTTTTTGCTAGTTATTTTGCTAACAGACACAATGAACTGCAGTGCCATTAATTTGCAGCAAGGTGGCAGGACGTGCACATAAATGAATGTAGTCCTGCATGTGTGTCATGTGATCAGGCTTTGCAACAAACACTTTGGCATATAATAAGGAAAACATTCCTGTATTCAGGCGGCGTTTTGGATCAGCACCAAAATCTAATCATCTGTTCCTTGTCCCATTATACACCTTACTTGACAATTATATCAAAATCTGTCCATAACATTTGGAGATATTTTGCTAACAGACAGACAAACAGACAAACCAACACAGGCGAAAACATAACCTCCTTGGTGGAGGTAATAGGGTAATTTTGAATTAATGTAAACACAATAATTTAAATCCAACTAAAATGTCTCTTATTGCAATTGTCCATCAATTTATTTTTTCATTTCCTCTGCTCGCCAATGTGTGGGATCAGTCAAATTGAGCACCTATCACACATCATGTAGAGAAATATACACTGAGAAAAGGTCTCTTATGTCAGATTTATTCAATACATGCTTGAGCATTACATGCACATGTATGAATTGCACTCATATACAGCTTTCAGTCACATCGTTCCAATCCAAATGCCAATGATCATAACATTTGGCATAGAATTTGGCAAACAACAAAGCTGGTGGTGCCCTAAAATTGTTGTCTATTTTAATATGTATATTGCTTGTGTTAATATTTTGATAATGATACATTTGTGATGTAATGTGCGTTACTAACATTTACAACCGTCACATTGTAATACTGAAGTTTAACTGTGAAACACGACACCAAAATAAATGTTAAACATCGTAGCAAGTAAGGCATTTAACCATGACTCAGCCAGAGGAGAAAACCACTTACGGTAATCTCCTCCTTATGCACACTCAACTCTGAACTTGACATGGTGAGTAAGAATCAACAAATGTGGATGGTATCTGTGATCTCAAGGAAAAAATTAGAGAAAGGGGAGGGAGGGAAAAGGTCCAGCCAGAAATATGAATTAAGAAATAAAATGTGGAAAATATGATTTAGAGGTGCCACTTCCTATAAAAAATGACTATAAAATATTTAACTGTTGAAATCATCTGCAAAAATGTTGGCAAATGAAAGGCTGTTATCATTGGATCATTTACACCAACACATTTGAAAAATGTTATTTTTAATTCACTGTTTATTTCAACATATGATGAATAAGCACACAGACACATACACACATTCACTGTTGGAGGTCAGAACTTGTTAGAGAAGGATGGGTAAGCATGGGAAGGTATTTGTTTTCTAATTGGTTTGGAGTATACCACTTCATTCAGGATCTTAGGATCCTGGAAAAAAGTTGAAGGTTTAGACCTAATTTAGCACAATAAAACACCTTTGCATGGCATATATCATTAACTTTCCAAGATCTCCAATGAGACATTGCGCATCTGAGTTGGAACAGTACTGTTTGTGAATTGTAGGGATATTTTTGTGTGTGGGTGTTCTTACCCTAAGGCTGTTCATTCTGATATTACTCCCACAAAGCTTGCAGCAACCATAGCAATAAACATTATTTGTTGATTGGTATCACTGTGCTTCTTCCCTAGCAGTAAACCATCAATTATTATCCTTTTCTAAGCAAACCTGGGAAAACTTGGAAAAACATTCCATGGAAACCAAACCACTGATCCAGCAGAACTGTTGTTCTGCTGTATGTACCTGTATGAGTCCCTTTCTGATGGGAGGATGTTTCCTCCCATCAGAAAGGGACTCATACAGGTTGTGGATATAGGTTATTGTCCAGTGATGGCTTGAAACTTAATCAGCATGTCTCACAAAGATAACAGGGGGCATGGTAGTGACCCAAATACAATAGCACAGTGAGACTTTTCCATCAGCTTGGAAACCTTCAGATTGAAATTTTCTCCTTATTTCCTGCTACACTGTAAACTAGGCTTCCAAATTCATCCTATTCATTGGACATGTTGGGGAGGGCTGGGTCATGGGGTTGAACCAAGGTCTGGGTTTTAAAATAGAACAAACCAAAATACATTCGCAAGTAAAACAGACTAAGTTCTGTTGATTGGAAAGAGCGAGGAGCCTGTGAACTGTTTCTTATTAGGTTTAATGTTAGCCCCAGTGGTTACAGGACAAACCTGTGAAAAGCAGGGGTGCTCCCATTGGAATCCTACATTTATTCTCACTCTAACATGGAGCTGTCTGAAGCACTCTTGTGTGGCTAAACTCTGAACATTCCTGCTGGTTTACTGTATCAGTTAAATCTGAAAAAAAACAACTGACAGGTTTGGGTCAATCATATTCTTTCTTTGCTTTGCTGCTGTTGCAGCCACCACTTTACAGGTGTACCAAGCAGGTTTGATCTGTTAGGAATGATTTTTGCTCATTCTTCCCTGTGCATTTCTTCTCATGCAGAAAGGTATTTACGCATGCATTCGCCCTTGAGCAGTCTGTCACTAACAGGATGTAAATGAGGAGCAAACAGACATGCTGCAGTCTTGTGGTAGCGAATAGCGCACCAGCATAGAGGTATATTGCTTCCGATTTCTTGTCATATTGTTTGTAGTGGATTTCCTCTGATTGCCTGTGGACACTCTGGGTGCTACAGTCAACCAGGAAAACAAAGCTGCAGAGATAAGCTGTGTAGTTAGCTGTTTTAAAATATGTCAATGGGAAGTATGGAACTGCTACTGCTATTGATATTTTCATGCAGCTGGTGCACAAGGTCAAAAGTTGATCAGAAAGGTTTGTTTAGGATTTTCCCAAGCGTGGTCAGGAGAAGTTCCCGCGAAAGGTGGCCATGCTGGTGTTGTAATGAGGCCACAGAGGGTGATGCATTGAGGCTGTGGTGATGTAACATCACCAGACAGTGCGTTTTTTTTTACAGGCCTTGTTGGTGGGATAGAATTAACAGGTATGCAGCTTGCTGAGGGCTGCTGGCCGTGGGCAGTGACAAGTAGATTACAGAGAAAGACATAAGTGCCATACTAGCACGTTGCCTCAAACCAAAGACATTTAATAATCACACACAGAAGGATCTTATGTCCTTACTTAACAGCAGTTTGGGTAGTTTTATACAATATGAGTTTTTATAGTGTTCAGCAGTCATAGTCATCAGACTTTATTTGAGATTAAAAAAAATGTTTCTTCAACATTTTTGCCTTCAAAAATGTTGAATGATCTATTCATAAACCTTAATGTTCACATTCCACAAGCAACAAGGCTTGATTGTTTAAAGCTATAAATCAGAATTAAGTGTGTTTTTTGAAAATATAAATTGGCAAATGGTGGGTGCTTTGTGTAATTAATTTTTTGCAAACCATTGTCAGTTTCAAAACGCATCATCATTTTTTGAAGACTTTACCAGCTCAAAGGTTCAGGGTGTTCATTTGTAAATGTAACTGTGTTCTAACTTGTATGGTGTTCTTTGAAAACCACCATTTTGGAGAGCTACAGATATTGATAACAGTAGTACTGTCTATAACTAACATTGTTCATTCTAAAACATTGACAGATGCTGGCTTACTCACATTTAACATTCATTGTCTTTCTTCTTGTAACCTGTTGTATGATATATCACACTATTACTTTGACTTTTAAAATATAGTGATGTGTATTATAGCATTGAGATATGACAGCTAATGTTGGCTTATATCTAACAAGGTGGATATTGCTTTAGGTTCAGGTTCAGAGTATAAGAAAATCTCTTTTTAACCACATTTCTATCTATACTCACCTACTTTTGACACCAGCCCTAATTTTTATTTTAAAACCAATGTTATTTGCAAATTATTTATTGTTTGTATCATATTTCTGGAACTTCTTAGTTTCACTTTTGTGATGTAAAACCTTTTAGACATGTATTATAGTAGTGTGATGTGACAACCAGTTATCTGGTTGGTAAGAGTGTCTATTGTTCTCTGCCCTGCACTTCTGAAATGTAAATCTTTCTCACAGTGATGTGTGAAATGGCCTCAATATTTCTGCTGTTGCTGGGGCCTTAGGCTAAGTTTTGTGTAGAATACACCACTCAGGTGGGAGTATAAAGCTGAAGAGGCAAACCTATCAACACTAATCATTACCACCATGTCTTACCCCATTTTCCCTTACGTGGGTCAAGATTATTATTATATTAAGGCCACACATAGACTAGAGGATCAACTTTTTCTATGTAGTTCTGTTTCAAAGTGTTATCAGCCTCTACTTTCCCAATAAATATCAAAATACTAGTAAAGATTGAAGACATTTCAAACTACACCCTCTCAGATATGCTTTTTGAATTAAGTGGGGAAAAACTAATTAGTTTAGGGGATTTTTACTGTACAGGAACTGAGTTTTTACTTTATGTACACAGTATATTCTGACATTATAAACAAATAAATGAAATTGCTCATGTTGGATTGCAAAGGTATACAGTTTTTGGGTAGAACTACACAAGTAAACTAAGGTGGGATGTGGGGAATGTCTTCTCCAAGTTTTTTCCAATGAGGCAGACTTCAGTTGATGATTTGTACCCTTATGGTGTCCAGAGAATTAATCCTACCAATTTTTATCTGCTGATATTTAATATAGTCCCACTGGCAAAGGTTTGCATATCTCAACATCTACAGTACTTAATAATGATGGGTGATTTCTTGACCTTTCAATTAGCTGAATTATCAGGTCAAAATTTTAAAATTATCTGCTATTTTGATTTGTGATGCAATCATATGAAGAAAATGGTTTTCCCATCAGCCCCTGCTGTGTTTTGGGTTTTGTGTAATTAGCATACTTAGTGAACATAAAACACAACATATACTGTATATCTGTGAAACATCAAGATTGTGGTTGTGATGATGTTAGGTTGCTACCCTGTAGCTCAAAGCCTCTCTGTGCCTCTTCCTGTGGCAAAATACTGTGTCACAAAGAATGATGTTGCTGTCGTGCTTTCATTGAGTCTACCTGCTCTTTGTTTAACAACTTTGTTTTTAATCATATGCAGTGTATTTTATTAACACTCAGCACATACAGTACATGTCCTATGGGTAATGTCTTTTATGACAGAGTAGTTCATAGGCCTTTAATGTTGTTTTATAGTGACAGCTTCATAAAAGCAATGAAACAAAATAAACTTAATAAAATTAAGCTGAATAGACCCTGACTTTGTCGCATCACAATGTCAAACAATATGAACAGCAAGGCTGTTCCTTATGTCACTGTCGGCATAAGGAAAGCTCGAGTATGCTGTCAATATTTAAAGAGCAACTGTGCAAATCTTAGTTTGTTATTATCACTATATCTGGAATGGAGAACATTCTATTACATATTTTTTACACTTAGCAGTTATTTATTTAAAAGAGTGGGTCAGTAAATGATTAAAAGCGGTAATTTTTCTTGTCTTACAATGTGTTAGTGCTTAGTTTATACGCATACGCAGGACCTTGATTGATGACGTGATTAATCTCTTTACATTCCTGAAGAGATCATTAAATTAAAAACCTAAGAAATAAATAGGTTTGTAGATATTATTGTTAACATTGAATATACTCTCTCTCCTTTTTGTTTCCTTTTCCTCTGCAGTCTGTGGTCCCAGCATCGATATTGGCAATGATATCAGTGAATTCAGCCGTTTAGAGAACTGCACAGTGGTAGAGGGCTACTTGCAGATCCTCCTCATTGGTGACAAAAACAACAATAACATCAACCAGGAAGTCTTCCGCACCCTCAGCTTCCCCAAGTTAACTATGATCACTGACTACCTGCTGCTGTTCAGAGTGTCCGGCCTGGACAGTCTCAGCACACTCTTTCCCAACCTCACTGTCATCCGTGGACGTAACCTATTCTACAACTACGCTCTGGTAATCTTTGAAATGACCAGCCTGAAAGATATCGGTCTGTACAACCTACGGAATATCACCCGTGGTGCCATCCGCATTGAGAAGAACCCTGAGCTCTGCTACCTGGACTCTGTCGACTGGTCCCTCATCATGGATGCAGAGTTCAACAATTACATTGCAGGGAACAAGCAGTCCAAGGAATGCAGTGACGTTTGTCCGGGCATCATGGAGAACAACCCACAGTGCCGAAAGACAATGTTTAACAACAACTACAACTACCGCTGCTGGAATTCTTATCACTGCCAAAAAGGTGAGCAGGCTGTCACACATGAAGACTTATCAGGGATTTGAATTGCAAATAAACTAGGTTGAGAGTCTAACCTTTGGTCTATATACATTTGGGATTTTAATCAACGGCTATAGTTTTGACGTTAGTTTTTGGCTGGAGGAGAGGAGGAAACTTTGGAATGTTACTATACATGACAAAGAAGACATAAAGAAACCCCATGTTGTTGCCTTAGCCCATTTTTTTGTTGAAAAAAAAATAACTGGTAGCTCAGATGACATCTATAATGCATGAAAGATGATATGATGATATATGGCAGATCCTCTTGAAAAACGGGGAAACACGGTGCTGGGCGATATGGCCAAAAACCTCAGCACAATAAAAGGTTTCACATCATTTGATATCAATAATAATCACAGCTGATTGTCAGGTAGACAACAATTGAGTTTTGCTTCTGAGTGATTGTTGAAGAAACCAGTTAACTGTGGTTTTAAATTTTCTTAATAGACAGAGTGCTAGAACCAGTCTTGAAAGTCTTAAAAACTATGGAATTTTGAAATAGTATTTTACAGACCTTGAAAAGTCTGGAAAAAAGTTAACCTCATAGTAGAATTTTAGAGTTTGCATAAATGCACAGCAGTATTTGAAAATACTTTAATATGTGAAGAAATATGATTGGTCACATTTATGTGTTGTGACTCAAAAGTGCATTTGCTCAATGCACATACATATCAATATATTTTGAACCATTGTGATATTCCCCAGCCTGTTTTCAAAACAAGAAGGTTATCCAGGCACCAGTGCTTGTAACTTGTGATTTGAATGTAGCCTTGATGAAGGTCTCTAGTCGAAACATGTTGGCTTGCTTTTAAGAGGATTAGCCATTCCTTCCTTGTACTTTTCTACTTTGTTAGGACTGCCTGGATCCATTTTGTTGTTGTTAATGAGCAACTTTTTCTCATTATGACCAACTAGGACTGGGCAATATGGCCTATAACCATTATGGCAATATTTTTAGGAGATTGCCATAATGCCGATATATTGTGATGCACAATATATCGCAATAGTTCACAATCTCCTCTACATCACTGTATAAATGTTGAATTGACATCTTGGATACAATTCAACATTTATTCTCTTATATTAGTTTTTTTTTTTTCAATATTTACATGCAAAAATAGGAAAAACACAATCAAATTAAATAGAGCAGGCTATTTATTTTTAACCAGGCAGCTTAACTCATACACTCTCAATAAATAACTCCACATGGTAGGCCTTCCTAATGTGCAATAGCTCCTAATATAATACTCAAACCAAGCTGAAAACAACATAAAAGTGCCACCAACAACAAGAAATAAGAAAGAAAATGAATAAAGACTTTAAATTAAAAGAGCAATTTTTTCTGGTTGATTGCATTTTCAAAAGATCATTTTCGGAACAGTAAAATACTGTAAAATAATATTGTGAGCGAACCACAGAGGTAGAAGTCCAATTTGTGTCTGTAAAAAAACAATTGTGGCAGGGAAGCAGGGGATCTGATTCACTGATTGATGAGTATATTCAATATATCGCCCATCTCTATGACCAGCTATTGGCAATCACATGCCGGTATCAGTTTTCTGTGTGAATATTGTGTTTTAGCTTGTTTATCTTTTAGTTACATGGTGTACAATATTTATTTCAAAACAGGTAGAAGCTCATTATGTACTGTAGGTGTATTCTGAGGCATTTGGTTCAATCCACTATTCCCACCTGTCTGCTATAACCAATTGACTGAGTGAATGCTTCCAATGTATTGAGGAAACTCAATTTTCAGGGCTCAAAACCTTTGCTGTTGTGCAGACGGCAGGTGTATTTGTAGGAGAAACTGTGGATATAGTCAGTTTAATTAAACTGCTCTAAGCTCATTGAGTTTAAAGTGTCCCCCCCTCATTTTCAGTTGAAGACTGCAGTTCTTTAGATTACTTGTTATGCTTATGCTTGTGTGTTTCAGACTATGTGTTTTGGCTGACTTTGTGTGTCTTGCTGAATTGTTTCCCTGGTGACTGCCGCCTTGCTGCAGACTCAGCATGTTGATGTTTTCTGTCTTGTGACATGAACCTGTTGCATGACTGTTGTGTGCTCCGACAGACAGACACAGACACACACACACATTCTCATTATGCACACTTGAAACAAAGACAGGCACACACAAATATGCAAATTATGGAGGTATTTGTCTGATTTGCACACATACACCTCATCTAACCTGCTTTGTGGGTTGTTGGAGTTGTGGAGAGTGGATATGATGGAAAGAAATCTGGAGGAGGAGGAGTATGGTGGAGGAAGACTTGTTGGATGGGTGGAGGTGTTGGAGGAGGGAGGATGATGCAGGAGTGTCAATTGGAAGAGCAAGACTCTGTGCTATTTCTAAAAATGCAAAAAAAAAAAAAATATAAAAAAAAAAATATATATATATATATATATATATATATATATATATATCATCTGTAGCATCTCTTTCAGCTCAAAATGAGCTGCACTTTATATAACAATAATACACCAATAATGCAAACAACAAAAACAATGAAAGATAACATTTTGATTTTGGTGGTGCAAATGTTGAAATTCCTCAAATCAATGCCTTAATAAAATGGTTATATATTTGTAAAAAATAATCTGGCTTTTTGTAAAAATAGTAACATTAAGGAATTTTAGCTTTGTGTACCAGTTGCACAAGCAGTCAGTGGTAAGGAGGTCAAGAGTACCAGTGTAGTGTCTGCTGGTGAGAGGCCATCTTTCTGTCTCCACTCTGAGACTGCACAAAAATATGTTGTTTTTCAGGGGGTGGGGGTGACAAAGTATAGGAAATAGATTTCCATACAATTTATTTTTAAATAGTTAACTTATGTATCAAATACTTAAATACTTACAGTATATTGTCAGCAGTCGTGCAACAGCTGCTGCTACTTCTGTCTCTCTTACAACTGCCTCAGCTACTTAGCCATCATCTGCTGGTGCTACTACAACTTCCTTTATTACTACTGCTGATAGTACTTTTCCCAGTAAGATGCCAAGAGGTACACCTATCTCTTGCTGCCAATAAATCCACTATTTAACACCACTGCAACCCACGGTGGTTGGACCATGCTTGTTGTGAGTATACAGAAACTGGTACACTTAATCCTAGTTCACACTACTTGATTTTTTTAGCCCTAGTCCACTCCTCAATTATTTTTGCTTAAGAGACCTTCAGCTTCATGCTGAAGTCTATTCCAGCACCTTTTATGGTGTTGTGGTTTCAACAACAACTTGATGGTTACTTTGATGTAAAGATCTGTTTACTTTTAATTTAAGAACTTGTATTCTTTGCTTGAACAGCCTAAAAAATCCAGCCATCCCAGGAGAATAAAGGTAGACTTGTTCACTACTCTACACATGGGAGTCTAGACTATTTCACCACCCTTGCCCCACAGGAAGTCTCAGCACCTGACTCACTGGACAGGATACTTTCAGGCATGGCTAATGTGTTTGTGTTATATCTGTGAAGTTGACATTGCTTGGCAAGTCAGTTTAAAGAGACTAAATATAGAACAAAAGTAGAGAATGAACCAATGAAGATGCACAAGCAGTCTAACGGGCTCCAGAGGGAGTATGTCAGCCAGGGCAAATGGGCCATCAGTTGCTGCTGCCGCTAAAACAGAATTGATCTTGAACAACATGCTCTCTGTACTGCAGAGACTGCATTGTTGGGCTATTTATTAGGTAGTTTATTGGAAAGGTCTGGTGGTAGTAAAGCCAGGCTTCATTAAAGTGAGGAAGGCCATTGGCTAAGTGGTTGAGGTGCCTGACCAAACACTACTGATTTCCTCAAGCTGTTGTCTGGCAGCTGCAGTGCCTGTGGATTAGAGTTAGTTCTTATTATAAAGCATTATTATTTTAAATAATAATATTAATACGTTTTATTTAAAGAGCCCTTCAAGACACCCAATGACACTTTACAGGACAAGCATTTCAAACAAAGCAAAAATGAGTGATGCATAACAGAATGATAAAATAGTAATAGAATGATAAAGCCTGCTTTTGCTGTATGTTTATTTGAGCTTTTGCAGAAGCTGTGAGCAAAGTAGATCATATCATTATGATTTGTACCTCCTGATAAGGCACTGTATTTTGCTTCAGTAGTCTTATCTGGGATCTTTTGCATAAATGTGTTCACAGCCCTTATGCTGGGCTGACATGAGGGTCAACTAAGAAAATGTTTAATATCTGACCCGGTTATTCATCAGATCAATAAATGGCAAAAGGGAAAAGTGGTAGCCTTGTTTTTGTGGAGTTGATACAAAGGACATGCTTTCAGCCTGAATGCATCCATAAAACCGTTATGGGGAAAAGAGGGTTCGCGGCCTCCTTCCCTCTCTGGGAAAGTGGAGTGTTTTTTAGTCATAGTGGTGGGGGCTGCATTCTCCTATGTTTACTTCCCTCATTTGTTGTTTAGAGTCTGGTTTGGTTGTTTTGTCTCATTCATGACTCACTTATACTAGACTTCTTCTGAAGAAGAGCCATGTCTGTGCATGCTGGGACTCTCTCTCTCTCCCTCTCTCTCTTTCTCTTTCTCTCTCTTTTTTTTCCCCCTCTCACACACACACACAAGCACACCCACACATGATCACACATTGAACAGCATGGGGGATGTTTTTCCGGTGCTTTGTACGGTCTGAAGAGATGAAAGCACATCATTAAAGTACAAAGTAGGTCTTCTGGGATTTACTGGAAGGAATTTTTGCTTTTGTTAACCCCTGACTGAAGGGATTACACATTAAACCTGGAAAATTGTCTTTTGGTTTGTTGTTTAGCCTGTTGTCAGATCAAGTTTTGGCCACATTTGTCTGTCAGTCAGCAGCATAGCTCAGAAAATTTGAGCTATCAAAAGTTTTTTGATGACATTTTCTTGGGATTTACTTTATGTCCTAAGGAGTAAATAATTAGATTTTGCTGGTGACCTGAAGTAATTATCCAGATTTGGGATTTTTGTGTAAAACAACAATTGTAATCCTTGGTGGGAGTAGTTACTCTAGTTTTGTTGTTACTTAGCTATGTTATTCGCACAAGAAACTCTAGACCTAATGCATTAATATTCTCGGAATAAAAAAAAGGTAATGTGCATGTGTACTTAGTGTGTACAACTCAAAGAGAGAGAGGCACAGTTCAGTGTTGTGTGCTGTGTTGGCGCACTCATATTGTGAAAGTGGTTGAGCACAAGAGAGGGAGTAGTACAGCTGAGTGTGTGTGCTCACGCGATGTAACTGAGCATGTGGGTGTGTGTGTGCACTTGTGTTGTGCGAGTGGTAGAGCCCAAGAGAGGGAGCGGCGCAGCTGAGTGTTGTTATTCTCAGTGTTCACGTGTTTTCTGCTAAGGTGGTGGAGTAAATTGATAATTCCTGCAGTTACTGCAACAGTTACAGTTAGTGTGTTGCAGCAGTGAAAAGGGTCCCACGTCAAACAATGTTATGCTGCACCTTGTTCCATTTTTTGTATACCACTCTCGCAGTATACGGAAAATTCATATCTACACAGAAGCTATGAACCAGTATACTGCCCAGCACTATGTGTAAGACACAGTATTCATCGTCACAGATTCTCTATAGGGCTGTCACTTTTTTTAGAATCAAGTTTGAATTAATTTATAATAACCCATAATTCGTTCTCCATTCTCCCCCACTGCTGTTGCTGCTCCTCTAATACACCACAAACGTCACAGTTTTAATTTCATTATTGACAATTTTAACAATGCTTCAAGCATTTGATTATTCACAACACTCATTCGAGTAGGATGGAATAAACACTCCCTGAATGGGAATTCACTGAAAACAGAGTGAGGATCTGACAGCTTTTAATTAAAATGTAAAAATGTTTGATCGGTTCTATGTTGATAGTCAAGAAAAACATAATTTACATAATAATAATAATAATAACAACAGAGAAATGACAGAGAAACATGCAAAAACACACACTGACCTGAGATAAAAACAAATGTTGCTCCAAATGAATAATGGAGGAAACACTGAAAGTTAAGAAGCGACACATTGCACACTGTTCGCTTTGGGAATGCGCTGCTGACGACTGAATGTTCAGGGAAACATTTCTTGCAGTTCAAGCTGTCATTGTTGTATGTATATAGCCCACATTGATATTGGAATGACAATACATTTATTATATATTTTGCAGCCCTATTAAGAAACGTAATGTCACTCTTTGCATGAACAACAGCTGACCAAACTTCATTGTTCTTCACACGCATACACTGCCAATTTCCTGTACAAACCTTTTGCACTTTTTATCTAGTTATTTATCTAGTCTATTTTGTCTTTTTTTATTTATAATTCATCCTCCACTTGTTGTTTACAGTATATCGATACATAAAAAAAAAATAAAAGCTTTTACTTTTATCTCTGTTTATCGCGAGTGATATCATCATCACAATATTCAAAATTATTGCATATCACATAATGTTCTAATATCGTGCAGCCCTAGTAGGAAACCTTTTAGACTCAAAGGGGTACTGCTTAAATAGGCATTTCTGAGATTGCACAATTTGCATTGCAAGCAGTTCATTACAGTTTAAACTTGAACCTTACATCCTATGTTTGAAATAATATCGAACTTTGAATAAAAGAGTAGCATTCCTAATTTAAATAAGACACATCCGGGGATCTGGGTTGAGTCCAAAGTATACTTAGTGTGATTGGGTCAAGTAAGGACTTGTGTTACTGCTGTGGATTAAGTATTGATGTGTCAACATGTCAAACATCTAAAAAAAAGTTTCAAATAGGGTGGTGCTGATCAATTTAAGTTTGGTGTGTGTACTCTGTGAGTAATATGAAAGATCTACTACAAGATTAAATCTTTCATGAGCATAAAAAAAGCAAAGCATTTATGCAGCTCCCAGCTAAGGATGGGATGATATCATGCATTGCGATGTAAAGTATTTACATTAATTCTGTCTTGATGAATTTCCATCATCAGGTTAATAGTGAATGGGTATAATCACCGTTCTTTCACTCTATGTCATCTATCATAATTATTTTGATCAAGATAATCATGACATCATTTTCATGTCATCCCATCCCTACTCCCAACGATAAAATAATCAGGCAAAAGTCTATAATTGTAAATGTCATACCTTTTAAACTCTTTTCTTTCCTCTTAGCTTAACAAATTAGTTTTATGTTATATTTATTCTTTTTACACATGATGACAAACAACTAGTTATGCCCCCTTTACCCTCACCCAGATCCTAGAGGCTGTCAGGGCTGGTAATTATAGGGACTGCTAGTAAACCAGGCACATCCATGACTACTTTTAGTGAACAGTCACACCCATCCCTGGAATTCCTGGAAGTGAACATTACTGGTTTGGCTGCGATGAAGTGCCTACTGTAATTATGTGGCCTTTAATTGTGCTCTGTTAACACCGTCAGATTGGGATGAGCCATGACCAGGGACAGAAATGAGTCGCTTGTTTGTGGATTTGAGGCTTGTTGGATTTAGTGGGAATATTTTGTTTTGTTCAGTTTTTCATCATTTTATTCTGCCACAATCACAGGAAAACAAAAAGAGGGAAAAAGGCAAAACACTGTGGTCCTCTTTTAGGTTTTTGTGTTCTCTCCTGCCTTTTTCATTTTCTTAAATGTCATGGATAAAACAAGCCCTCATATTGTGTTACAAAGAATAAAAGCATGAACAGTTTGTAACTCATCCACTGAAATTTCAGTTGTAATGGTGAGAGGAATAAAAAGGGCACTGGCAATACTGTAATGCCACTTTGTCAACATAAACAAACTAAATACACCAAAACAAAGATATGGTAGATTAAAAGTAGATGTCTGACGAGAATGCTTTAATTTAATTAAATTATTCGGTATAGTACTGCTTGGCTTTCTTGTTCCATGTACCTTATTCGAAATGAGCATCTTACCCTGGGTTGTAAAGCTCCTTGCCAGTTGTCATGTTATAATTGCAGCTTCAACTGGATTCTTCAATGCCACCAATTACCCTACCATATTTTTATCATATTAGTTGTAGAATGAGTCGCTAAAACAGGAGCAGTTATTTTAATATAATTTAGTTCAATATTAATATAACAGAACATTTTATATATAAACAATTAACAGTTAAACTATTGTGCAAATACAGTGTAACCTAGAGTATAACATAAAATTGCATTGAATGTTTTACCTCAGAGTGTTGTTTTCTGCCCACACAGTTGTGAACCACAATTAACTGATTAACTGATGCTTCAACTTTCATTCAGGGCTGACATTTTATCACAATAATTGACAAGATCAACTAATTTGGAAATCATTTTCGGCCATATTGACCACTCACAACTGGTCGTTACATTTGTGCACACATGTATTCAGTACCTGGTGACCTGGCTCCACCCAGTCTAGCAGGTAATCATAGAAGTTAGAATGTCCCTTAATAATTGCAGAACGCCCAGGCGTTGAATTCTGGTTGTTATAGGTTGTTCAAGGTTTTTCAATGTAGTGAGTCAGTCATACAGCCAACCAGGCCAGGCTGCCACAAGGTGAATGGGAATCACTCTGCCTCCATCATCCTTTCCATCAGATTCCAAGGATATTTTTGTCTTCCCACGCCAAATAAACACACTAACACAAAGACTTAGGAATGTAGACAACTCCTTCTGATCCTCTCTCTCTCTCTCTCTCCCTCTCAACAACATGACGAGATTTACCGTGAAGAAGTGGAGCTTTATGTATTGTTTCCCACCAATCATTAAGACCGGTGGTTTTCAACCTTTTTTTTTAACCCGATGCTCACCAAAGAACAAGCCAAAAAAATGATATTATTAGTGCAATGCACATTTGTTTATTAGTTTTCATATTTAAAAAATAAACATCGCAAACGTACAGAAAACACAGCGCACCTTATTAGAAGCAAGTTGTTTTAATGATCACAATGATGCATTAACAGTTTTTGTAACCTTTTCAGTTTGACCCACTTCAGTTTGCTCAAACAACATGGTTTAAAACATTTTCATAAAATTAATATTTGCATACATGAATGGGCTGGATAGCAAACAATCAGTCAGACTCTTTCAGGTTTCCTCTGCTTATATAGCTCGGATTAGAATTTTTAAATATGACTGCATGATTTTTAGGAAAAATTACTCTTGTTAATCAGTCATCAACCAACAAGATTAAAACGGTCTCTTTAGACACGATGAAGGCCTGTGAACCATTTGAAAACACATGCAACACAAGTTTTACAACAGAAAATTAGGATGTCTCCAACACCATACACCTGCAGCTGTGATCTCTCTCGCACACACCCATCTGCTGAGGCAAAAGGTGGACAAGGTGTATAGATGTTAATGGCTCTATACCCTTTGAACCACTGTGCAAGTGAGTGTCCGTATTTTAGCAAAAAACGGCAACAGCGCTATGTGGAACTTATGGTATAATGTACTCTATGTATAGTAGATATACTTGGTGTTGCAGGATATTTACCTCTGCCAAGGAAGTTATGTTTTTGCCAGTGTTTGTTTTTGTCCATCTGTCTGTTAGCAAAGTAACTCAAAATATTAAGGATGGATTTTGATGAAATTTTCAGGAAATTTATGTAATGGGACAAGGAACACATGATCCGGATCGCTTTCTGGATCCAGGAATATTTTAAAAGACTCTATCATTTCTTGGCAGAGGTCTGTGCTCTCTGACTGCTTCTAGTTTCACATACTTAGGAACTGCACATGTATCCCGTTCCCCTAGTTGGTAGCCAATACTCTTGATAAACAGACACTGTAGTCAGTGAACTGTATATATACTGCCATATCAGTCAGTGGGCATAATTAGATTTGATAATTTAGATTTGATCATCACAGGAACTACAGTACATTTTTGTATTGGTGTGATAACAGGCAATGGAATCTTCACACCCTGTGACAATGGAGTTTCACTGAAAATCAGCCAGGGAGAGAAGCATGTCCAGCTTTTCATCACTATCACAAAAGATGTTCTGCTTGAGCTTCATCTGTGTTTTTTTTTTTCCTTTGACCACACTGCAATTATCAACAGGACGTTTTGGACCACAGAGCCCTGTGGGACACCTCCACCTTCAAAACTTAGTAGGAAATGCACAACACCTTTTGATATTCTTGTCAGCTGCTGTGTACAAACTACAGCTCTTTACTTGTACTGAGCAGTTGGTGCAAAATGTGAACACGTCCTGTACTTGTTTATTTTTATAGAAAAATGACACCTTGTGTAGGTCTTACTCAATTGATTAGTAAATGATTTAACTGTGAGACACAATGGATCTGCCTCTGAGTGATCTCATAGGCATCTGCAAAAATACTTTCTACCAGCCACTGAAAACAATACAGCTGTGGTTTCCTCATCAGTCCAGTCCAATGGAGGAACAGGCCAATCAGTCACATGATTACTAAACACCCTATTTTATTCCGTGAATCTGTTTCCACTGCACTTTTTCACATTTTATCAATCTGCCAAAAACAGGCTGATTGAAAGTGAAACCCACATATAGCTCATGGATTTTGGTAGCCTAAAACAAACACCACTGTTAAGGTCAATGATATCACTCATTGTTACTCAAAGCTTTATGACCAGTGTGTTTGTCAGGCTGGACCTATGGGCACCTTTCGATGTCTAGTATCTGAACCTGTAAGTGCTGCTCAACAATGTGGAGCTGTGAGTGGAGTGAATGAATAGAGATCATTGTCTTATTAATGACAATCGGCCTGAAGACGCACACTACTGACTGATCTTCTGAATGACTGATGGCACTGACTGAACCTTCACACTAACAGACTGTCTGCTTGTAACAAAGCATGCTTTGTTTCAGAGTGGAAACACTGAAATATTGTTGTTTTTTCATCAACTTCTTTTCCTGCTTGATGAGGCTGTGATGGTGGTGTTTCCCAATGAGTACTGGAACGCGCTGGCCTGGTGTAGAGTTTGGACTTTCATGTTTACTTGAGTAATTGTCAGTTTTTAATGAGTCTCGTATTATATAGGGACAAAGAACAAAACCTACATTTCTTGCCTGTGTAAAAAACTGTAGTGTAGTATCAGGGCAAATGTCTGACTTCAAATGTTTTGTCTTAATCTATCTATTAAAAGTTTGCTTTCTTAATTTTATTACTCATTCCTACATGACATCACAGAAATTATTGTGTTAGTCTAACTGAAAATCTGACTTTTAATGTACATGCATGTTAGTCTGTCTGAAAATACCCTACTGGTCAAAAAGCACATTACTTTGTCTGTATTGGGATTTTTCCATTATACAGTTTTAGCACTACTCGGCTTGGCTTGGCTTGGCTCGGCTCAACTCGACTTGGCTCAACTTGATTCTACTCTGATTTGTTTGCTTTTTCATTAGGGATAGTACCTGGTATGTGGTGCTTTTTTGGTACTTGCTCTGGCGAGATTCCAAGTGAACTGAGCCAATACTGAAATGTATCGGTCTTACACGGGGGGCTATTGGCAAAAATACAGTGTGGTCAGTCCACAGACTGTGCGGCAAGCACACTATCGCTTTGATGTCCTTCATCGTTTGTGTTGTGTATAAAACATCATGGCAGTTGCATGCAGCCATGCCCATGTGACAGCCCAGCCCAAATTCATTAGGTACTATGAAGTATAAGAACTATAAAGGTAAAGTGGCAAATGTTTTATGTAGAGTGGAATTAAAAAGTTTGGTTACTCCTAGTCAGATATTTGTTTGTGAATAGCTAAAACCTCTTCACAACTGTTTTATTTTAATTACTTATGTACTAAACTGTTTAGCAGGGCTGTCTGCACAGCCTTGGATTAAATTGGAATTACAATTTTCTTCTGATTAATATAATTTTATTTTGCAAGTTTTATTGTGTTGTACATTGATGCAGACTGATTTTAGTCAAAAGGTATAGTTTTTAAAATGTAACACATCCTGTCACCACGTGGAGGGTGGCTGAAAACAAGTTACAAAAGCTTTTGATACTTAGCTGAACAGACAATCAAGTGGGACTAATTTTCTGTATGGCTTTCTTGCACATTACTTGTTAAAGAGTGTGCTAGAGTAAATTAGAAACAACAACCAGACATTTTCCTGCCATCCAGCCAGTGACTGGTATGAGTTTTGCAGCTGATCTTCCTGCTTGGATGGTTTTTTTTTTCCTTGGAAACCTGGTATTGTTTTTTAACCAACATGAGTGATCTGTATAACTGAGAAATGACATAATGGAAAAGGTGAATTGCTTTACAACATGATTTACAATAACTTTGTGAAACCATGAAGTTTCTCAAACCCCTGACTGACTAACAGCTACACAGGAATTAATAACCTCCTTTCCCTGGTAAAAACATTTCTTTTTTTTATCTGTGTTACATTGATGAGGTAGAAGATCTCTTGTCCTAAATAATGATCTCACGTGAATGAACCACGTGGTCCAGTATTACTTATGGTCCATACAGCTCCATATTGTTTTTGTTTATGTTATTTTTTGTTGTCTGGCTCTCCCAGGTGGCAGCAGTACCACTGTTTGTGTGTTCTTGTGTGGGTATCTTTGTGAGGACCTACTTATAAAACTAAGGGAGTGAGGACATTTTGTAAGAGGACATTTTGGCCAGCCCTGACTTTCTGTCACACCGTAAAATTGCTTTTTTCAGGGTTAAGACCTGGTTTTAGGGTTAGGATTGGGTTTAGGTCAGGGCTAGGGTGAGGCACTTAGTTGTGATGGTTTAGGTTAGAGTAAGGGCCTAGTGAATGCATTATATCTATAAGTGTCCTCACTATGAATGGTGCGTAAACGTGTGTGTACATTCCTTACAGAAAGACACTACCACCTCCAACTCCAAGTCCCTTCTTCATTCTTCCTCTCTCCCTTTCCTTAAATCCTTTCAATTCATAATGTCCCTCCCCTCCTTTACCTCCTCCCCTTGTGCTGTGTCCCTATTTTAATCTGGGGTGTGTTATGTAGCCAGCATTCAGTGAAATGGTCATGTACATATTGTACCAATCTCCCTTCCACCTCTGACCACTGTATACTGGTTAGTGAGTGAGGGAATGAGGAGGCTTTGGACTAACAACTCTAGCCCAAAACTAAATCCAGGCATTGATGATTTCCCTTTGCTCTCTACAAACAAGCACATTGCAAACATTTTACCTTTCCAAGCTCCCATCATCTCCATGCATAGGTCAGAGGGCCATAGGGAGTCTGGGGGTAGTAGTGGCTCATAGCTGAGAAAGAACATTCTGTACCAGAGATTTGCACGGGTTTTCTCCTGCTGAGCACAAACAACCCAGAATGTCTGAACATTCTGATTGGCTTCTGTGTCAGGAGGAAGGTCATCACATGGTCACTTCCTCATGATAAATGTTTGTCCCATTATGAAGGCTGAGGATATGTTTCTGAGTGTTTGTAGTTAGTGACACACTCTATACCAGTGTCAATTATTGGTCTGATACCATTTGGTGTAAATGATAAATGATCTTTAAATAGCGCTTTTCTAATCCTAATGACCACTCAACAAAGCAGCTTTACACTACATTTTTCTACCATTTACACCCATTCAGTCAAACATTTATACAGCGCACCTATGTGCAGCACATTTTCTACCACACATCTTTCATATTCATTCACACACTCCCAGCACAGCTGCCCAGAGAAACATGGAATTAAGTGTCTTGCCAAAGGACACATCGGCAAGTACTCAAACTTATATTTGCAAAACTACTCTACAACCCTGTCTGATATACTTCATTCTTTCAGCAGTGGTGCACTGTGGCCACCTTGTCTGCTGCTAAATTATTCATATCAGTGGGTATCATTGACCAGCGCGACCTATTCCTGACCACTGAATTTAAAAGAATGTCCATGTTTTATAGCCCCACCCACAAAAAATAACCGTTACATTAAGTCCTTCATCCCAGTGACCATCATAATGTTAAATCAAAAGGGCACCTTTTGGGATTGATCTATTTATTGATTTATTTTACTTTATCTATTTATCTACAAATTTTATTTATTTAGTATTGTCTTATTATAATTGCTGATTCTTTTCTTGTTTTGCCTTTGGGGACAAATAAAGCTGGCAGAACTGACCTAAACTGAACTGTGTGTTTCCCTCTGGTATTAATCTGGGATGGCACTTATTTTAATTCAGTGTGTATTGTACAGTGTTTCACTGTCTTTTCACTCATCCCATTTATTTTGTTTCTCTATATACTCAGTAGAGTAGGATAGAATAAACACTCCCTGAAACAGAAATGGCTGAACAGGAGGAAGCTCTGACTGCTTTTAACTTTTTATTTTTTATGTTACACCTATGTTAATATTAAAACATAGAACTGATGGTCAAGGAAAATGATCCACCTTATTTGCCAGAAACACTGTCATTCTGATCAGGATCGAGTGTGCAGATGAGGACACTGATGTGTATTATGTTAGGTTATTATTAATTGCGTACCATGCGCACTGGGACTTTCTTTTTGCAGAGAAAGATCTCTCTCATGTAGGGTTGCACCTCAAAGATGCTTTCCCTGCTGAGGCTGACACTGTCAAATGATGTAGTTGAAAACCCTGTTGGCTCCCTCTGCTGGATTCTCAGGTGTACTACAGCATATATTTGAGCAGATAATCATAGTTTGAACATGAACTTTACATTCCACATTTGAAATAATATCAAATTTCAAACAAAAAATGATAGCCCTAGTGTGTGCCAAAATGCTGTTTAAGAAAATGTTGTTATATGTGAGGGCTGCAATGATTAGTTAATTAGTGAGAAGTATTTTCCTGTACAGCAAGCTGCTTTTACACATCTGTGAAGGCATGTTTCCCATAAACGCACTTCCTTTTGGTGCTGAGCTCTGAGGTAGAGAAGTAAAGATCAACCAGATGGGTGGAAACTTTCTGTTGTGTCTCAGGCCCTGGGAATGACTCTAATTTGACATCTGTTTTTTGGAGGTTTTTCTTCAAAGGTCCTTATAGTTGGTGTGTGTGGCTCTTTCAGCACCCATTCGTCCACTTTGAATACAGTATTGAAACCAGAACAAGCTTCATGAATGATGACTAAAATGTTGATTCAGATGTCGTTCTGGGTAAAACATTGAAATATACTCTTGTTACCACAGTAGCAGTAGGCATCGCCTTTGGTCTGGTGTATTTATTTGACAGAGCCAATAGAGGCAACATGCTGAAACATGTGTCTGTGTTTTTTTTCTGTCAACATCCTGTAAACAACACATCATTTCTTGTAACTTAACTTTGGTTGATTGGTTTCTCTTTAAACACAGCTCTATGGTTAACCTAAGCAGATGACATAATCAAAATTACAGTCTTACATTATTGCACCCCACACCCCACCCCTTCAAGATATCCATGCTTCTTTGTTGTGCCCTACAGTAACACACACCAATGACTCCAAGCTGTGATTTAGAGTAATTCCATAGTGGTCAACTTTTTTTTAACTTTGAAGGTTTTGTGGATAAGCTTATTTCTCACTTACTCTTTAGGGTGGATGCTGCTAACACTTTTCTTATGTGTGCAAGTTTTTCTTCCTTCCTTCCTTCCAAGACTAAAAATGCCATCATTAACCTGTCCACTCTCAGAATCTGTTTATCTTGGTAAACATTTGTTGCTTTAGTCTTTTGTTGCTCTCTGTCTCCTTAATCTTTGATTAAAATTATTCTACTACAAAGACAAAATCATCAGTTAGGAGCAGCTCCATTCCATACGTGGGTTAGTCCAGTGTTTTCCTTCAGTAGCTCCCAATCACATTTTCCTCTCATTGGTTACAGTATCCTCTTATTTAGAGGGACACCACAGCAACTAGCAGAGTTATTTGAAGCAGTGCATGTTGGAAAACCTGGTCATGAGATAGTCAATGTGGATCTGGCATGAGATGAGCCTCGCAGTACTACTGGGCTCAACCCCAACAACAGACTGGAACAAAAGTTTCGACTTGCTGTTTGCTACGTTTGGATAAGTTGGCTGCATTAACAATTTTGAAACAAAAGACGCACATACAGAGTTGTTAGGAAAGGAAGCATTCTGAACTCATCTTGTGGTTGTCTGTTTTTGTTTAATTTTTTAGAGCTCTATTCTGGGCAGGTTCACATGTGTTTACACATTCTTTGTCAGTCATTCTCCAGTAAATTTGAATCATTTGTTCAGGACTATAGCCAGTAGCATCCTGCCAAAGGCTAAATTGAGCTGATATTTCACTGGTTGTGTCTATTTGTCATGCTGCTAGTCAAATGCTCCTTTACGGGGTAAGTGAAAGCATGTTGACTCGGGTTGTCAGCGATATCCTGATGAACAAACAAATGAGCAAGATCATTATTGTTGTCATATAGACGATTGATCCACATTTTTGTAGTGTAACTTGGGCTATAGCATAATTTCCCATGTTGGATGTTAATACAAGGTCTGATTTATTAATTCAACAAGATGATTATTAAAAAAAAATGTCCATCAGAGATCATTGTGACTTTTTTGGTGGTCATGTATTGTCCAAGCAAAAATCCAAACCCCCAGATACATTTTCATTTTCAATTACTAAAATGAACACAATTACTAACTGATTTTCAACCTATTTTAATCAATTTACTGACAAATCATCTATCATCAGCGAGAGGCAAGAATATTTGAATATTCAGTGAATATTACCAGTGATATTGAAATAGCATTTTTGCAAGAACTGCACATCCCCAGTAGGTGTATCACATCTGAGGTGCATTCTGTGGGTGAGCAGTGGATCGGTCCCTTCTGCTGTAGTATATACATCTATGCTGACATGTCAAACTGATATTTAAAAAAAAAAAAAAATGAAACAACTTCATGACCTAAAGCACAAAATATTCTTTAAAACCAATGATAATTAATGTTCCACATCTGGTGTTTTTATTTATATACAGACCCATTCAACTGTGAATTGCTGTATTGATGGTAAGAGAGCTTAATAATTGTAGCCTGTACAATTGTAATAAAATATCTATAGATCTCAGTCAGATGAGTGGATATTCTAACAAAAGAATGGGATCATAGGCACATACTGTCCTTATGTCTCTTGATGGAGGGAAAACATGAGGTTTGCTTTTGTACACGTAAATAAATAATTTTCCCTCTGTCTCTGTCTCCCTGCCAGAATGCCCCGAAAAGTGTGAACGAAAAGTGTGCACAGCAAAGGGCGAGTGCTGCCACCCTCAGTGTCTAGGCAGCTGCACTGTCCCTGATAGTGACACAGCATGTGCCGCATGTGTGCATTACTACCATCAAGGGCACTGTGTGGCTGACTGCCCCCCTGGAACCTACAAGTTTGAGGGCTGGCGCTGCATCAGTGCTGAACTATGCTCCAAATTCCACCTCCCCGAGTTTGACAGCTTTATCATCCATGATGGAGAATGCATGCCAGAATGCCCATCTGGGTACACGCGCACTGCACCCAACAGGTGAGTTCTTCTCTGAGCTGGGCTGAGACGGGGCCACTGGGTGACAACAGTACCAGTCCCACATTCGGCCACTGGAAGTTTCTGGTTAAACCTTGGAGCATCTCCCAGAAAGCATTTTTCTGTTCTTGTAAAACCATTGATACAAACTGTGTCAGGGACAGAAATGAAAACTAAAAGGTCAGGGGAGAGCTGAAGGACACTGGCTTAAAGATTTTTGCTTGTGAAATAACCCATTCACCATCTCCTGTATGTCACCATAAATGTCTGTCTGTCTCTCACCAGTATGTACTGTACAGCCTGTGATGGTCTGTGTGATAAAGTATGTGAAGAGAAGGTCATTGACTCCATGGATGCTGCTCAGTCTCTCAAAGGCTGCACTGTTATCAAAGGCAACCTGCATATCAACATCCGCAGAGGCCGTAAGTACTGCAGTGAACCACAACAACACAGTAATAACACCAATCCTAACATTTCTACTGCAGCCAGTGTTTAGTTAATGGAGGGCAGACAAGTTTATTTTTAATTCACCATATCCTGCATGTTTTTTTGGCTAATCTGACCTGTTAGAGCCATATTGTTTTTGTTGAGTGACTGATGATGATATTTAAAAGGCAGGGTGGTGATGGCCCATGTATACTTTTTTAATATTTTGAATTTAAATGCAGCAATTGAATAATCCTAATTACAAAGCACACACAGCATTGCTTGTTGGGTTTTTTTATATTATATTATGCACTTAAAATGTGCTTGAATAATTTGTTCTCAGGCCTCTAAAAATAGTTTAAAAACAAAAAAGAAATTTTGTCAGTACAGCCATTAGCTGGCCCCAACTATCTTCATGCTGGTCATCAGTCAGATTATTTTATCTATACTATAAACCATTGTTTCTAAAATTCTAGAAAGTTTAATCGGGTGTAATGAGCAGATCAATATCTAAAACATGCAGGACAGTGGGTCCCCAGGATCAGGATTGAGGGAAACTGCTATAAACTGCATAAGTTTGAGGTATTGCTGGAAAAATCCCATTAAGAAACAATGAGCCAAGTGGGAAATTAATAAATGAGCCAAACAAGTTGAAAACAATAAATAGATTTGGTAATTCAGGGAAGAAGTTACTTATTAATTATTTAACTATACAGGTTTTCTGCAAAACGTATCTATTAACTCCGAAAATGCTTTCACATTTGGAATAACTTACACAGCATGGCATATTTAATTAAGATTCACTGTTCAGTCAATAATTATGTGACGAACCTAATACAATACACAATGACTAACTCAATAATAAAAGTAAAATAAGAGAATAACTGCATAAATGGATACTTAAATGGAAAAATCGGTAATAACTGAAGCATATCTGTTTTTAGACAACATGGTGGCAGAGCTGGAGAGTTTCACAGGTTTAATCCAGAGGGTGACAGGTTATGTGAGGATCAGACACTCACACACCCTGAGTTCCCTGGCCTTTCTCCGCAGTCTCAGATACATCGATGGAGAACAGCTTCTGGATGAGTAAGAGAAACACTAATCACATACAGTCATGTGGAATTTTACTTTAAAGATACATACAGGCACACAATCACAGTTTTTTTTGTAACTTTTTTTGGGGGGTTTATGGTCACACTTTGACGTCAGTTCCACTCTTTTGTTCTCTACTTATCTATTTTCTTAAAGAGGATTCTCCTGTAAAGTAATTTATTCTAGTAACAAGTATTTCATACTACAATCAGTGTTTGTGTTCTAATGTTGCTGGTCAAGGTCAACTCTGAAATTTTGCTTTGACTCTGAGGTGGGTGCCTGGAATGAAGACAGACTTGCATATTTTGGGTTGTTAATTGTGATATCTCAAAAGTATATAAAACTGACTTGTTTTTAATTTGAAAAGTAAATCAACAGACTGACCTCAGTAGCATATCCTGCCCCCATTTCTTTTTTTATAAGACTGAGACTGCAGCA
This sequence comes from Brachirus orientalis, assembly GCA_016785285.1. Classification (NCBI taxonomy): domain Eukaryota; kingdom Metazoa; phylum Chordata; class Actinopteri; order Pleuronectiformes; family Soleidae; genus Brachirus; species Brachirus orientalis. Next base: position 4,777,105 of record JAFBJR010000121.1, read on the forward strand.
TAACTTACAACAGCCCAAGGAAAGGTTTTCTCAGGGTCATCGAGTGGCCTTCCCTCCTTCATCTGTGTGCTTCTCCTTGAGCTCTCAGGAATCTTACTGTCCCAAGGCACAGATTACTGTCATTCCCGGATGTCTGGGTGTTACCCACTGACTCATAAAACCTCCTCTCCTCTCCTCTCCTCTCCTCTCCTCTCCTCTCCTCTCCTCTCCTCTCCTCTCCTCTCCTCTCCTCTCCTCTCCTCTCCTCTCCTCTCCTCTGTGACACTAGATTTTGTGCATTTAAAGTTGCATTTATTAAAGAAATAGTCAAAGACAAACTCACCTATCCTCTGCCTTCACCCTGTCATGAATACACGCATAACCTGGACCAAAAACACTACTTAGTAAATATAAAAAAGATGTTTTGCTGAATATCATTTGTTCCTCCTTCCTTATCTGCCCTCTAGCATGTATGCCTTCTCAGCATTCGACAACCAGCAGCTACAGTATCTTTGGGACTGGAAACAGCACAATCTCACCATCAAAACAGGAAAGCTGTTCTTCAGAGCCAACCCAAAACTCTGCATGTCTGAGATCCGTAGCATGTGGGAAAAAACGGGCATCCAGGGCCACTTTGACGAGAGCGACTTCCGAAACAATGGAGACCGAGCCAGCTGTAAGGGTCAAATAAGCTTCAATATTAAAACCACAAAAAATCTAAAAGCCTGTATGTAGTACATGAGCAAGAGATACAGTAGTTACATTGCATCTAGCGAAAGTGTCAAGCCTGATCTCGCTCTGCACAATATGTCAGTACATACTGCATTACTCTGTCAAGACTAATTGCAGCACATTTTAATAGAAACATATTGAAGTACTTCAGTGTTAATTCTGCTCTGCTTTCCTGCCAGGTGAAAGCACTATCCTTAAGTTTAAGTCCAACAGCACCAGAAGCACTAGGATCAAGCTGACCTGGCAACGATACCGGCCTCCCGACTACAGAGACCTCATCAGTTTTATTGTTTACTACAAAGAGGCGTAAGTATTTCACACAAAGCCCCAACTTTTTTTCTTTTTTCTTTTTTTTTTTTTTTACAAGTTTCTGTCCTCTACTGATAAACAGTTGATTGCACAAATTATTTGGAGCCATCCAACTGTTGCAGGAAGAACATTTTATAATTAATTGACCTCTCATCTAGTCAAACCTCAAGTAAACACAATCTGGAAAAAATACATTATATTCATTATGTGAATGGAAGTAGATCTAACACTGTTAAGGGTATGCTTATATCAGTTTTAAATGATGAGTGGATTTGTTGACCAACTACATTTGACAAAAATAGCCAGAAGGTTTGTGATTATTATTACTTCATTTAATATTAGTAAATTATTAACTATTTGTTCTCCCTACAGACCATACCAGAACATCACAGAGTTTGAGGGGCAGGATGGCTGTGGCTCCAATAGCTGGAACATGGTGGATGTGGAGCTGAGACCAGACAAGGACTCTGACCCCGGAGTTCTATTGTCTGGCTTGAAACCCTGGACGCAGTACGCCATCTTCGTTAAAGCTATCACACTGATGGTGGAAGACAAACACATGCCAAGTGCCAAGAGCAAGGTGGTCTACATCCGTACCAGCCCCTCGGGTAAATAAATTCACATGTCAAAAGATGTAGTCTCTATACTGAGAACCATTACGAGTATGTATGAGCCTATAATGGACATGAGAGTACACTTAAACTGTAAACTATGATAGTAATGTAATGTCTGACTGGTAATATTCTGTTCCATTCCTTGTTTTTCAAATACATGTGGCACTGGAATTGGAATAACATTTCTGGTTTTGATCCTTGTGCACTGTAACAAGATGTAGCCAAAAAGACTTTTTGACTAAAGACAGCTGGAATTCAAAGAGATGGACAAAATGTATTTACTAAAACTATAATATAATTAAATGAAATGCAAGAAGGCTTTAAACAAATCCAGCTGCAGTGGAAAGACCCAGCAGCTCTGTGATGGCAGATGTGACATCTGCACTGGTAGAATCTGCAACCCACCCTGAAGGAGAAGGGTTTTATAAAGGCTGTTAGAAATCAGGAATCAGAAATCAAAGGGCCACATGTGATGATACTGAGATCATATTCTCTCCGTCTCTCTCTCAGCACCCTCCATGCCTCAGGATGTGCGAGCATATTCTAACTCCTCAACGCAGTTGGTGGTGCGTTGGTCTCCCCCTGTCTCACCAAATGGAAACCAGACTTACTACCTGGTCAGATGGCAGCAACAAGCTGAAGACAGGGAGCTGTACCAGCACAACTACTGCTCCAAAGGTATACACACAAACATACACATACACAATGGCTATGTCATATCTTCTTATGGGACCTTATGGGAACAGAACCCTGTAAATGTAATCACTTCTGCAAACACATATCTACTTTACCAACAAACAAATGCTGCTGTCGCCACCTTGTGGTAATAGATGCAATACTAGGTAGTCATCAGCTCAGAGGAAAACTAATAGTAAAAGAAAAAAAAGAAAAAATACTCATTATTTTAGCCCTAAACTTACCAGTTCCTCAGAAATGAGGCTCTGCCTCATTAGGAACAACTTTTTTCTCCACAAGTACTAATGGTTGCAACAAGCTTAATGTTTATGCCAGAAAAGGTCCTAAAGAGCAACAAACACGAGCACACTTGCGCGCACACACACACTTAAACCCCCAACTTTACTGCCAGCTGTTAATCTTGTTTGAGTAATGAAAACCGACCTCCTCTCCCCTGCAGAGCTGAAGATCCCCATAAGGATTGCCGCTATTGGCGTGGGGGATCAGGAAGAGGACACCAAGCCTATGAAGCCAGACGCTGAGGGGGCAGATAAAGGGCCATGTTGCCCCTGCCCCAAGTCAGTGGAGGATCTGGAGGCAGAAGCTGCTGATGCCTCCTACCGAAAAGTCTTTGAAAATTTTCTGCACAACTCGATTTTTACACCACGGTAAGCTACATATTGTCACTAGTTCATGCTTTGGCATGTACTGACTATTATAGTATTCATCCTTATAGCTGCAGTAGTAGAATCACTAGAAAATAAATGATTGCTGATTTTCACCTTCATGTCAGGGAGCAGTTCTCCCTGAATCCTGAGTTCCTCTTATTAGATGAGCACTGACAAATGTACTCATTTCACTTACTTAACCAGACAGCTGACCAGATGTAATCTCTTTGTCTTTGCAGCAGAGGAAGTTGTTGCATGTGCTAAAGTAGCGTCCATTCCACCATAGAAACCTGCATACAGAGTTGTAGTTGCAGTGTAATGGAGAAGAGAAGCACCTGCTCTCTCTGAACTGCAGTGTTATTGGTCAAATCTACCCTTAAAAGAACAGAATTAACACAAGCTATAAACAGAGCTATGAACACAGATTAGTATTTTATTTATTTATTTTGGGTCATTGTTCAATAAAGCATGTATTTAAAAGAAATAGGAGGGAGTGGGTCCAATTTATCTCCGTCTTTTTGCCACTGTCTGAAAATCAGACATCTGCATCAAATTTACATGCTCTCTCTCTTTCTATCTATCTATCTATCTATCTATCTATCTATCTATCTATCTATCTATCTATCTATCTATCTATCTATCTATCTATCTATCTATCTATCTATCTATCTATCTATCTATCTATCTATCTATCTATCTATCTATCTATCTATCTTGATAAAATTGTTAGAAACTATTGGAGATGGAGAATGTGATTTATGAATCATTTATTTTTCAGTCACTCTGAAAGTAAAATCCTTTTTGAAAGGATGTAAGTGCTTCCTATTTGGCTCTAGATGAAACAAATCATCCACATGACAAAAGTGTTTTTTTTTCTTTTGTGACGTTATACAGAAACTTTTCCCTGAATTGAAATTGAATACGAATGCTTGAGGAGCAGCTTGGTAGGTTTCTGTTGCACTCTTGTCAAATGTTGTAGCGGTGGCTGTACTTTGTCACATGGTGGCTTACATTATATGTTTCTTTTGAACATTCAAATCAATTCATTTATTGCCTACCAAGTTTCGTCCCAGCTTGTGAAATCACTGCCACATGGCAAGAAAGCAGCTCACTCACAGGCTCAAAGCTGACAGAGAAATGTTTTTAATATAACTCTGGCATCCACATGAAAATAAAAGACTAAGGAACAAGTGATACCTCTTTGTGAATCTTCTGCATCATGTACCACTCTGCACAAAACTTTGCTTGGCCAGCATCTTTTTTTTAATGTTAAATTTTCTTTTACTGTTGCCACTTGATTTCAGTTCTAAACAATTAAAGTACGTCAAAGTCATTGTAGAATGTTGGGGAGGAGAATGAATAGCTAGAAGTTTGATGTTTTAGTACATGTTCTCCACCTGGTAATACCAACACCTTACCATTCACTTCCAGACCCCCAGATCGTCGCCGTAGAGATGTCTTTGGCATTGCCAACTCCACTCACTCTCGTCGCAACCGTCTGCACACCAACAGCAGCACTGTGCCTCCTCTCCAAGGCGCTGGTAACGGCAGCACCACCACTTACTTAGAGCCAGCAGACAGGGAGTACGAATTCAAGGAGAAATCTGTGACAGAGCGTGAGCTGCAGATCTCTGGCCTGCAGCCATTCACGGTTTATCGCATTGACATTCACGCCTGCAATCGTCAGGTTCAACGTTGCAGTGCAGCAGAGTTCGTCTTCTCCAGAACCAAGCCTGCAGGTTAGGAACGAAGTCTTTCTCAACCACAGGGCCATCTGTTTTGTTTTTTTCTTGTATTAACCAACATATGATCTCAATGTTTGGTCACTTTGGTAACCTATTTTCCTGTGTCCTCCAGAAAAGGCTGATGACATACCAGGCTCGGTGACCTGGGAGGGCCACGAAGACTGGGTGTTTCTGCGCTGGCCTGAACCCTCTCACCCCAATGGACTCATCCTTATGTACGAGATCAAGTTTAAACTAGCGACTGAGGTAAGATGACATCTGTGTATCATCATGGAGGACCTGTTAAGTTTAATAAGGATTAATGAAAGTGAACGTAAAAGTTTAATTAGGTAATATTTTAAACTGTCAGTATTTTGAAGTACACATTGTTTTTCTTCCCTGTCTCTTTATCTGTCTGAAATAAAATATATATCCTTTTCATTCATGACTTCACAGACACCTCTTCATTCATCCTAACACAGAAACACAGAAGGACTAGTTGATGCTGTATGTGTGCATGCTAATTTTAAAGTAAGATATCTGGTCAATAGCTAAAATAAAATATAAAGAATAGAATCCTTTATTGTCATTGTATACTTACCAAAAGTACACATTAAAATTTGCATATTACACACGTTCTAGTCATAAACACATATATCAATCAAAAAACAAGGTAGGATACAGTATTCCAGTGTAATATAAATAAAGAAAATAAAAATATACCTAAATATACCTGCCTTTTTTCCATCTGTAGACTAAAATTCCATATTTAACAGTCAATATTGTGCATGTTGTTTTTTTCTTTAAATGTCCTTGGGTGTTGTAGTCAGTGTGTGTGCTGGTTGAGAAAGTGGATGGCCTTGAGGGGAAACAAACCGATAATGAATCTAGTGGGGCATATATGCCACCCCCCTCAGGGCAAAAGGTGGAACAGGTGATGGACAGGCTGAATCTTTGATGATTTTTTTTTTTTTTTTGCTCCGGAGAGATAGTGGATGCCTGCTACGTCCTAAAGTGAGGAACGAGGGCAGAAAAAGATATTGGGCACAGAACAAATTCACCCAGTAATAAAGAATAAAACTTTAGAAACATAGTCTTCACCAAAAATATCTGCCTTTTAAGTGTCGGCTGGTTATATGGTAGGCCATATTATGCAATCAACTGGCCCAGTGACCACTGATAAAATTTACTGCACTGTAAGGATTATTTTTTGGATCCTACCAACTTTTTCCATACAGTAATAAGCTCTCTTTTTGTGTGGTGTGTCAGACCGAGAAACACGAGTGTGTCTCTGGTCAGACGTATCAAGCCCAGCACGGCGTTCGGCTTTCCAACCTCAGTCCAGGAAACTACTCAGTGAGAGTGAGAGCCACGTCACTGGCTGGCAACGGCTCCTGGACACAGACTGCGGATCTTTATGTGGCTGAACGTAAGACTCACATTCTCACTGATCATCACTCCTGTTCACGGGTTTTTGGGGGGTTTTCTAATAATACATAAATGATGTTGTTTATAACCATCACAGTAATCCAAAATGTTTTGACCCAACAGGGTATGAAAATGCCCTCTATGCTATGATCTTTGTTCCCATCGCCATCATCCTCCTCATCTGCCTCTTTATCACAATGCTGGTGGTGGTCAACAAGAAAAGGTGTGTGATCCAGTCGATTGTAATTTTGTGTATAGAGCAACACTGTTTGAATACATGAATGATGCAATATTGTGTATTGTGTAACAGAAATGTGTATCAGAAAAATATAACAAGTTCCCTGAGTCTCCAAGCTAAGCTAAATCAAACCAGCACAACAGATAACTAGAGATCTAAATGCATTTACATAAGAATAATCCCTCGTTTTCAGTGATACTCAGGAAAACATCAGGCAAAACACATCAAAACACAGCCATACAAAAGGTCTACAACTTTCATAGGCACCCTCCTCTGGAGATATTTACCTAAATGTAAACCTACATTTCCAATAAATAAATGAATAAACATCCATGTGATATAAAACACAAAATCAAGTAATACAAAAAAGTGGATTAATGTATCAAGTGAACAAATGCCAAGCTGCAATGATCCCTTCAGGAATACTCTGTGTAAATGTTTTCATTTTGAGTCACTAATCGCTGTAATCCCTGTACACTTTGAAAGTGAAATGTTTCAGTGTTTAATTTTGTCAATGTTCTTTGGAAACTGTGGCAGAAAATGTGTGTTCATTTGTGCATGTCTGCAAATGTTGTTGTTGTTTTGGAGCAGGAATAGTGACCGTCTTGGGAATGGAGTCCTGTATGCTTCTGTCAACCCAGAGTACTTCAGTGCAGCAGAAAGTGGGTGAAATGTTTTTGTGTTGTCAGGAACTGAACTGAAAATGTTTTTCTCGGTGCAAAGACCCTATTTGGTACATGTATGTTTTCACTCTTTGTAGTGTATGTACCAGATGAATGGGAGGTGGCGCGGGAGAAGATCTCCCTCAGCCGCGAGCTTGGCCAGGGCTCGTTCGGCATGGTATACGAGGGCTTGGCAAAGGGCGTGGTCAAGGATGAGCCGGAGACAAGAGTCGCCATCAAGACCGTCAACGAGTCAGCCAGCATGAGGGAGAGGATAGAGTTTCTCAATGAAGCCTCAGTCATGAAAGAGTTTAACTGTCACCATGTGGTATGAAAACACACAAATGCACACACATTCAGTAACAGAGATTTGTTGAGGTGTTTTACTACTACAATCGTTCTTAATCACTTATCCACTGGATGTTTCTTCAGTTTTTACTCAATTTAGACTTTTCATCACCACTGAAAAGTCACATCAAAATGATGAAAACTAAAAAAAAAAAACAAAGTTAACTTCTTTTCTAGAGGACAAGGTTGTGTGTCCATTCTTGTCTCATGGTGATGGTCATGCTCATTTGTTGCAGGTCCGTCTCCTGGGAGTGGTTTCTCAGGGCCAGCCCACTTTGGTTATCATGGAGCTTATGACAAGAGGAGACCTGAAGAGTTACCTACGCTCCCTCCGACCTAAAGAGGTATTGTCTGATTTAATATCTGCATTTATTTTTTATTTTTTTCTAAACAAGTGACCAAAAAAAGAAATGTATGGTGGTAATCAGACCCTTCTTTTATTTTGTTTTATTTATTTCTGGTTTATTTTAGTGAGTTACTGAAAATTAAATATCATGACTTTATTTCACTTTGATGTTAAAGCTTTCTGACATACTTTGTTGTAATCAAGCACCATTGTAATTGTTAAAAAATATATATTAAAAAAATAATAATCTTGCACATTGAGTATTAAATAGTGAATGGCAGCAGCAGTGTTTAGTAGTGCAGTTTTGAGAATAAGTTGTTTTGGTCCTTGGATTTTTGAGCTGTGATAGTCCTGTGCCTGCTTTCTGGACTTCAGGACTTTTGATGACTTACTTAAAACATGATACATGGAGCCATCTACCATTTGGAAAAATTTCCGAAAAAAAATGTGGAATAATATGATTATGATTTTGCTGAACAATGCTGCAGTGCAAGGTAATTCTATCATAGCCACAGACTTTATATTTATATTTATTTATTTCTATTCTTTAGAAGATAAGAGACAATTCCAACTAGAACATGTATATTTCCCCAGAAAATGCAGTTGGGAATGCCAGGTCATCTCGTGATGTGTGTTCTGTTTTTTCTGTGTTGTAATTGTCTGAAAAATTTAGAAGGTGATAGTGAATATGGATAATAATAATAGTAAACCAAATTTGTGTACCTACCGTAACAAGGTTCTGAAATCCACAGTTGTAAATACCTCCCTCAACTCAGATTACTGAAATTCTGACTCAGCATTCTCAACTAAACCCTATACTGTATAACACAGTGAATTTGGATCATAAACAGTTAATATCATATTAATCATTACAACCTTGTTCTTTGTGGAAGTACTTACACTTCTGTCCTGTCTGTCTGCCTGTCTCCAGCAGCAGTGGTTGAGCCTGTCTCTCCCTCCACTGAAGAAGATGCTTCAGATGGCAGGACAGATCGCTGATGGCATGGCTTACCTCAACGCCAACAAGTTTGTCCACAGAGATCTAGCAGCCAGGAACTGCATGGTGGCTGAAGACTTCACTGTTAAGATAGGAGGTAAAGCACCCAAGGAGGTCAGAGGTCACTGTCTGCTACAAAGTTAAAGCAGGAACGAGTAGGGAGCACGCACACTGACATTGTCTTTACTGGACAGCCTTTTAGTTTCACCTTTTAGTTTCACCACAAAACTCCAGATCACCACCTCACTATCAATTAGTTTCCCGGTTCACTGCACAGGAGTTTGTTCCACAGTGTAGTGGTCATCACGTCTGCCTTACAAATGGAATGTCCTGGGTTCAAGCCTCAGTGGAACTTGCCTTCTCACTCAGTTAACACGATCAAGACACAAAATCATTCATCAGTTATGTTTTGACAACAGGTAGTCAAAACATAAATATATCTTTTTCCTGAATTCGTTTGGTAAAGCGAATCCGAATGTCGGGGGCTCAATCCCAGGCTTCACTATTCTACATGCCGATGAGAGGTGAAAACGTCTTCTGTTGACATTGACTGACATTGTCAGTGCTTCATTTCTTTTTCTGTGTGTATGTGTGTATTCATAGATTTTGGGATGACCAGAGATATCTATGAGACAGATTACTACCGCAAAGGTGGTAAGGGTTTGCTCCCTGTGCGCTGGATGTCACCAGAGTCTCTGAAAGACGGAGTCTTCACCACAAACTCTGATGTTTGGTAAGCAAACCTGCAAACAAACAAACAGACACAGGGACTTCATTGTCTGTGTTTACTGCTTTCACAGAATGTCTTTAAATCATAATATTGTCATAATGAAAGACACACTTCCCTCTTTTTCTCTCCATAGGTCATTTGGGGTTGTACTGTGGGAGATTGCCACTCTGGCAGAGCAGCCCTACCAGGGTCTGTCCAATGAACAGGTTCTGCGCTTTGTCATGGAGGGCGGCCTGCTGGACAAACCTCAGAACTGCCCTGACATGCTGTGAGACCAACACACACGCACTTATCTGCCTATCAACACCTCAAGCTTACTGCCAGCAGCAAACATTCTCTTGTCTTGCTGTGTCTCCTGAATGTCTTTTCTGCTTTACTAGTCAAATAATTAGGCCCTTCTATTTATTCTGACAGCTATTGAAACAATTCTGGATTTTCAATTCACAGCTCATGGCCTCTTTATCACTGTGGACTCTTTTGTTTTCTGTGATGTGTTTACACTTAATATGAAAAAGCCTCAGCATAAACCCACATCAAAGCAGTAGTGAATATGGAAAATTAATTAATTTGGCCACCAACTACAAAACACTGATGATAGTGGAGTCATGAGGAGAACAAATGTGAAGCCTGTTTGCTGTGAGAATGATGATGGTGACTTATTCCCATATCTACTGGTGAGAGAGAGAGAGTGTGCTGTGTGTGTGCAATCAAGCTGTGCTTTATATAAGGTGATCTGCTTTATTTAATTCCACAACACAAACTGACCTAAAGTCGGCGATTAGAGGGGAGCACTCCTGACAGTGAACTGTTGATTCGGTGTGTAAAGTCGGTGTCACCGCCACTCTGTTTAGGTCCAGCCAATAAGAAGATGAGAAGACACATGTGCAATGATGAAACAAAAAGCCACGATGACTTTCTTCTTCTTCACTGACATTCTTAAAGTTGAAGGCACTGTGCCGTCACAAGTCCTTTGGCCTGTGTGATGAGTGACTAGATAAACAAATACTGCAGTTTATATGCACCAGTGTCTAATAGTTTGTCCAGTTTTCCTTTTCAGTACCAACTACCACTACCTGTGAAAGGAATTTCCTCTTACACAGGCACAGAATGTACATGCTAGAGGCTCAGTGGCTGTAGTAAATGCAATGTGTGCTAGTGCAACTTTTTTCTGATACAATTCTACCCATTTAAATGATCCAATATCAATATGTGGCCTTTGCGAGGATGGTAGTCTGCCACAAATATGTCAGGGTTAGTATTAATAATTAGTATTACCGGTAGTCTAAGGCACAGTTTAGGTTTTTCCAGGTAACCCGTCTTGGTCTTTACACATAGCTGTACATTGTTAACCAGTCCTGTGTTGTCTGGAAAGTTCTTTGTTACCTTTCCCATAGGTCAGGAACCACCTGGAGCACTGGTGTCTGTAATGACCACTACATCACCTACAACAAAATTCCATTACACTGACTGACCTAACTTTGTGTGCTGTGTTTGTGTAGGTTTGAACTGATGCGAATGTGTTGGCAGTACAATCCTAAGATGCGTCCATCTTTTGTGGAGATCATCAGCAGCATAAAGGACGAACTTGATCCATCTTTCAAAGAGGTTAGTTTCTTCTACAGCGCTGATCACAAGCCAGCTGACAATCCACAGGCCCACTTGGAGAAAATGGACAACATGGATGACGTTCCTCTGGACCCCCCTTCTTCCACACAGTCACCGCCACCCCCTGTCCCCCAACAGACCCCACCCTCACCGAGCTCAGAGGTTCCACCTGCCCCCTCACTAAGCCCTTCCTCTCCTTCCTTTCCCTGTACGTCAGCTGCTGCCATGGAAAAGCAAGCATCTACCCAGCAGGCAGCCAACGGCCTGTCAGGTGCAAGTCTTACAGCAGGATCAGGGCTCGGGACAAGTGCAGGTGTTGCAATGCGACCTTCTTTGGACGAACTGCCGCCGTATGCACACATGAATGGAGGGCGCAAAAATGAACGAGCCATACCCCTCCCGCAGTCCTCTGCCTGCTGATAGGACAGAGACTCCCACCAGACTGCAAACCTTGCCTCCTGCTGCTCAAAAGAGGCCGATGTCACAGTGGGGCATATTTCTCTTTTTGTTTTGTTTTTTTTAGATAAAACACTACCGTCTATCAGCTGGATGTGGCGACTCGATGAGGAGCAAAGTCACACGGGAAGGTGGAGAAAGAAATGGTTACTTCATGCTCTGCTGTAACTCCACACACTTTTTTTTTTCATATTATTTAACTTTTTTGTTTCTACCAGCTGGCTGTCAGTTATGACACTGCCCATGCTGCTGAGTGAAGGAAAGGAAAAAGTGATATAAAAATAATTGGGAGAAATCTCCGTATCTCCCTCTCTCTGTTAATAGCTGAACTTATTTTATAAATTGTTGTTTGCTACTTTTTTATATGTATTTCCAAATGGAAAAAGGCCTTTATAAATGACTGGCATTTTAATGGCTTTTGGACGGGCATTATGGTGAAGCATATCAAATGAAAATGAGGTCAGTGTCTCCCTCAGTAGCCTTGTTGCTCTGCAGACTGGATGTCCATATAATGCCAGGCTAACAGCTAGTTTGCTGAAACTAACAACTAGTGGGAGAAAGATCAAATCTGCCAAAATTGTTGCCAAAATTTGATCTGTTTTCACACAGTTCTGATGTCCCTCTACAGTTCTGCATCACTCCTGTGTTGCTATTAAATATTGTACAGCTCCTGTATTCTATCAGATTGATATTGTAGACCTTGGTTAGATCAGTGTGTCTGAAATCAAGCCACATCTTGTCACAGTGCTGTTTAGTTACAGTTTAACTGCCAAATCCAGTCAACAAAGAAGCAAAAAAAGATGAAGACTGCAAAAAGAAATGTATAAAAATGGAGGAAAACAAATATGAACTCTAGATTTGTGTGTCCTGGTTGGGTTGTGCTCAACGCTCTGAGGCATCCTTGCTACGTACAATTTTTTTGGACTAGTGATTAGTCACCTTACCTTAACATGTCTACATGGGCCGAGCATTTATGTACACAGCAGTTATTCGTGTCACTTTTTTAACTTTTATATGGTTGGAGACATTTATTGTGTACAGAAAGAGGCTGCTATTCCTTATTTCTCTTGTGGTTGTAATATAGTTAATATCTATATATAAAAAGAGAACTCCTTCAGGTTGGGTCTATGAACGTTTCCACTACAATGCATTTTTTATATATACCTGACCTAGTTTCATTTCTGTGTTTGCGTAAAACGTTATGGCAATTCATCTTGTGTGTTTAAAAACACCACAACGGTTACGTCCCCTTCTGTCTGACTAGAGGACAATATCGCCAGTGACCATCAGTGTTCTCCCAGGACTTCTTAAGACCTCAGTCCTGTAAGGTTTGGACTGGACCAGTTCTGTCCATCTTCATACTCAGAGGTCAAACATCTACTGCTGAGTCCCACCTAAATCTCAGGTCTGAGAAAAGTTAACCCCCCCCCCCTTTTTTTTTTTTTACTTTCTTTTTGTGCTGTCATACCCAGAGACATGCTGTCTGATGTTTGTCATGTTTGTCTGATTTTATGTCCGTCTAATGATATTATTGCATCTTTTCTGCTCAAATATTTAGACAAGAGCAGTCGTACATTTTTTTACAGTCTGACAAAATGTAGTAAAAGGTTATCAGATCAGCCTAACAATTGGTTGGTTTAAAAATTAGTTGGTTTATGCTTTTGGCTAAAATTAAACTAAAATAAATTTAACTTCTGTTCCACTAGCTGATATAATTTTTAAACACAATAAATGTTGTTTGTTTACGGTCAGCAGATTTCTTTCATTCATCTGCTACCTGTTTGTCACACATAATTGTTTGATACCAAAACATAGCTAAAGCATTTCAGTCAACACACCTGGTAACAGGTGCTATTTAAAGCACTTTGTTGTTGTATCACCACAGAGAAGTCCTGGACTGATTATATCATATATAGGTACAGAGGATAAAAATAATTGATTGATTTTGTAATTAGAGTAATTAAAACTATAAAGTGAAAGAAGAAGAATAAAATTAATTATATTTTAGAAATGCCTTCATCTTTCCTCTCTATTTTCCTTTCGCAGCCCTTTTGAATTTAGACAAGAGTGTTACTGATGAGCTCAGTTTGATGACATTTTATTTGATTTTGTCAGTGTTAGGTTTCCATGTGTTGGTGCTGTGTAGCGTCACTGGTTTCAGGATACAAAGTAAAATAGAATTTATTTAATAGTGTGAATAAATTATTTTTCTGAAGGCAAGTGTTTGGATAATTTCACTTAATCAATGTCTCTTGAATCAAGGGTGCTGCTGGAATAATCCATATATATCTTTTTTTTCACCATGTTTGTTATAGATTGCTGAAATGAGGGTGGTTTGAGAAACAGGTGGAATTGTCTTTGCAGCACTGAGAATATTTTACAAAGCATTCAGAAAAATAAAATTTCACAACAGACAATGACACTAAATACTGAGCTCCTCCTGGATTTGTTTCTTACTAAACTAAATCCACCTTCAGAAGGACACCTTGGAACAGTACCAAGTGTAACTTATTCAGAGAGGAGGGACCACATGGAACAGATTTTAAAGGCTCATCTGTACTTTTTTTTTTTTTGGATTCCCAACCGAGATGTTTCTTGATTATTTGTGTTACTTTTCATGTGAAGTTTAAATCACTGTACAAATTACCCCCAAGTTTGTTTTACCCTCTGATAAAAAGGTTTTTCTAACACTCCCTCAACCATTCATCTACCTCAGTTTTCCTTTTCTTTGTCAATCTAATCACATGTACAGAAAAGCATCTCATCTCTGTTGTCTGTCTGTAACTGATGGTCTGACTGATTGTGTTAACACGGTCAAATTCAAACCACAAACCAAACCATTCTGTCGGGGGGTCGGGGCTTATTCATCTTATATAAATAAACTGATTACCGATTATATATTTCTTGCTATTGTGGAGACGATCAACAAATTATTCAGGACCTGAGTGGATAACCGATAACAGCTGCTGATGAAATTTGAGTTCCAAACAGACCATTGTCTCTAACTGTGTACTGTGTAATTTTTGGATAGATTTAGAAGGCTGGTGTATTTCTCGGATAGTCTGTTGTCAGAAGAGTTGTTAGGAGGGAAGAGCAGTCCTCCTGTGAGAGACTGTGGCATATTTCTCCCTGATATTAAAACCTCCTGACCTCTTCCCCTTTCTTTTCAGCAAACTCTCCTTCTCCTCTTCTCTCTGTTCTGCGTTCAGACCTTCAGCTTATCCCCAGTTTGTGTCTCTCATGCATTGCCATTTCATTTCTGCATGCACTCCCCCTTTTTTTTTTTAAATGAAGGACACCCTCAAAAAACCCCAGATGTTGATTTGACTCTTCCATTATTATGTTATCTCCAGAATATTCACATCCTCTTTTAATAATCTTCATGAAAGTTGTTCCTGTCCAGGTAGCTGTGAGGTGAGATATCGAGAAAATGTTAACATTTTAATTTATATGGGAATCTAAAACAATATAATGTAACATAAATATAGAGATAAATATCTCATACTAAATCTATAAATCTTTTTTTGTTGTACAAATCTAGTATAAACATTTATTATATAATATCCCTTTATCATTTTATTTGGATCAGGAAATAGTGTCATTTGAGACGATGGTTAACAAAATGGTTTTCACTGACCCATCACACTACTTTACTACACATACAAAACTAGTATGGAATTTCTGCTAAAAGAAATAGGAGAAGACATTGTTTCTTTGCTTTTTTTAGTGGGTTAGTCTGCATTCTAAAACACTCAAATGAGCTTAAATCCTTCCAGAGAGCGGTCTTTTTCTTGTTAATGAGTGTGGTACCAGTGAGACAGATGTCTGTCTTGAGATGTGTTTGACCTGTACTTGTTGCTATAGAAACGACTCCGGTAACTGTGGAGCAAATTAAAATGTTTGTTTCTTTCCTTCATGTCTGTTGACAGAATATTCTTGAGGGGTTTATTTTACTGCCATTACAGGAATTTGGTTCTGCTGCTTGTGCTTGGACCTGTTGCCATGGTGATTGTGAACCCATTTGAAATCATCCTTGCGGTTCCCTCCTTTTTTTGTGAGTCTTCTTCCCACCCTCACAAGGCAGTTTAGTAATTTCAGACTGGGAGTCTCAGTGATGTGGGTACTGATGTGGACGGAGTCCCCTGACCCACTCTGACCACAGCAGACCAATCACTGTGGTGATCTGGTGCCAGTTTGGACTGATGTGATGAAGTCAGAATTGGTATTTCACGGTTTGTGGTCTGATTTTTACCTCTTATTTACCACTGGATTACCTCACAGAGTGGACATAAAATAGAACAGATTTCTTTCTTTCCATTACATGATGGCCAATTTGTTACTCAGACTTTGTTGTGTATAAATTATTCGTCACTTTCCAGCTCATGTTTTAAATTAAATGATCAGTTATGGTAAGGTTTCATTTTGGTTTCCTTTTGTACATGCTGTTGTAAGAATATTTCCTGATATCAATATATTCTGAGTACTCAGACAATGGCTGAAGGGAAAGAGAATGTCTTTTTCTCTTGTTCTTTTTTCTACACAAGATTTAAGATGAATAAAAATGTATGCAAACTGTTTTTGCTGCTCATTTTACAGGGTATATCCATCCTTCATATTCAGCTCGGCTGGTAATATTTGTGCAATGCCCTCAGATAGCGGGAATCACTGTGCAGTAGAGTCGCTGCTCCACATTTGCATATTGTAGCTGACAAGTTGCAAGTAATAAATTCAAGCAAAAAATAAAGTAAAAACAGAATTAGTGACATCCTGTGGTAAGATCTCAGATTGCAACAAATGTAGGAAACTACTGTGGCTTTCACATTCCATAAAGAATGCCAACAGTTTTCACAACCTTCTCCCTCTCTCCACTTTTATAGACCTTTACATAAATAAAAAAAAAGAGGTAGTTGGATCAAGAAAGAAACTCCTTGGTTATTGTGTATAACCATGCATCATACCTTTAAATAGAGAAGGCAATTTCAGGAGAAATTGCAGTGGGATTGCTACCTTTGGCCTAAGATGAAGCCAGTCTGATGAGTGCAATTAGTGCAAAATGAGGGATTGAATGTAGGAAACATATCCAAAACCAGATGACATCCATTAGGGCAGCCACAGTCATTTCAAAAATGAAAAATCGAATTCAGAGAAGGAGCAGATACAGCGCAACTACACATGCTGTGACCTTGTATTACGACTGGTTCCAACCTAAACAATGGCACTGAATATTCGCTGTCACTGTGTGTGTTTACATGTATATCAATCAATCAATCAAACTTTATTTATATGGCACTTTTCATACAAGGCAATGCAACTCAAAATAAGAATATAATCAAAGAAAGCGACCCACTGTAAAAACCAAGATGTGGCTAGAAGTATATATTTAAAAACAGTAATGGAGAAATGAGAAAGTGAGAAAAAGAAGAAAGGAAATGATGTAAGGAAATGCACCTCATGAACTAGAGAACAGGTCAGTTGTAAATGTATGGAGAGCACCATTAATGCACCCTCCAAACAGCTCAGTGAATAGAAAAGAGCCGAATCCATATTGTTGAAATGTCTTCACCGTGAGCGTCACAAGGCTTGGCTAAAGAACCTGAGAGAGGTTTTGTGAAGATAGAGTTCGCAGTGGCTGAAAATGGCAGTTTTAGTATTGGGGACTTCAGTGTTTCTGCCCAAGAGTAGGAGAGCTCAGTTTATATTGCTGTGGTAGTCATGTTGTACAGAACTAGACGCATTTGTCTACACACTGGTGGAAAATCATGTATGAAGAGTGACATTTGTGAACGGAAGAGCAAGTTGATGAGAAATGTTTTGAGTTCAACAGCCTCCCTCCGCTCTAGTGTGGGATGTCCTCCACACAAGACACACCAATGTAAATAAAATCCTGGAATAGGCTGAAAAATTCCATTTATTTTTTAACTGTAGTTGTGGCAAATATGTGAAGGTGATGGAAAAGATAAAATTACAGATGAAAGTTGTCACTGAAAGTTGAAGTTTGAATGAAGCGTCTACATTGAAGTATGTGGAACCAGTAAGTAGTTGAAAATGTGTCTATCTGAATTATTTAAATATTTCCAAATGGATATAACTTTCCAAAATCTTGAATAGACTGAATAATGTTCAAATTGAGCTTAACATCTTCAAATTAAGTTTCTACATTTACATCTGTGGAACAAGTCAGAAGCTGAAAACGTGTTTTTGAAGAAGTTTTCAATTCATTTCAGTAGGGGGAATAACATTTGTTAAACGCTTTGAAGTCTGAATATAGTATTTGGACAAATAACGGCAAAATAGGATGTAGAAGTAGAAAAAATGGCAACAATAAAATAAAAGTTATAACACAAAATGCGTACATGTGCTATTGTAACAGCAGGTGGCAGCAAAACTCCAGCTGGCGCATCCATCCGGTCTCTATGGGCCTTAAAAATAGACGAAGAAGACGTCATTACGTCATACGTTGTTTACGGCCGGTAGTCAAACAACCCTTCACGTCCATAGCTCTTTTTTTTTTTACTTACTTAAACTTAAATCATAGTTAGAGCAATATCACTGAGCGTATGTGGGAACCAACGTGAAATAAAAACAGCCGTGCTCCCTTAAGGTAAATACCGACTGTCTTGTGATTGAACGGAAGGTACTCCGGGCAGAAACTTAGCTCGAATGCTAACGGTGTAACGGAATTAACGGAATGAAACACAGCGACAGGATGTGTTATAATAAGTAACATGTGCAGCAGAACTAGGCTTCCGCAGCAGTTTTGTCCGGGTCCCATTGGTATCGAGTGGGAAAAAAAGCATAGTTTGAATATGGATTTTTTTTTCTGAGAAGATGTCGCCCTCCCACCACATTCTGTAGTTTGTCAGTCAAACTCACACGAACGGGAGCTGCAGTCAGTGCTCTGGCTCAGCGATGTAAATATACATTAATTGTATGCAAAATCGTTCCATTAGGAACATAAAAGGACCTTGCTGTAAACATCTGGCATTGAAATAGGTCGGGCCCCTCACTGAGGAGCATGATGAGCATGACATAGTCCATCCTAAATTTGCAGCCTTTGCAAAATCCTAATTGTGTTGTTTTAAATCTGGATTTATTTTTGAAAAAAAAAAATGTAATTATTATTCCAGTCTATCCTCAGTGGTTAAGTGTTGCATGATTGTGCTCCTGTTTATCTTTCAGTAATGCCATAGAGGAAGGAGACATTGCTGAGTCTTCTTCATCAGGGAGGAGAGGTCGCCACAGAAATGGCAACTGAACTTCACGAGACTATATTCATGGCCAAGCAGGAGCGCCACAAAAACCTGTTTTTAAACTACAGAAACCTGAATATTTTCCCTGTGGAGTTGCTAAAAGATGAAGGTCTGCAGTTTCTGGAAAGACTCTACATGAAGAGGAATTCACTCACTACACTGGTAAATCCACACATTATGCTGGATTCACTTTGTCAAGTGTCAGTGATGTTGTTTATTGTATGTCCAGTAGCCTTGAGTAAACCAAAGGGGCACAGATCTGTTACTAATTGCTTCTGCCCCTCTCTCTTTCTCTGTTTTCCTTTCTCTCTTTCTCAGCCTGACAATCTTGCTCAGAAGCTCCCAAATCTAATTGAACTGTGAGTATTCAGCTAATTTTGTAAACTCAATTGTATTTTTGTATTTATTATTTTTTATTTGACAGCAAATACACTGTTAGTGTGCATTTTTATTGTCATTGACTGGTGAGCCTGCACAATTAATCAAAATGTAAGACACATCTTAATGATTATTTTCATAATCTATTCATCTTTTGATTATTTTTTCCATTAAATAATTAGTTGTTTGGTCCATACCATTCTGAAAAAAAGTTGATGGGTGTTTTCCAAACCTTGAAATTATGATGTTTTCAAATTTCTTGTTTTGTCCACAAGTCCAAATTATTCACTTTTATGGATTTCTTTGTTATTCAATTTTAATGATTTCTTTGTTGTATGGGGGCAAAGTAGACAGAAACTATTCTCACTAAAGAAGCTGAAAAATTAGTCAATCATTGCATCTCTAATTCAAATCAAAAGACTGTGCACTTATTTGATAATGATAGTATGTGTGACAAAACAGTAGTCCTGCAGAATCATATCAAAATCATATTGCAGTTGTAGTATTGGTCAAAGTACATTGTAATTGCATCTTTTTTTTTGACCATATAGTGCAGCATGTTGGTGTGGTTGGCACTGGCTCCACACGGATAGATTGTATAATAAAAAGGGTGTAAGGTGAATCTTGATGCTGTGGCTATGAAATTTGGAAACTTCTGATCTTTTCCTATCATGTGGCACAAATCAGATTTACCCCTTGAAGTTGTAAGCTGGAGTCAGTGATAAGTTAAGTTGAAATACTTTTTTGACGCATACTCAGATCCGAGGACAACAGAAACAATGCCAAACACGAGCAAAGAGATGTTACCAGTTAGGCATCCTCTCTCATTCTGCCAATGAAACCTCGAGTTAAGCTCCACTACTCACAGTAAGTTAGGGATATTGTGAGAGACTCAGTGGATGTCATACCCTTTTCAATGTGGCATCAATTTCAACATTCAGTGGGTTTGAAAAGCTGGTATTGTCAGTAAGTCAAGCTGTCATTGCGGCAAATGGTGGAAACACCCGTTACTGACATTGTCAATTTTTGTTATTTAGGGCTATCCCTAACTTATTGTGAGTAGTGTATATGACTGCTTAGCTTAGAGGCAAGGCTACAGGTCAAGATGTCTGACGCCTTCCTCTGCTGATACCTAGAGACAACCTTGGGGAAGACTGCATTCTGCTGTGTTATCAGTCCTTTCTCTCAGCAGATTTAGGAGCAACAATAGTACAAGAGAGAACACTGTAGAGAAGTTATGGGAACAAAGGTTGTTATTGTAAGAATGTATAATTTGTGAGTTACAGCTGGTCTATTATGAGTTTTTAAGTTTGTATCCAGGAATGTATACGTTGTTGTCTAAAGAAGGCCAAATAATAGAGTTTTCACTGACCATTTTCAGGTTAGTAGCTAAGTAAATGAAAGTAAATCATTACATGTGAATTAATGCATAACACGTGACAGCTTAACAGTGACAGTGACAGTGACATGAATATAAAATATCTCATACTATTGCTCAACAGCTTTCTGTGATGTATTAAATAGTTTATTCTACTGAAATAGTGACTTTTCTTTCTCCGTTCAAGGTATTTGCACTCAAACAACATAGTCATTATTCCTGAAGGTAAGCATTCCGTTATGTAATGAACACCGTTATGTCATGAACACATGCCACTCTTTAACTAAGTTCTTTCTTTTCTTTTCTTAAGAGTATAAGAAGGCATGCACTTTTACATTAGGTAAACACTGGGTGCTGGTTAGAACTGAAAAAAAAGGATAAAAAGCAGAGACACACCAGTTATTCATCCAAAAAAAAATCACTTTCTCAGTAACAAGGATTTTTGTTTGTTTGTTTTTGGGGACAACGGCTGGTGTTGTAATACTTTCATATTTTTATTTTTTATTATACCACATGTTTTTCTTCTAATAGCAATTAAGTAACAGAAACAGGAAAAAAAAACAGAAACACTAATGAAATTGCTTTGTATGATTGTTATGCCTGCATATGCTAACCAAAAATTACAGTGAAGTGAAAAGATAATGCTCAGGCTGCTGAAATTTGTATTGAAACACACAGATTATTGACATTGTGATGAATCAACCTGATGATTATCTCCAAATGGAGAATCTTAATCTACATATGTGAGTTGAGCTAGGAGACGTCTGTCAGCTTTGCATGACAAAGGTGTCTGTGGTTTGTTTCCAGCCATTGGAAACTTGGCCAGGCTTCAATCATTAGACCTGAGCAATAATGCCCTCCAGCTCCTCTGTCCAGAGATTGGCCGACTGAGGTCACTGCGGCACCTGAGACTATCCAACAACCAGCTGAAATGTCTTCCTCCAGGTAAAAACCAGTTGTGGTCTGCTTTTCCTTTTATTTCTCGTTCTCTTCTCCCAGTTCAGTTTAAGTTTACTTCATCAGTATTTATAAAAAAATAATTATTTAAAAACTCAACTACAGTATGTATTAACTGGTCTTATAGAAATTGATAATGTCAGTTTGTATATTAATATTGAAATTGATAATGTCAGTTTGTATATTAAAACAACAAGGACAAAATCATGACACATTTAAGTTGCGAAGGTCCACTGTTATAAAAAAAAAAACTCACTCACTTTCTACCGCTTTATCCACTAGGGGTCGCGGGGGGGGCTGGTGCCTATCTCCAGCTAGCATAGGGCGAGAGGCAGGGTACACCCTGGACAGGTCGCCAGTCCATCACAGGGCCACATACACACATCCAATTAACCTAGTCCCCAAATCTGCATGTTTTTGGACTGTGGGAGGAAGCTGGAGTACCCGGTGAGAACCCACGCACCACGGGGAGAACATGCAAACTCCTTGCAGAAGGCCCCTTGTTCCAACCAGGTTGTGAACCCGGGACCTCTTGCTGCAAAGGCAAGAGTGCTAACCACTACACCAACCGTGGGCCCCCTGATACTACTCATTTTAATAAAAAAACAAAGACATACCCACATAGATGGACAATATCTTTGTATATATGTGTGCATGCATGGTGCACCATACAGCTCACCTGCTCACTCACTAAGTGACAGATTCTGTTTGAAATATTTTCACGTCTTGTGTTTTGCAAACTGACTTTAGTTCAATTGTTTGCCAGCAGAGGGCAACAGAGACTTATAAGAAATTAATTATAAGCCTGACAGAACGTTATTATATACAGGTATGTGTGTGATGCAAATGCTGGCAGAATCCATCACAGCTAAGTGCTAATATCCAGATACATTTTAAATGGCTTATTGTCTTTACTATTACAGTTTTTCAGTCAGTAATTTTGTAAATCACTGTAGATAAGTCACGTGAATGTAAAAAAAAGCCCATCTACTCTTCAGATGTTACTCAATTTCATACATACAATTGTTCAATGTGCACTTTTTTCATGATCCTTAATGGGTCTGAATGTTTAGTTCCAGTTTTAAGCTTTGAAATGTGCAAGTTGTATGTTTATTTAAATTTGTATTAATGAAAGGAGGTCCCAGGTGTGATCACAACAATCGTCTGTCTGGTTTAATTTCTGCAGTAAAAGGAAACAACATTAATATGCCCACACATTTCCACACGTGTCTTTTTTTTGGTTCCAGATTGTTTGGAATGTGACATGATTACTTACTGATGTTAGCAATAAAAAAATTACAAAGGGTTTAGTCGGTCTAGACTTTTAATGAAATGAATAATGAAATTTTAAAGTTGAAATTGGAAAGACTGACCCAGACCATCTCTCTCATGTTTGCCTGATGGTATCAGAGATCGGTGATCTGCAGGATCTGGAGACTCTGGATGTGTCGATGAACCAGCTGATGTCTCTGCCTGATCGGCTGCATCGCTGTCTGTCTCTGCAGAATCTGACAGCGGACCACAACCTGCTGAGTCATGTCCCCCGTCAGCTCTGCTGGCTCCACCGCCTCAACCAGCTCTCCATGGCCGCCAACCAGCTGACCTTTCTGCCGCTTGGTCTGCATATCACCTTACTTGGGTGTTGCCATAGTGATTTACATGTTGGGAGCAAGGCAGTGTTAACATATTTGTTTTTCAGATCTTGGCAGGTCACGAGAGTTGCAGTTTGTGTTTGTGGACAACAACACGGACCTAAAAGGCCTCCCCTCCTACTTGTATAACAAGGTCATCGGCTGCAGCGGGTAATAAAGCTAACCAGGTTAACTGAAGCTAAGTTCAACTCAGGTCGATATGGAGTACCATGAAGTAGTTTAGCCATAAATTGAGTGAATGGTAGAACTTAATTACAGCAAAAGAAAAGAAAAAATATACACTCACTGGCCACTTTATTAGGTACACAGGACACCTGGTGTGGTCTCCTACTGCTGTAGCACATTTGCAGTTTTGTTTTGTGTTTTGTGTACAGAGATGGTCTTTCCAACTTGATATTAAAGTAGTGCACATGTATATGAATCGATCATAACAGTCCCTGTTCATGTAATGGTCAAGGCGTCTGAATACTTTTGTCCATATCGTGTATATTATACCATTTTCTTTGAATATAATGTAACAAAGGTTTAATGTATATCATCTTTATATATTTATACATACTCATTGTCTATTTTTACTGTCTGTTTTGATACCAGTATTTATGCATCTGTCTATTAAAAAGGCCAGACTTCTTTTATACCTCATTCCATTGTTTATGATACACATAGTAGCCCCCCTTTTTGTATGTAATGAACATAGCCTACAGTTTGATCTTTGGTTAATCTAAATATTCTATAGTCTTTTGTTGTTTTGTTGGCAATTTTTGCTCTAGTACTATTTTGCGTTGTCTGACTTCCTATTTTTTGTATCTTAAGCACTGTTCAAACGCACTATTAGACCCAACACCTAATTGCTTAGGAGCAATACTCAGTCTTTAGCTATCTGATTTTATTGCAATGCTGAGTAAAAATGATCAGTATAGACTGATACTGTACACCAGAGAAATGTTGCTCACTGGATAGTGTTTTTTGTGGATCTTTTGTTCTATAAAGGGAATGCGTTGTTTTGTGCAGGTGTGGTGTGTCGTCCCGTGTGTTGGAGGGTGACGTGGGTGAGGTGCTGGGTGAGGCACTGAGTCAGGCTCTGGTCGGACTGCCAGCTGAAGTGAAAGTGGTCGGGTCGGAGACGGACAATGTGGTTCCACTGGAGGAGCTTGCCATGAGGACTCTGCACCGCATCTACCACCTCTGCCCAACAGGTAACGTGTGATGGTAGGCTCTGTGTAAGAAGCATTTAAACATAGTCTCTCACATGTTTTACAAATGTTTCCTGTGTTGTTGTGATTAGACCTGAATCTGCTGCCTCCCATCACCCTCCCAAAGAGTCTGCTTGACCTGCTGCAGTTCCCGTTGGGTCACTGTCATCGCTGCAGCCAAGCCATGTTCACCACCATCTACCCCAAACTCTTCCCCCTTCGTGACACCGCCCTGGCAGGAGTGCACCGCAGGTCAGAACAAACACACCTCCTTTGTCTTGTCTTATTTCCTACAAGCAACCTATCTGATTTGTATTTTGCATATTCAATCTGCTCACCCCGTTTCCCGTCCTGTCTCCTCTGTAGGACGACGGTAAGTTTTGTGGCCTACTGCTGCTCCAGTCACTGCCTCCGGACTTTTGACCTCCAGGGCTGACCCCTCTCTCCGCTTCTCCTTGAACACGTTATTTTCCATGAGGTGGCAGATACCGATTTATCAATTTTGTGGACCTTGAAGGTTTGTGCAGCAACAGTGCTGGAGCTCTGTGTTTGCTTAACAATACTGCAAATCACAGAGATGTATTGCCTGTGGTTGTTTGGTTGAGAGGATTGGACACAGGGTTTGTTCAGCAGCGTTCATTAACAAAGACCCAAACCTACATGGTGCTTCTGTCAGCAGTCAAGCCAACTTGGACAATTGTATCCCTGTGTGTGTAGTGATGAATCAACATAACTGCTGTTTGTGAACTGTGCATCACTGTGCTTATTCAGTGGAGTCTGTCTAAAACATTAAGAGTTTAACTACAACCCCCTTCTCACTAGTAAGCACTTTTTAAAGAACAAGCACTGTGTAATATTTGTGAAATCAATACATTTTCACATTGAGGTATTAACACTTGTTATATTAATACAATTAATTTTACTGATTACTAAAGACCATTTGAAGGGTCATAACTAAAACGTGTGTAATATGCGTCATTTACAGCAGCAGAGAAGGCCACATACTTGACATCACATACTTGTACATGTGCAATAGAAAATCTGCATATGGGACAACACGCAGTGTCAGCATGATATACTCAGTGAGTCATTGTTGTGTGTTTATTTCCAATACTTAAATAACTGAGCCGAGGATTAGGTATAAAAATTTTGTTGCCTTACGTTGTCTTTTAAACAGGTGCCCATGAATTCTGGCTGGGTTTTGGAGGAAAATTTAATGTAGTATGTTTAGAAAATGAATGATTGTTTTTTTTTTTTTTTTAATTTCCATTATCAGAATTATACTTAAACATCTCTTTAAGATGTCTGGAACCCTCAATAGACAAATTGAAGTTTTCTTTCATCCTTCAAATAATTGCACTGTGTGATTACCTTGTTAGAATGATGCTTGTGTGTTAATATTCATTATCATGTTGTACAGTTGTAAGTTATCGTTTGTTTTGACTGTGTTGCATTTTACAGTAAATGCGGACTGATGTTTGACTCTGTGTGAATTTGTACCTTTTTTTATACTCCTCAGACACATTGTCATGGCTTTTGCAAGTTACAACTGCAGTCGGCAGGATCGCTGGAAAAACAGGTGATTGTTGAGTTTCATCCACAGGATATTAAAATACTCCTCTTATCAGATGAACATTGACAGACACACTCCATCTCATATGTGACACATAACCTGACGCTATGGAGGCTATTTCTCCATCTCTAAATCTGCCAATATTGACTAATTTAATTGCATTTGTTGTGTAGTGAAAAAGCTGATAGGACCACCTGCTCACTCTCTCTAGCTGATTTGTCCTGTGATTGGTCAGTGTCTCCTGTCACTCTCAGAGCTGCCCTGTGATCTGATTGGTCAAAGTCTCCCGTCATGCTACAGTTAATTAAATAGATGTCTATAACTTTAAAACCACTGTCAAATCAGTCCACACAATGCTTCACACAAACAACTCTATATTTCTCTGTATAGCAGTGTATAGGTCTTGTTACCCAACTTCATTCAGGTGATTTGTTTTATATCAAGGCAGATTGAGGCGACAGTAACACTGGACCAGAGAGACCACTGCACAAAGTGGAGTGACTGAAAAACACAAAGGAGTGCCCAAAAAAACTTTCAGGTGTTTGAAGGGAAAAATGCTTCTTGTCTCTTTTCACCCCTGCATCGCCGGTGTATACACGATATACTCCCTCAGTCAGATCTGATAGTATTTTCCTGTTTTCAGATGGAGGACACAGCATATAAATAATGTCACATCATTTCTGCCCAAGAAAACAACAACAACAGAAAAAAGCAATTACCAAAAATTATACACTCTATCTTTAAAATTAAATTCAGACCTGGTGACATAGATGAGGCTCCACTGTACGGCACAGATAAATTAATGAGTTTGAAAGATGTTGATCACTGGAACTACTCCAAAGAAGAAGGACTACTTGAAATATTGTATGTATATGTAAGTGATAATGGATGGTGAAGCAGAAGGCGGAGAGGCTCGATCGATGGCGTGTTCAGACGAGTGCGGGGCCGTGTTGCTGCTTCAGCTTCCTGCCCTCACTCTGGGAATATCATATCTCTGCTGACTGCACACATTAACCGACACACAAGCATGGCGATCATTTGAAAACGTAGACTGTTCACAGTCAAAATGGATGTGGAGGCCAGCCAACCACTTCTTCACGCAGAATGAGGACAGGACTCATGAAAGAAGCACACAGTCTTTATCTTATTATGTTAAACATTGTGTTAAGCAGAAAGCAAACCGACTTAAATACACCACGTGAATCCAGGGGAAAAGTCTAAATACACTGCACATTTTTTACACATTTTAAAAGTTAAATGATGTTAAATGTTAAATGAGTATTTTCAGATCTTTTCATAGCTCCTCTGTGCATGTTCTCATATTTTACAGTTGATCTGTAGTCGATCTTAGCAACAGCCTAATGCTCTGTTACACATAAAAGAAATCAATGCCTAATTTATTTATTCCTAATGCATGCAGTGTGTGTGTTGCTCACACATTTGTACTTAGTCAATATGAGAACACTAAACCGGAGGAGAGAGATGGAGAG
Organism: Brachirus orientalis; assembly: GCA_016785285.1. NCBI lineage: Eukaryota > Metazoa > Chordata > Actinopteri > Pleuronectiformes > Soleidae > Brachirus > Brachirus orientalis. The sequence goes on from JAFBJR010000121.1 coordinate 4,804,487, forward strand.
ACAGAAAAGCACTTCAGTGAGATTCACTGTGCTCAGTCTGATGGTTATTGGATTGTCAGTTTTCAGAAGGGACTTGGATGGTTTCATCAATGGGCTGGTCAAGATTGTACCCACACATGGAATAAGCCAATCCATCACCTGTAAAGAGCAGATGCACATTGATGCTGCTTATCACACCTGGAAGTAACTAGATTAAATGGTTAGTTAACTGAGTTTGCTGTTTAAAATATTTTAAAGAAAGACAGGATGGCTACTTCCTAATGTAAACATGAAATATTCTGAATGTAGAACATTCCAAAACCTTGGTTACGCATGATAAACTTCATATACAAGATGAGACTTATATAAGTAATCAAATAGTCGCACATTTCGCTGAACGTATTCATTAGTCCTTTGTTTAACACACTGCATTTTTAATACATACATTTAAGATACACATTATTTTTTTCCTAGATCTGATCTGATACACACTGATCTGATGCTGCCCAACACACTTACTGGATCTGAGTTTGCGGTGTAAAACATTTTTCAAGAAAAGGGAATGAAGGAGAATTGAGAAAGGTGGAGAGAACAAAAAAGGAGCAGTCATCTTACCCCGCAGAGGTGAAATTTCAATATTCAAATGAATAAAGTGACAATTGGTGGAGAGGTGAGACGTTCACAGACAGACAGGCATTTTGACATTTTGTACATTCAAAGATAATCCTGTCCTCTGCACACCTTGGGTGTCATGAGTGTCTTTCTATCATTTTTGAAACCTGGTCCCATTCCCCTTTGACCTCTGGCAGCAGGAAGACGTTTTTGGCTTTTTTCCTACCTGTTTTTCTAAATCCTAGACATGGTATGTGAGTGCAAACCACAGTAGACGGAGCTGAAATTTCTGAAATTCCTTAGACACCAAAACCCATGCCACATTCGAAGTCTCTTAAATAACATTTTTTCCCCATTCTGATGCTCGGTTTGAACTTCTGCTGGTCGTCTTGACCCTCTTGTCCTTTACATGCCTGACTGCGTTGCTGCCATTGGCTGATAAGATGTTTACATTCCTGAGCAGTTGAACAGGTGTGCCTAATAAAGTGGCCGCTGAGTGTAGTTACATACTTACCAGGTATGAAGGAAAGACTAGTGGAGTCATAAATGTCCAATTGTTACTTCTCTATTGTACTCTAAAGTACCTGTCAGTACTTTTTTATGTAATGTTCTTACCGTGATATACATGCTGGGTATTCACACTGTAAGTCACGGGCTGTATTGTATTTATAACTCTATAATTCTATAATTGTACAATTCTAATTTTTGTCTTTGCACTTCATTTACACTCACCTTGTTGCCAGCAGCAGCAGTCCGGACTCCGGCAACACGGTTTGTTCGAAGAAGCTGAGCTGAGCCGCCCTACCTTTTATCCTCTGCGTCTGACGTCAGAGGGCGAGGCCATTTTGTGAGTGACAACAATTGTGATGAATAATTACAACGAGACAGGAACATGGATGACCGGGTCATCAAAATAAAAGCATGGAAAAAGGTGAAAAATACAAATCCACAGAAACAAAAAAAAAAAAATTAATAAAAATTCTTCTTCTTCCTCCACTAGTATATAATTTCCCAAATTCTCACACAGGTCTAGAGGGACATCCTTTACAGCCCAGCATGGGCATTTTCTATTTTCTTTCTATCAATCCCCCAATCCTCCCCCCAACCCCCGTTGTTAACTCTCTTACTTTATTTCCAAATTGGTCATCCTGAGCTGTCCCTCAAATGTGCTAATATCTATGATGATGATGATGATGATGATTATGATAATGACAATTATGTAATTAATTATTTTTGCTGTTATGTTGGGTATGGTAGTATGGAGGTCTTTCTAAGTGCCACAAGACCACAATGAAGCCTAACTGAGAAAAACTGTTTATTTATAAACCAAGTTAACTACTTTGCTCATGGAATGAAAAAAACAGAAGTGTAAAGGGAGTTTGATTAGCTTCATTTGTCCTTATCGCAACATAGATCTGAATACAGAGAAGATTCCTAGTACAGCTCAGATGTAGACAGTCTCAAGGCCCCCAATTCCAAATCTGGGACAGAATTGTGCATCCTAACTGTAAACACATAATAATCTGAATTCAAAGCATCCCCGAACTTTGGTTAGGCATATTATACTGAATATACAATATATTC